>VZQC01009504.1:1183401-1325311 GCA_009823505.1 Rhizomys pruinosus | reverse complement strand
CAAGAGAGAGAGAGAGAGAGAGAGAGAGAGAGAGAGAGAGAGAGAGAGAGCAACTGGAGCCTGCAAGGCTTGTTGAACTCACTAAGCCCATTCCCAGTGATGTACTTCCTCCAGCATGGCCACACCTTCTAAGATATCCCAAAACAGAGCCACCAACTGAGGACAAAATGTATGAATATTTGAAGTCTGTGGGGGACATTCTCATTTAAACCACCACACACACATATACCAAAATTATGATGTCTGAAAATAAACTATAGATCAATTCCAAAACATGTTCAGGGACTCACATTTTGACAGTAGAGTTGCATTCAGGTAAAGGAAAAAAATATTACTTTACAGTCCCACATTACATAGCAAGCTGATGAGTAACATCAAGTGTTATATTTACTAGAAAAGAAAGGGAAAAAAAAGGAATTATTCAGTTTGCCTTACAAAGAGAGATTTGGTGCTTGGATCCACAAATGAGGGACACTATACATCATTTGTTTTTCTGGAACTCTCTTAATTCTATCAAATTGGCAGTTAGAATTAACCAACTTATAATGTGGTCATTTATTGTAAATAATGTAAACTGTGCTGTAGGATGCTGATGAAGATTGTGAGGGAGACATCTCCAGAGTATATGGGAACTCTGTGTACTTTCAACTCCATTTTACTACAAACTCAAATTTGTCCTACAAAATGAAGTCAATCTTGAAATGTAAAAGATAGATCATTAGAAATTATTCTAGTCTATCCCACCTAATGGATAGGTTTATATGAGCTTAGATTTGTAATAGAAAGTATACATATTAGCTTCTACTATTTCTGTCAATGGACATCATAATCTGTCTTGGCCAATTACCATCAAACATTGTACCCTGCCTAATGCTCAAATGCTTTGAATTTTGGTTCTTAGTGGGATATTGCTGTAAATGTCTAAAACAATATATTGAGTTCTAGAGTAGCTTCCTCCCACAACTAAGTCTAATTACAGACCTGATTCTGCCTGGTAGCCATAGTGGAGTTTGAGGTCGCTTGCTAATTTTAATGTCAGACGATCTAAGCATGAAGTACATGAATGTATTCTTCTCAAGGAAAATATCCACTAGACATCTTCATTTCTTTGTGTTTATTTATATGCTTCTTCTGGATGTTACTTCAAAAGTCTGTCCTGTTTTTGTGCTACTTGTAAAATTTTATCCATATAATATCAAAATCTAACACCTCACTCTTTAGAGTGTATTTTGTTCCTTTGGTTCTTTGAAACCCTGATTCAATATTCTTCAGCCACATTGAAGGAGAGTTCTAGATCAAGGACTTAGGAATCTTAATAAGTCAGGAGGTGGCTTTAATGAACCTGGTACATAAAAATCTTGATCACTGATTTGGCTAAGTAAACGAGTCTCATCTGCACTCTTCATGGTTGGGTCTATTCTATGAACTAAGCCTGCTACCTATAGCGCTCATTGGATGACCTTCATTTTGGAACTGGCTACAAACATTCGTTGTGGGAAGGGATGTGTGTTTGCTTTACCAGCCAAGATATAGCTCCCTTTATTTTTATATTTTTTAATTTAATTTTTATTGATGCTTTGTGCATTTCATACATTTTTTCCAATTCAGTTCAGGCTTATTTCCCTTTCCCTTCCCCCCCCCCCCCACCCCATCCCAGATCATGCATTCTGCCATAACTGTCCTGCATCTTTCTCTCAGTTTTTTTTTTTATTTTTTAGCTATAAGTGATAATCCATGAGTACAAGCATCCTTCATGCAAAACCAATCTGCAGGCTGTTGTGCCCAAACCCCTACAGCCCCACCATCCAGTGGGGGGTGACAGGTTGTTTGTTCAATCAAGTTGATCAAATGAGTGTCCAGACTACATTGCTGTAGTTTCACCATTCACCCCAATCGCAGCGCTTACATTCTACCACGCCGCCTCTTCTGCAGATTGTTCCCTAGGCTTAGAAAAGGGGCACAGGTGGATGAGAGGTAAAACAGTCCACTCTCTCTGGAGCTGTTGACTTGGACTCTGGTCAATTCTGGCTGTTTCCTTTCATGGGCTGACAGTTTGTCCAGGAATAACCTTTTGATCCTACTAATGAAGCACAAGCAATTAGATATATAGGTATTTAAGCAGCACTAATAGTTATGGTAGGTTACTTTAGCATAGACACATGTTTGGATATGTTAATCCATGAATTACATTTCCCCCCTTGTTAAATATGACAGGGTCTTACTGTGGCTTATAACATCTCCTAACCTGTAGAGGATGTAAGCTTGTGGCATCAGCCATGGGTTATTTCTCCGAGAGAGCCAATAGCCAATCAGATTTGGGATATACAGGCACATGGCTGCCTCTGCTGCACAGTATTTCCAGGCAGGTGAGGTGTAGCTGGTGCTGACAGTGGAGTCTTGCTTGACTCAGGGAGACCCGTATTTGCTTTATTGGTTTAGTGGCCTTTGGTAACACTCTCTGGCATTCCAGAGGCCATCTGTACACTTGCATGTGTGGTCTCAATACATCCCTCCGATGTTAACGTCAGGTCTTCGGCAGCAGGGTCTTATTGCCTCTCCTCCTGCATGTATCCCAACTTAGAGGCAAGGAGCCCTTACCTTTTGTGGGGCCTTGGATCCCCTGGCCAACGTCCACCTGGTAGAACAATCCATTGCTGATGTCAGAGCTCCTGCATTAATATACTTTGCCTGAATGCATAGCCCTAAGACTTTAGTATTATATTTGGTTCTGAACAGAGAGTAATCCCTTCCACAGTTCCCATGTCTATTAGTCAATTAAAGAAGGCAGTTTTACCAGTTTTATAAAAGATTACCTCTACAATAGTTGTCTCCAATTTACAGTTGGAGAATGACCTCATCATCGTCATATTTCTCCTTGTTCTATGGGGGGGAAGGCAAGAAGGTCTCTCATATCAGAACTTTTGTGGCACCTAGAAGGTAAGTTTCATTAGGACTCATTATAAATAGTTGTTACATGTAGGATCCACAGAGGGGTTCGATGTTTATGGCAATCTGAGGCTTTTCTTCCTTTCAATGTTCAGACGGGTCAGCCTTTCCGTTGCCACTTTTTGGTACATCCTACTCAATGCAAAGCTGTATCTTTTCTTTCTCAGCCGTTAAGTTGGTGATGTTTTGTCCTGTTGGAACAAACAAATCTTTTCCCATATTTAGTTTTAAGATTTGAATTGCAAGGGTTTGACGAAAAGGTTTCATGTCTTTCTGTATCCCCCCCCCCTTTTTTTTTAGCATATGAGTCTCCAGAAGACAGTTGTATTATACATAACTATAGGGTGGAGTCAAGGCACAGATTTCATCAAATTCACCCATGTTGTTTTGGGTGACTATATATGATTAACTTGGGAAGCAAACTTAATTTTTACGTTAAATCATCTTAAAGAGAATGCTACAAGGTGATACTGTACAACAGAGAAATTATAGAGAACATTTGTATGTGTCAATCCCAAAGTTATTGCTCTACAGATTTTATGTAAAACAAATGTGGGCAACAGCAAATTATATCTACATTTAACTCAGATGCATTACCGTTTTTATCAGATTCTGTAAGCCAATGTTGTTTAATATACACATATTTACTTTTACTAAGTCCTAAAACACCATGTGTCCTGAGACAGTGTCTAGGCGAAACGGGGTACTTGCTGAGCTCACGTCAATTAAATATGCCTTAATCGAATATATACCCGTGTCCCTCTCCCACCCATCCCCCCTTCCCAATTCACCATTTCAGTCCATTTTCTGATGCAGTCTTTCTGTTGTTCTTTTACTATGCATCCCTCTCCATGAGAAATATTTATATCTGGGTTGTTGGTACTAGCATCCACATATGAGAGACATTTGTTGTTTGTTTTTCTGGGACTGTGTTACTTCACTTAACATAATGTCTTCCAGCTCCACCCATTTACCTGCAAAGTTCATGATGTTGTCCCTCTTTACTGCTGCATAGAACTCCATTGTATACATGTACCACATTTTCTCTATCCACTCGTCAGTTGAAGGGCACGTGGGCTGGTTCCAGCTTTTTGCTATTGTGAACAGAGCTGCAATAAACATAGCTGTGCATGTATCTTTGCAGTAAGTTGTTTCTTGTGGGTATATACCCAGGAGTGGTATGACTGGGTCAAATGGAAGGCTCATTTTGAGTCTTCTAAGGGTTCTCCACACTGCTTTCCATAGTGGCTGTAAAAGTTTACATTCCCACCAGCAATGGATGAGTGTTCCCCTTTCCCCACACCCTCTCCAGTACTTGGTATCATTCGTGTTCCTGATCCTAGCCAGTCTTATTGGAGTAAGGTGATATCTCAGAGTGGTTTTAATTTGCATTTCCTTAATTATCAGAGATGTTGAACACTTCTTAAGATGTTTCTCGGCCATCTCTAATTCCTCCTCTGTGAAGTCTCTATTCAGATCTTTGCTCCATCTTTTGAATGATTCATTTGTTTTCTTTCTTCTTTGTTTTTTGAGTAGCTTGTATACTCTGGAAATTAATGCTTTGTCAGATGTATCTGCTGTGAAGGTTTCCTCCCACTCTGTGGGTCTTCTCCTCACTTCCTTTATTGCTTCCTTTGATGTACAAAGCTTTTGAGTTTAATGAGGTCCCATTTGTCAATTGTCGATCTTATTTCTTGTGCAGCTGCTGTCTGATTTAGGAAGTATTTTCCTACACCTATGTCTTGTAGTCTGCTGCCAAGCTTCTCTTCTATCACCTCCAGAGTTTGCGGTTTCACGTTGAGGTCTTTGGTTCATCTGGAGTTGACCTTTGTACAAGGTGAGAGGTAGGGGTTTAATTTCATTCTTCTACAAGTGGTGATCCAGTTTTGCCAACACCACTTGCTGAAGATGCTGTCTTTCTTCCATTGTGTCTTCTTGGCCCCCTTGTCAAATATGAGGTGGTTGAAATTGTATGAGCTCAGGTTTGGATCTTCAGTTTTATTCCATTGGTCAACTGGTCTGTTTTTGTGCCAGTACCAGGCTGTTTTTATGACAATATAGCTCCCTTTAAATTATCCCACAAAACCATTTAAAAATCTGATTCAATATGGCTTTACTCTTTGGAAATAAAGAAGGAAAATTAAAACCTTGAAATTGGATTTGTTTTTGTTGTTGTTTTAGCGATTTATTCCCAGGACCAAAAAGCATTGTCTGGCTCATAGTATATGCTAGATAATTATATTTTAGAAAAAAAAGCCATAAAATTAGTCTATTCCTAGGAAAAACAAACCATGTGTTCTTCGTGGACACAGCATTTCCATGTGTTCCTTATGTACACACCATTTCCTAGCCTGCCCTTTGGCACTGAATCTCACTGTGTTGCTCAGCCTCATAGTACACAAAACAGTAGATTTTTCTCAGTCATGGGCTGGAGATGCCAATCAGTGAAGAAAACACCACTTCCTTTTACAAAACTGATGGACCTGCCTCTAGTGAGCATTTGGTGTTAGTGAAAACAGAAACATAACGGTTCCTGTGAAGTTGTGGACACTATGATCTACATGGGATTCTTGAGCAAAAAGCAAAGATAAGAGTTAAACATGATCTAATGCTTATTTTAAAAGTCTAGAAAGATGATCTGAATTTTTTCTAAAATATAAATTTAATTCAGGCTTTAAGAAATTCTTAGTAATGATTTAATCTTTGTATTAAAGCAAACTTTATGTTTAACTCTTCATAGGAATTTCAGATAAATAGAGGAAAAGGTGTGTCTTCTAAAATATAATGCCACAGAAACAGGTGCTTCTGGGATTTAAAACCTTCCTTAACTTTTTACTATGTTTATATAGTATAAATATTTCCCCAGTTTACCCAAAAGCAAGTGCGCAGATTTTCATAAATACCTTTATTTAAAATGTAGCTTGCATAGCCTAAGCTTTATGCATGTATTCAAGTGTGCAATTCAAAATGTTTTGAGATAAGGTCTCACTGTGAAGCTCTGCCTAGCCTGGGTCTTACTGTGTAGACCAGGCTGGCCTCAAATTCACCTCCCTCTGCCTCCTGAGTACTGTGGTGCATCCCACCACACCTGGCTACAATTAAATTATTTCTAAATACATGTACAGAGTTCTCCACCATGTAAAACAATCCAATTTTAGAATATTTTTGTCATGCTTGATAGACCCCATTGGGTTCTTTTGTAGTCAAGCTGTGCAGTCTACCATGCCGGGGAATTTCTGACTTAGTGTCATATACACTGAAGAGTTTAATTTGTAGTCTTTTTCCCTCTCTATTTGACAAAAGTTGAGGTAAGAACATACTCTTGACTTCATCAACACTTTTCCTACTTTATTTTGGAATAGTATCCTCAGACATTACTCTTTTGTTTGTTTGAGATCGAGCCTTACTCTGTAGCTCAGGCTGGACTGGAAATTCAGTATGTAGCCCAGGCTTGCCCCCAGTTCCTCATAATGCTCCTAGTTCAGCTTCCTCAATCTGCTAGATTATAGGACAAGCTTCTAGACACAAATTTATACATTTAATATAAATGAGTAACTAGTACAGTAATGAAGGCAAAGGTGTCAGAAAGTTTCAAGCTTTTTGTTGTTTCTATTTAAAGAAGTAATGTGTGTTACCACTTTTTCTGAGTTGGTAAATCTTAATGACATATGCATATATATATATTTATATGTTTGTGTGTGCTAATTATATGTATGCATATATGTATATTGTTATATGTATAAAGTACAAATATACAAAATATTTCTAAAGTTTATTCAATTTATCCATCCATCAGCCATTCTTTAAAATATAGCTTTTTGTTAAACAAATTATTCCTATTACTGTAAGTGAACATATTGAACAATTTTTTTCAAACACAAAGTTTAGGAAGGTGAGAGAAAGTTCAATTTTCTTGGTTAACTGACTCATATCAAGGAAAAAAATACCATGATGATTTTACAGACAGGTTTATTCTTCCCTTGAGAGGTGTCAATATTTAATGAAAAGTGTTAGAGACACAATTACTCAGGAGAATCTTTGCTTTGCTAATCCCGTAATATTGGACTTAAATCTATATTAGAGAAAGGGAACATTTCATGGCTATTCATTTCATTTCATTAATAATTAAGAAAGGTGAAGGAAGATGGAGAAAGGGGCAGGATGTGACCAAGTCTGTCAAAGGTCAAACTGAAGCGAGCGCTGAGGATGACCGAATCTCCCTTCTCAGAAGGTGCATGCTTCTCTCTACCAAGATGTCTCTCTCCCAGAGCACATTTTCATTTTACATCTGTTTAACCACAATACTGAACAAATTTCATCTCTGATATCTTACAAAAGAAATTGTTTTTTTTTGGTTTTTTTATCATTTTTTTTCACATAAATTTATTTTTATTTTTTTAACAACTCTAGACCTGTGTTCCCACCCATTCCCCCACCCCGCCAGAGCTCATGCATTCTGCCAAACATGCTTTTCATCTTTTAGTCTTTCTCAATATTCTCCATGAGGAAGTTGACTGTTTTGAGCCGAAGTTCACTGTTTCAGTCAGTTCTTTGATGCAGTCCTTTCTGTGGTTGTTGTTTTTGTTTCCAATATGCATTACTTCCAACTACTTTGGACAAAAACTCAGGGGGCCCTACACAAGAAATACTTACAACTGGGTAATTGGCGCTAGCATCCAGAGATGAGGGATACCATTCGTCGTTTGTTTTTCTGGGACTGTGTTACTTCACTCAGCATGATGTCCTCTAGCTCCAGCCATTTTCCTGCAAAGCTCGTGATGTCGTCTTTCTTTACTGCTGCATAGAACTCCATTGTGTAGATGTACCACATTTTCTCTATCCATTCGTCAGTTGAGGGGCATTTAGGTTGGTTCCAGCTCTTTGCTATTGTGAAGAGAGCTGAAATAAACATGGCCGTGCATGTATCTCTGTGGTGGCGTAAGTCTTGAGGGTACATGCCCAGGAGTGGTATGGCTGGGTCGGGTGGCAAGTTCATTCCAAGTCTTCCAAGGGTTCTCCACACTGCTTTCCATAGTGGCTGTACGAGTTTACATTCCCACCAGCAGTGGATGAGTGTTCCCCTTTCCCCACAACCTCTCCAGCACTTGGTATCATTTGTTTTCTTGATCCTAGCCAGTCTTATTGGAGTAAGATGATATCTTAAAGTGGTTTTCATTTGCATTTCCTTAATGATTAGTGATGTTGAGCAGTTCTTGAGGTGTTTCTCAGACATCTCTAATTCCTCGCTTGTGAAGTCTCTGTTCAGTTCTTTGCTCCATCTATTGAGCGGGTCATTTGTTTTCTTTTTTCTTTGTTTTTTGAGTAGTTTATATATTCTGGAAATCAATGCTTTGTCAGATGTATCTGCAGTGAAGGTTTCCTCCCACTCTGTGGGATTTCTCTTCACTTCCTTGATTGTTTCTTTTGATGTACAGAAGCTTTTGAGTTTGATGAGGTCCCATTTGTCAATTGTCGACCTTAATTCTTGTGCAGCTGCTGTCTGATTTAGGAAGTCTTTTCCTACGCCTATGTCTTGTAGTCTGCTGCCAACTTTTTCTTCTATCACCTTCAGAGTTTGGGGTTTCACGTTGAGGTCTTTAATCCATCTGGAGTTGACTTTTGTACAGGGTGAGAGGTAGGGGTTTAATTTCATTCTTCTACAAGTGGTGATCCAGTTTTGCCAACACCACTTGCTGAAGATGCTGTCTTTTCTCCATTGTGGTTTCTTGGCCCCCTTGTCAAATATGAGATGGCTGAAATTGTATGTGCTCAGATTTGGATCTTCGGTTTTGTTCCATTGGTCAACAGGTCTGTTTTTGTGCCAGTACCAGGCTGTTTTTATGACTATAGCCCTGTAGTATAGTTTAAAATCTGGTATAGAGATCCCTCCTGTGTAGCTCTTTTCACTCAGGATTGATTTGGCTATTCGGGGTCTTTTGTTTTTCCAAATGAATTTAAGAACTTTTGTTTCCAAGCCTGTGAAGAAACTCTTGGGGATTTTGATTGGGATTGCATTAAATCTATACAAGAGTTTTGGTAAAATGGACATTTTTACAATGTTAATTTTCCCAATCCATGAGCATGGGAGGTTTTTCCATCTTCTGAGGTCTTCTTCAATTTCTTTCTTTAAGGGTTTAAAATTTTTGTTGTAGAGGTCTTTGGTGTCTTTGGTTAGGTTTGTTCCTAGGTATCTTATTGTTTTTGAGGCTATTGTGAGTGGGAAGGTCTCTTTGAATTCTTTCTCCAGTTGCTTGTTCTTGGTGTAAAGAAAGGCCATTGATTTTCTAAGGTTAATTTTGTATCCTGCCACTTTGCTGAAGCTGTTAATCGTTTCTAGGAGTTTTCTGGTGGAGTTTTTTGCATCCCTTAAGTAAACAATCATATCATCAGCAAATAGGGATAGTTTGACTTCCTCTTTTCCAATTAGTACTCCTTTAATATCCTTTTCTTGCCTTATTGCTCTAGCAAGTGTTTCAAGCACTATATTGAAGAGGAGTGGTGATAGGGGGCAGCCTTGCCGAGTTCCTACCTTTAAAGGGAATGTTTCTGTCATTTCCCCATTTAGGATGATATTGGCTGTGGGTTTCCTGTATATGGCTTTGATTACATTGAGGAATGATCCCTCCAATCCAATTCCTTCTAGGACTTTAAGCATGAAGGGATGCTGGATTTTGTCAAAGGCTTTTTCAGCATCAATTGAGATGATGGTGTGGTTTTTGTCTTTGATTCCATTTATGTGTTTGATGATGTTTATTGATTTTCGTATGTTGAACCATCCCTGCATCTCTGGTATGAATCCAACTTGGTCATGATGGATGATCTTCTTGATGTGGGTCTGTATGCGATTTGCCAGTATTCTGTTTAGAATTTTGGCATCTGTGTTCATGAGGGAGATGGGTCTATAATTCTCCTTTTTAGTTGTATCTTTGCCTGGTTTTGGTAATAGAGTGATGCTGGCTTCATAGAAGGAATTTGGGAGAATTCCCTCTGATTGTATACTTCTAAACAGTTTCAGTAATAATGGTTGTAGGTCTTTTTGAAATGTTTTATAGAATTCTGCTGTGAAACCGTCTGGGCCTGAGCTTTTTTTAGTTGGGAGTCTTCTTACTACATCCTCTATTTCTTCATATGTTATGGGTCTGTTTAAGCTGCTGGTCTCTTCTTGGCCGAGCTTTGGTGATTCCCAGGATTTCAGATATTTTAAAAGGCAGACAAGTTATAAGCTATGGTTTTATAATAAAAACATTAACCTATCATTTCAGACTGCTTCTATGTGGCTGCATGTGGCACAGGCAGGAGCCTGTGTAAATGTACTTGGCATTTGATGATGTAGAAGTACATTAACAGAGACCTGGAGAACTTTCTCCAATGTCCTATGGTTCCCTTTTCTCATGCCTGAGTTTGCCTGATTTATTCATTTTATTATATTATTAATTATTTTGATCATGTGTTGAAGGGAGTGTGTATACTGTGATTGTGTGTAGAAGGAAGTGTGCATACTTTGATCCTGTGTAGAGGGGAGTGTGTGTACTGTGAGGTGTGCGTGTAGCATCATAGCTCAGATTTGGGTGTTGGAGCTCTCCTTCTACTTGTTGAGACACAACCTCTCCTGTTGTTTCTGCTTTGCTGCGTAATCCAAGCTAGCTAGCCTGTGAGATTCTGAGGTCTCTGCCTCCCATCTTTCTACAGGAGTATCACGATTACTGATGGGAACCACTGAATCCTGCTTTTTAACATGGGTCCTGGGAACCAAATTCATATTTTCAGGCTTGCATGCCAATCATTTTACCCAAAGGTTATCTCACTGCCCCTCTTGAGTTTGCCTCTTAACTGAAATCTCCAAGATTTCAGAAGCCTTGGGTATTTTCTAGAACTGTGATGAGAGAAGCATTTTTAAAGAAAAACAGAACTTGCTTCATTATTTTTAATAACTGTGTATTGGAACAGCAAATCAGGAGTGCAGACTTTGTGTCTTCAGTAGTAAAAGACATTACCAGTCTTACATGCATCCTGAAACCTCTCTTCCACCCAGTCCTGGAAAAGCAAGGAATCAGTTAATTAAAATGAAAAAGATTATAAAACCTAAAGCTCAAATATCTAATGCCAAACATTCAAAGTGCAAATGTGACCAACAAGGTATTCTTTATATTGATTTAGTGAAAATATTGAACCTCTGATTAAAAAAAACTGAAAAAAATTAAATGTCAATTATAATGAACTATGTGAGTAGACCCAGAGCACAGAGGGAAGGTTCAGAAACAGAGTTGTGAGAGGAGCGAAGTGTGTTTGAAGCTAATCACCCACTCGTTACTCTTCCTATATCAGCATTGGTTACTGATTTATTATGTCATCAAACAAATTTTTACAAGAAGCTTATTTTGTGTTAGGCCTAGGATTACATATTTTAAATGCCCCATAGGAACACTTATATAGCAAAATGAAAATTTTCAAGTTAAAAATACATGAACTTATTCATTTCTTATGTGTACAAAGAACAGAAATAAAACAAAAAACACTTCTTTTTGCAAATTCTTTAAGTTTACAGTTGGGTTTGGAATAAAGACCAATGTCTAGATATGCAGCACAACTCATTCTTTTTTTTTAATTTTTATTTATTTTTGTATGTGTATGAGCATACTGTCTGCATGTAGGTCTGTGCACCCGTGTCGTGCAATGCCGCGGAGGTCAGAAGAGGGTGTCGGATTCCCCTGGAACTGGAGTTCTCCTGGAATTGGAGCCTCAGACGGTTCTCAGCCACCATGTGGGTGCTGGGGATCGAACCCGGGTCCTCTGCAAGAGCAGTTGGTGCTCTTAACCACTAGGCCATCTCTCCAGCCCAGCACAACTCATTCTTAATTATGCTGCCTTCTATATATTTATTTCAGCGGAACATGGGTTGCTTTCACCCAGATTGAGCACTGGGCACAGAGTCTATTTCAGGAGGCCACATAGGACATTGTTTTCAAATAAAGGAGACAGAGGCTGCAGCCCTCAAACTCTGACCCAGCACTCAGTGAATGTCAGAACTGCAAGTGAAATCTCCTGCTTATTCTTTTTGATACTGGACTGATAGACACCCTGTGCAAATCCAGGAGAAAATCAAAGTCCTTGCTCCATTGTAACTACTGAAATATCTCTGCCCGGATCTGACAGCGACGGTTCTGCAGGAACAGGAATCAGTTTGGAGAATTTGGTTGCTTAAGTTTTTGTTTCCCCTAAATCTCTCTGTATATCTTTTCTCTCTTTGAGTCCGTTATAACAATGACTTTGCAGGGAACAGAGCAAAACAGGATCAAGCCAGAAATTCTCCATCTTCTTTCCACTACCTGGTTTCTCTTATGCCTTATCACCCTTTAAAAATGCAGTAATGATAGGGGCCAGAGAGAAGGATCAGTGGTTAAGAGCACTGGCTGCTCTTGCAGAGGACCTGGGTTCAATTCCCAGCACCCACATGATGGCTAACCACCATCCCTAACTCTAGGTTTGGGGGATCTGATGCCTTCTTCTGACTTCTGCAGGCATTGCACCACATGGCTGCACTTACAAGCATGAAAATTGCAATATATTCATACACATAAAATAAAAATAGCAAATAAAATATAAATAAATAACAATATTTAATTATTTTTCAGCCCCAAGATGCTAAATGCTGTGTTAAGTACTATATGTAGCTACAGAATTTTATTTATTTAAAGATAGAGGTTGACAGAAACCCCACTGGCTCAGGGGTGACAGCACATATTGCTTTGCAGTATCATAAAGGCCTCCTGCAACTGACACAGATCAGAGCCTTCAAAGGTTCATGGGGAGTGCAGTTAGTGAAGCAAAGTATGGTGATTTTAAAGCTGTTGTAGTGGAAGTTTCAGGACGAGCTCATTACACAGGTGCAGCCAGCCTCACAGAAGATGATGACCCACTGGGGGACAGGTTTCGTCTCAAGTGACCTCTTCTGTGGTTTTTTCGAGGGTTTTCCTTCTAAGGAAATTGTTAAGTGATGTTTTCTCTGAATTATATGAAACCAGTATCCAATTACACATGTAAGCTGATTTCTTTTCTAATACAGTTTATACTTCATATTTGCAAATGCTTTTAGCATATCTCTAACGTAGCCTACACAGTGCTAAAAATGAGAATCTTTCTAGTCACTAACATGATGTAAAATTACAACCTATTTACTCTGAAATTTAAAAATAAAGATAGATTCTATTTTATTAGATGTAATAGATGGGAAATTAAGTAACTTAATGATGGAGATGTTATGAATTTTAGCCTCTCTGACTTAACACTCTTCACCTTGTCCACCAAAGTACTTATTGCATTACTGTCATCATCAAACAGAAACATGGTCTCACAAACTTTCTGGAAAACTTCTCTTGAGATAGGAGGCAATGGGAATAATACTATGCTTGTTTTAAAAATATTTCTGTGGCTGGAGAGATGGCCTAGCGGTTACGAGCACCGACTGCTCTTGCAGAAGACCCAGGTTCGATCCCCAGCACCCACATGGTGGCTGAGAACCATCTGTAACTCCAATTCCAGGAGAACTCCAGTTCCAGGGGAATCCGAGACCCTCTTCTGACCTCCGCGGCATTGCACGACACGGGTGCACAAACCTACATGCAGACAGGACATTCATACAAATAAATAAATAAATAAATAAATAAATAAATAAATAAATAAATAAATAAATAAAATAACCAGTGTTTAAAAAAAATAAAAACATATTTCTTAGTTCCCATACTCAGTGTTGTAGCCCAGAATATGATCATGAAAGACCATTTCTGTCTCATTATAGTGGGAAACTACTACAGCCAAACCACAGCAGAAGGTTGTAAGAATTCGTTCTCTCCACCTTGGGAGAGGAGACCTCCCAGGCGACCCACCCACAGGCTCCCACAGTGGCTGAGGGCAGGCTGTGCTGATTGCCTGTCTCCTGCCCTAGCAATGTCCTCCCATGTCGCTTGTCTCCATCTCTGAAAAATCCTTTTGTGGTGTTGAAACTAAACCCTGAAGAAAATAATTTTTACTAAATCTGCTTTTGTGAGGAAGTAGCTCACCCAGAATACTTCCATGTGTCCACATGTGTAGGGCCTTCAGCCAGAAGGGCAGGAGCACCTGGGTGATTGATGGACAGCTGTAAGGGAGGTTAGAGAGGTGTGAACCATCCGGCCTCCCTTGGCCTAAAACCCACTGCTTGGATCTCAGGATGTCCAACTAAATTTCCTCCTCCTTCCCTCCCTGAAGAGCTTTTAGTTTTTGATACTGCAAAATAGAAGTTGGTTTTTCCTTTTCTAAAATGGTAGGTGAACATACCATAAGTCTACCCAGTTCATAACTATAGAAATCCTTACTTTTAGTAAAAAAATATTATATCTGCTTCTGGTTCTCATTGTATTACAACTGTCCCTACCCAGAGAGAAATCTCCTAGAAATTTGATTAGTGACTAGGTTACTGGATAATATTAGTCAGTGTTATTTTTGTTGTTGACTAGGGATAAATTGGATATGTTTTTAAGGCACACATTAAAAATATCAGTGTGAAAAAGTAAAAAAAGAAAAGAGCACAGTTGTTTTGCCTGTCTTACTGGCAAGTGCAGCTACCCTGTGGCTGCCACTGCTTTTGCCATCCTTCAAAGACATGAGACACAGCTTTTCAACTTTCCAATATGGACTGAAGACTCATGTCTCTCCAAGAATCCTCCAAACCTTCAGTGCCAGATTGGGACTGCTGAGACATCCAGCATATGGACTGAGCTACTACTGGGGTTTCAGCCTCTTCAGAGTATAGACTGCCATTGTTGGACTACCAGGCTATATTATGGAGACCAGTAAAGGAAGATCAAGACAGGACTCGGTGCTTACTGGACCTCATTTGGTGACCATGGGAAGGGAAAACCCCAGTGTGGAGCACAAGGGCAGGACTGATGGTGGTTTGGGCTTGCCAAGGAGGAGCCTTCGAACATGACATCTTTCAGCCTGATAAAGAAAATTCATAGGCTGAAGATGCCAGAACCTATGACACATGTGGCAGCGTGTGTGCATGTTGTGGAGAGATGTATATGGGAGGGAACAACAACAACAACACAAAAGACTGGGTCAAAGAACTGACTGAAACAGGGAACTGCTGCTCCAAACAGTATACTTCTGCATCAAGAATTTTGAGAGAGACTGAAAAAAAAGATTAAAAACTTTTTTTGGCAGAATCCATGAGCTCTGGTGGGGAGCAGAGAGGGAGATACGGGTCTAGATTTGATTTGTAATGCACAGAGATTCAATAAAAAATTGGCAAAAAATAAAATAAAAATATCAGTGTCAGGCATGGTAGTTGGTGACTGTTATCACAGGGCTCAGGAGGTTGAGGAGAAAGGATTTCCAGTTGAGACCACCTGTGTTGCATGGTAAGGTGAAGTTCAAGGTGGAGAGAACCTTTTACAAATAAACAAGAAAAACCCATCCTTTACAAATAACTTTGAAATATTTTTACCTGGTTTGATAACTGCTGAACTGGAGGATGGTGCATGATGGGTCATCATCATATTACTCTATTTGTACAAGGTTTTGAATGCTACACAGTAAAAATAGCTGTGTATTTTTATTTTCAAAAGTATTTATTAAATATTCGTTTCATTTCCCATAAGTAATCCATCTAACCTCCCGTCATGTTCAAATCTCTATTATCCACATGCAGGCTATAAATCCTGGTCTTATTTATTTTTGCCTTTTTTCCCAGTGTTTACCTTATGACTGAATAAAGAATAGAAACAAGTTGTTTCCTTTTAAGGACAGACTGTCGGGCAGCTGGATGGCTGGGAGCACCACCACACACTCTTCAGAGTTTTACACAGACCAGTTTTCCAATGATGGAAGTTATCTAAGTGGGAAACAGTCTTTTTATGGCTTTCTAAAATAATTTCATGGTCTGACCATTCCTTTTATTTCTGAGTGGAGTTTCAGAATACATAGATGACTTTACCACTAAAGAGTGCTGCTTCTTGCTATGCTTTCCCTTCAAGGGCTCCCCTCCATTGGCTGCTCTAATCTTACTAGATCGTGCACAGGCACTCAGTTCTGGCAAACAGAGACAATCTCAGAAATAGATGTCAGGGACTATTGGTGCAGTGTTCCCCAGTGGGCCAGATGTTTATTCTGTCTAGCCCTGCTCTTTTGTGTCTGCAAGCAAGGGTAATGAGACCCCCGTTTCTTCCCATGCTGCCATGTCAGGCAGCCCTTTCATGGTGTCTGTTGCTAGAAACAGACTGTGCTTTGGGATATTCTTTGCCACCTGAGGGTAACATGGGGTATCCCAGAATACTCCCTCAAGCAGATCCAACTCTGATTGTTCCCTCCAAGTAACGTTAAGCTCCTCCTCCCTTTCTGGTCATTGATACTAACTTAATCTTCAATCCCCCAGCACATGTCTCACAAATTGGAGATCTGCAGAGACAAGCACTTCAATAAGTTTCTCATTTTCTGTTTGTCTTTCTTTTATTATCATATGGTTTATTTTGAAGATTTCTATTTGCTTTGTGTCTCCACTATGGGCTCTCTCTCTCTCTCTCTCTCTCTCTCTCTCTCTTTCTCTCTCTCTCTCTCCTACATTAGTAACAGAAATGCAGACCTCTAGCATCTTCCCTGTGCTTTTCAAGCTCTTACCCTGTGTTTGGGTAGATTTGTGGGTATGGCATGGCCCCCTCTGTTCAGGCTTTGCTGGCTCTACAGTCTGAGAGGGATTGTGGAGCTTAGTCCCTTGAATCAGGGATAAGGAGGGTACTGTGATTCCATTTCAGACTCTCAGCAAGAAGAACCCACCACCAGTCCCTTTCAAATCAATGAAGACAAACTTACTACGCTACGGAAAACAAGATCTTTTCTTTTTTTAACTCCGAAGGCAGGCACAGTGTCTTATGGAGAAGCTGGCTTCTTATTACCATGAATTTGACCTACTCGTTTCATTGTAATAACCTTGACATCACTTCTAGGGAGCATGTGCTTCTGTCTTCTGTCTGAGTCCTGAGCAAGTAGAAATTTTCACAAATAAATTATCTCAAGTATAACTGACAGATACTCCCCTGGCAGGACAGGCAAGAGGACTCTACTACAAATAACTCTACAGGAACTTATATATTCTGTGAATTCCTCTTTCTCCTCTGCATGTGAAGTCAAGTCTCTTAAGAAGCATGCTTGTGCACCTGCTTATTTTTGTGAATTAGGCAAGCTTTAACTGTGTTTAATTCTCAGTGCACTTCATTCATCTTCCTTGTTTCTGTCCTCAAACCATTTTTGTTTGAATGTTAAATGATCATTAACTCTGGAGAAGACCAAAATAGTCAAAGTAATTGTCACATTTTCCTTTTTCTCCTAGTGGCTTGCTGTGCTATAAATGTATTTAATCTGGACCAAACTGGGGAGGGAAAACCCAATTTAATAGCTATCAATCACAGCCAGCAGGCAGGCAGGAGGAGAAAATAAAAAAGTAGTTCTATTACATAGGATTCTCTTAGGGAAAACAAAGTGTAACATTAGACACTCCCTATCTTCTCAGGCTGTCTCCTAATCCCTCAAACACATTACGCTTAATTTGAACCTCTTTGTCTACTCCGTATCCACTAACATGTCACCACACTTATATTAAAAACTGGCTGACTGACAAGTTGGCTAAAATATTTAATAAGAATTAAAGACATCAGGCTTCCTTAGAAGGAAGCAGAGCTACTTGATATGAAATTCAAATACTAATTAAATAAAGCCTCCCTATGTAGCTAAGTGTCCGCTTTGCCTCGCCTTGGAGTAATGCACAGGCCTATGCCTGGTGGTCACCCTGTCATCCTGTGTTGGCAGTTATCCTTCCACAAGCTTCTTATTCTGTGTGATAAAAATGCTGAAGTCAGAAGGGGGCACTGCTTTCCCGGCTGCGCGGCTCTCTGGTATCCTTGCTTCTAACTTTCCATTCATCTCTTCATCAGTCGCTCCATCTGAGATCCTGATTTGTCGATTTCAACATAATATATGTCTATCCAGAGTAGGTCTGGGGGAAACTAAGAATACTTAACAAAATACCTTCTCTAAGTTTGAATGTACAGTGTTTAAATGTTGACTCTTCCATGATTGTCAATGAACCGCGGTGAGAAGTAAAACAAAGTTTCAGTACTCCATACTCATTTATTCCTCACATCTCGATCAAATGTGAATCAAATGTGAGTCTCTGTATTATCTACTGCCCATCCCAAAGCATCTCTGATGAGCACTGAGAGTTGTACAAATCTATGTGTATAAAGATAAGTAATTAGAAAGGAGTTTGGCACTGTGTCCATTTAACAAAGAAACAGAAATAGATTCTCTTTTGGATCCTTTGACACCACCCACCAACCCAGCCACAGGGTTTTGAGGTTTATAGTAACAGTTATGGATTCCCTTATATGGAATAGGTTTTAAGTCCAATCAGAAATCATAGTCTCCCATAGCAATCTTGGTATCATTGTATCAATGAGTGTGTCTTGCTAGGCTGATCCTTAATGTAGCTCACAGGGCTCACAGTTGGGTAAAACAATGCATGACACCCTCCCCCCAGAAGCCCGCATAACATTCCAACACTATTAGAGCTGAAGAGGGGAGAGGAAACTTCCTGGTCTGCAGCAGCTCAATTTCCTCATTCCCTTTTACCAAAATGTGCAGACCGACCTTCAGCAGTCAGATCTTAGCATCAAATCATGGTGGCCAGGTAGACTGTGGCGATGGTTTGTGCTGTTTTGGGGTCTCTGGTGTCCCCTGACCAGCTAAAGGACGTTATCCCATGTGTGGCACTGAACCATTTTATTTATTCATGCTTGGCTTCTTAGAGAAGTGTCATACGAAGTGTAAAGAACCTCTATTCAAACTATTTTTAAAAATTATATTTTGGGGGCTGGAGAGATGGCCTAGTGGTTAGGAGTGCCGACTCCTCTTGCAGTGGACCCAGGTTTGATCCCCAGCACCCACATGGTGGCTGAGAACCATCTTTAACTTCTGTCCCAGGGGAATCCGACACCCTCTTCTGACCTCTGCGACATTGCACCACTTGGTGCACAGACCTACATGCAGACAGTACATTCATACACATAAAAAATAAATAAAATTTAAAAAATTATATTTTCAGTAAGTTTCTAAAATGCCCTTAGTGTTCCATAGCTCTGCCCTCCTCCTCCTCTGCCCCACACTTCCCCTGCCCAGTTAATCTCCTCTGTCTTTCAGATCTCCCCCCATGCCGAGGCCCTTTTCTAATGCCTGGCTTCTACAGGCACTCCAAGTTGAATACAAAAATCTGAAGATTCAAAACTTGGTCTCCATAGGAGAGAAAACTTGTTTTGGTTTCATTTGCCTCATTCAGTATAATTTTTCCAGCATAAAGCAACTGTTCAGAACTTGTGCTTAGGCCCCACAGCTCCAGTGTGGGATGTTGAGGTGCTGATGGAGGTCTTTGCCCAGTTCCTGTTGGATCTTTCTGTACGATCTCTACCAGCACAACTTCTATAGATTCCCTGGAAGAGACCTTTAAGCCTGATTTGAAGTTGACTCTCAGAGTCTGCTAGACTAAAAAGTTCTCCCCAGACAGTTTAATTCAAATTGATCTGGCTTGCAGAGGAAGCTCAAATGCAGGTGCAGGCTGCCTCTCTTGTTTCATTTTGGCAGGGCACTGAGGCAGACAATTTTGTAGGTATGTCCAGAGACCCATGTTATGCCACAGGGTGACAGAGAGCACAGCAGAGAAGAGGTGAAACCTTGATTTTCCCTAAAAGACAATACTTTTGCATCAATAATATTGGACATAGTTTCTATAACCATTCATTTGATGATAGACATTTATATTATTGTGACTAGTTCCTGGAAATTATGATCAACCTTGCAGTATAAAAAGAATTGCTATTAACTCAAGATCCTAATTTCAGTTTTTTTAGGTAGCTATGTAGATATGCAACTTCAAGACTATATAAGTCTGGTAGAGAATTTCTAGGCTACATTATGGTTTTGCCTGAATAAGGAAAGAACCTTGGGGCTAGAGACATGCTCAGTGGTGAAGGGCACTAGCTGCTCTTACAGAGGATACCCGTGTGGTTTGATTCCCAGCATCTACATGGAGGCTCACAACTATCTGTAACTCAAGTTCCAGGAGAATTCATCACCTTCCTTTGACCTCCACTGGGATTGTACAACATGGTTATATTTACATACCATGTAGACAAAATAGCCATAAACCTAGGAAAATAAATCACAAATAAAAAATAGGTTTTTAAGAAGAAAGATCCTGACTATAGTGTTTAAGAGTGGACCCAAATTGGGGCTGGAGAGATGGCCTAGCTCTTGCAGAGGACCTGGGTTCGATCCCCAACACCCACATGGTAGCTGAGTACCATCTTTGACTCCAGTTCCAGAAGAATCCAAGACCCTCTTCTGACCTCCACGGCATTGCATGACACGGGTGCACAAACCTGCATGCAGACAGTACATTCATACACATACGAAAATAAATAAATAAAAATTTTAAAACAAGAGTGGACCCAAATTGATGAGAGCCTGTCCCTTCGGATGTCTTTCCAACTCCCTCCTGACCAAGGCTTTGCTCATTCTTTTTTTTTTTTTTTAGTTTTCATTTTTTTATTGATGCTTTGTGTATTTCATGCATCATTTTCCAATTCAGTTCAGGCATATTTCCCTTTCCCTTCCCCCCACCCCACCCCACCCCATCCCAGATCATGCATTCTGCCATAACTGTCCTGCATCTTTCTCGCAGTTTTTTTTTTCCATTTTTTAACAATAAGTGATAATTTATGAGTACAAGCATCCTTCATGTAAAACCAATTTGCAAGCAGTTGTGCCCAAACCCACACAGCCCATGGGTCCCACCATCCAGCAGGGGGACTTGTATGTTCAATCAAGTTGATCAATTGAGGGTCCAGACTATATTGTTGTAGTTTCACCATTCACCCCAATCGCAGCCCTTATACTCTACCACGCCCCCTCTTCTGCAGATTGTTCCCTAGGCTTACAAAAGGGGCACAGGTGGATGAGAAGCAAAACAGTCTACTTTCTCTGGAGCTGTTGTCTTGGACTCTGGTCAATTCTGGCTGTTTCATTTCATGGGCTGACAGTTTGTCCAGGAATAACCTTTCGATCCTACTAATGAAGCATAAGCAATTAGATATATAGGTATTTATACAGTACTAATGGTTGTGGTAGGTTACTAGGTATAGACACAGATGTTCGGATGGTATGTTAATCCATGAATTACATTTTTTTCTGTTAAATATGACAGGGTCTTACTGTGGCTTATAACATCTCCTAAGCTCATTCTTTATTGACTCAGCGTCTAGAGCATGAAATGGGGATGTGGAAGTCAGGACGCACCCTTATCAGAAAATCTCCCCCTTTGATTCCTAGGCCTAGAATATCACACACACATGCAACAGCAAACAGGGACAGACACTGCTTGTGATGAGAAAAGCAAACTTCTGTCAATGCTTTGACATATAAATAGTGCACACCCATGGGCATTCACCATTTTATGTGGAGGGGAAGGTAGGGACCTGAGTGATTACCCAGGTGCCCAGGTCACAAGAGTAACACACCTGGCTCACTGACTGTGCTTACATCATAAGCAGCAAAGGTTTGGTTGCAAAATTCGATAAGGTCTTTTGTTCAGATTATGTCCATATTTTAAAAGTCATTCCTACAATCTGGTTTTAATTTTTTGAGGCAACTGTACCATTTTCTGTAGCAGCTACAACATTTTGCATTCCCACAGAACACTACAAAATTTCCAGTTTCTTGACATCCTTGCCATTGTCTGTTGCCTATTTTTATTCTATTATTTTTAAATTTATATGTCACTGTATTCCCTGCTGATTAATGCCAGTTTGCATTGTCTTTCATGTAGCTGTTGTACATTATATTTGATATTGTGTCCCTGTAGCATTCCTTTTTTCTAAACAGCTTTTCCCTCTAAGATATGCATACATGCTCCTTACCTCTTTTGATTGTTGTTTTCTTGGCGAGACAGTCCTGGTCACCCTATTTAAACATCTAATCCAAGCACTCGTCACATTTCCTCTCCACTTCCCTGCTGTTCCTCTATAGAACTTAATACCGTCTCCCCTACTCTTTATGTTATGTATTTTGTTTATAGTTTGACTTCCCCTGCTAGAAGAGTAAGGCTCTTTTATAAAATACTGTATCAATATTTCAGTGACAGGATAAATAGTCACAGGATAAAATAAAATAAGATAAAATATTCACAGGATAAATACTTGCTGAATGAATGAATGAACATTGAAATCATCTACACTTTAGAAGCCATAAGCAAATTCAATATGTATTTGAGCATCATGGAATTGGTATAAAGGTTACCAAGGGGCAAAGACCAATAACCCTGTGATAAATAGATGGAACTGCTACAGATCACATTACAGAAATCCAGACACTTTACCTAGACTGGTACTCTACTTTATTCACCATGTTAGGTCTTGTGAGGACTGAAATGCAGAACAGGTTAAATAAGTACAAGTCTACATTTTTATTTAAGTCACTTTCCATTACAAGCAATGGAAGACTCAACTCAATTAGACTTAAGCAATTAAAGGAATGTAGTGGCTCACATTACTAAATTTGCCAAGACTACCCCGTGCAGACATTGGGGTTACAGATTGAAGCTCCATAGGCATCTCTGGCTGTCTCAGGTCTTGCCTCTTGCCTATACAGCAGCACTCCAAGGTGGATTCCTTTTGCAGGTGAAAGGTGGCAGCGCTCGCAGCAAGTCTCATGTCTACACAACTTGTTCTTCTCCATCTGTATCAGGACATAGTTTCTCCACAACTAGTGAATAAAAATGCAATGTTTAATTCAACTGCATGATTCCATGCCACTTCCCAATTTTTACACAGTTCTTATAAATACCTTAAAAAGCATAGGCTAACATATATATCTGGGCCACTCACTCAATTCCATCCCTTCTACTGGAGTAAAGAGATACAGTTATGTTCTCTGGTTTACAGCCCTAAAGCTGCATATTGGAATGGGTTTTCTTCATTTTCCATTCAACCTCCAAGAAGCCATATAACTAGGAGAGGGGCAGAAGAAAGTCTGAGAATACACCCTCCACATGAAAAGATGAAGAAGAAGAATCCAGGGTGATGATGGAAAGCAAAAGTTAAATGGAAAAGGATATTAATATGAAAAAATGAACATAAAATGATACACATGGGGCTGGAGAGATGGTCCAGTGGTCAGGAGCACTGGCTGCTCTTGCCGAAGACCTGGGTTCTATTCCTTGCACCCAAATGGTGACTAACAACCATCCATAACTTGTGCTCCAGGGGATCCAATGTTCTCTTCTGACCTGTGCAGGCATTGCATGACATGAATGTACCTACCTATCTTCAGGCACTATACTCATACACATAAAATAAAAGTAATACACACATAACTGTAGGAAAATTATGTCAGACAATAGGAACAGTAGAGTGTTTAGAGAAGAGACTCTTGATGAGGGCTAGGTGGGTTGAAATGGTGCCATTTACATTTGAAAAGGGGGTGATTCTTTGAATGAGGTAAAGTCTTTTTCAATCAAATAAACAGGTAAAAGCAGTTGATTACAGTTATGAATAAGGTTAGTGACAGAGCAGATGTTTTGGTCTCTGTTATCTAAACGTTGTGTAAACACCCACAAACAGATAAAGCTGTGTGAGAGAAGCTTCAAAGAAAAGGGAACTTTGGAGAATGATCCCCGTGTGGAAAGTTGTAAGAGAGCAGAGGATGCCTTCACAGAGTGAGGGCAGCTGAGAGCCCAGGCTAAGCAGGAGCAGAGGGAGGGACATGGAGTGGGCAGAGGGCTCAGGGCTTCAGAATGGAGCGAAGACACAAGCAGCAGAGCTAGAGGTTAGGGATCAGAGGGGAAACACGTCTAAGCTTCTTATACTGAGATTGGTGTTCAAAAGTCATAAAGAACTCAACAGGAAGAAAGGCAATTTTATTAAAAAGTAGACAAGTGATCCGAGGTGTCATGTGTCAAAGAAAGATATGCAAATAGTCAAAAGCAAATTAAAACTGCTCAACATTAGTAATCATGAGGAAAATGTACACTAAAACCACACTGAGAAGTCTTCACCTACTTAGAATGACTACCATAAAAAGATTTTAAAATACTGAATGATGGAGAGCACATGGAGAAGGGGGGGCGGTGCACCATTTGTGGGAATTTAAATTACTGTGGTTTTATGCAAAGTGGTATGGAGATCCCTCTACAAAATTTTAACCTGTGTATAATCTGGGAGGTCATTACAAGGATGTTTCTAAAGTAAATGAAATCAGCTTGTTGAAGATAATCTACCGTCCTACATTCATCCCAGTACTGTCAAAAACTGCCAAGATATGGAATCAACCCAGATGTCCACTGATGGAGGGCCAGGGAGAATGCCGTACACAGACACTGACATATCCAGGCCTTGAGAAGCATAGGCTTCCAGCATGTGCAGCAATGTGGACAGAACTGGAGGACAAAACGTGAAGTGAATGTCAGATACAGAAAGACAAATACTGTGGACAGAACTAGAGGACAAAACGTAAAGTGAATGTCAGATACAGAAAGACAAATACTGACATTCTCATTTATATGTGGAAGCTAAAAATACTAATCCTGTCATAGAAAGTAGAATAGAAGTTACTGAGGCCTGAGAAGGGTAAACAGAAGGGTGTTGGAGAAGGAAGGCTAACAGGTGCACGGAGCTCTTGTCGAAAAGGAAAATTCCTGATGTTTTATGTGGAAGTATATGCTATGGTTAACACTGAATTATACATATAAAATCTGCTAGAGGGTATTTTAAGTGGCTTTTATAGAAAATGGCAATACTTTTTTGGTCTTTTTGAGACAAGGTTTCCTTGTAGCCCCAGATGTCCTGGAACTCACTATGTAGACCAGGCTGGCCTTGAACTCACAGAGATCTTCTACCTGCCTATGCCTCCCAAGTGCTAGGATTAAAGGCATGTGCCACCATTGTCTGGAAAATGGCAATATTTTTAAGTAATGGATATACCAAAGTCTAAGTGAGATCATACAATTACTTGTAGACAGGTGTGCCCCCCCCAAATAAGTACAATTACTATATCAATTAAAATTTAAAATACTTTAAGAAGTAGCTGCAAAATTTACAATGTGTGTCATATAATGCTACTTTTGTTTAAAAAAAAACCTGGGTAATCAATCAATAACATGTAAAATAATTAGATGAAAGTGCTTACTGCTGTTAATCCACAGTCTAGGTAATCCATCTACTTATCATACCATCTTATCATCTGTCAGAGCATGGTAGGCGTCCTGTTCTTTTTATAATATTTTGTTTCTTCTTTTTATTTTTGCAATGAGTGTATCGCCTACATGAATATCAGTGCACCCATGTGGTGCATTGCCTGCCAACGTTAGAAGAGCATGTCAGATCCCCTGGAACTGGAGTTACAAATGGTTTTTAGCCTCCATGTGGGTGCTGGGAATCAAACCTGAGTCCTCTGCATCAGCAGTCTGTGCTTTTAACCCCTGAGCCATCTCTCCAGCCCCGCATCCTTTTCTTATATGGAAGCATACTTATGAGCTAATTGAGAATGTAGTGTTGCTTACATAGAAGTATTTTATTATCAGTTTGTTTTGGTTATATTTCTACTTCTCCAATAAGCATGGCACAGAGGAGGCTCATGATTACAATTGAATGAAAGACCACATTTTAACTCCTAAATAGAAACAAAACAGAAAATGAAAAAAAAAAAAAAAAAAAAAGAATAGGTAGTCCTAACTTTGTATTAGTAAGAACTGGGAAAAAGGTATTTTCTTTGGTTTTACCCATACTTTGAAAATACCAAAAGGGTTGATCTTATTATTATTTCTATCATTATTAAGAACAATCAGGTATACTGGGCAGGGGGGCTAAGCCATAGAGGGATTGCCTAGCAAGTGAAGGGCCCTGGGCCCAACCCTTAGAACAATAAGCAAAAACAAACAAAAGCTCTACCATGGCAAAGACTCATTGACAAGGTTTCCCTCATGGCGAATATCAGGATATGAGGAGACTCATTTAGCATTCAAATATTAATCAGTCGCTGTCCTTCTCAAGAGCTTAATCATCGGCTAATTTTAGTAAAGCAGCGTAAACAAATACTTCTTTACAATTACTTCCAAGTCCTACTTTCACTTACACAGATTTGAGCCTTTCTCTAGCCCCAAAGTATCCATATTTAAATCCCAAGACATCTCTTAGCTTCAATTTTATTCTAAATCTGAAGACCTCTTCTCAAGTACATGAGGTTTATTTCCAACCCGCAACCATCCCTGTGGGACTGAAGCTCAAAGCTGTCCAGTCACCTTTCATTGGAGGACTCCTGACGGATGTGCATGTCGTCCTTTTTCATTTCTGTGCCTCCCTGCTGTCGCCCTTCTCCAGGCCACTTCTACCCTGGGAGGCTATTTTAGAGCCAGCCACCTTTCAGTGTCCTGTGTGCCCCGGCCATGTGATACCTTCGTCCATGTTTGCAGAGGAGTACTGCCAAGATGGCCACCTCAAGACGACCTTCACTACTCAGATGTCACAGGATGTGCAAGTGGTCTGAAAGCAAACACATTTATTTATTTATTGCTGCATAACTGTCAAGCAATGTATTAGCTTAGATGATATTAATTACAATTCATCACAGTATCCTGTAGGTAAAGAACTGGCCTTTGTAGGGACTTCTGGGCCAGAGTCATTCATGGGCTTGTAGGTCATGTATTCCTCCAGGCTTTGTAAACATGTCTCGGGTTATCCTGGTTGGTCCTCCCCCACGGTTCCTTCGCATGTCACACAGGTGGACTGGCTTTTCGCCTCCCCACTGGAACTTTTTCATAGGTTGCCTGAGCGTCTTCACAACAGGAAGGCTGCTCTTCTCCAAGGAGAGGTGCAGAGGAGGGGAGGCCTAGCAGCAGCAAGCAGTGTCCTTCTGGTGACCTTGCAGGTCCTGTAGCCTCAGCCCTCAGTGCTACAGTTAGAAAGTCATCATTAAGTCCAACCTGTATCCCAGGAGTGGAGAACTAAGCATTACCTTTGAAAGAGAGGGCTGTCAAAGAATTCACAGATCTATTTTAAAACCACTGCACCTTAATTACAACTTCCAGTAATATGCTCAATACAATTTCCTACAATTTCCAGTACCTCTTTAGAGGTATTTTACCTCTAAATTTAAAGCAATAGGCCCTGCTGCTGATCTGAGGAAAGTATAGTAAGTACACAATTCCCCTGTGTCCAGGCATTTTAAACATTCTTGACTGTGTTTATTGTGCTTAACCAGAGTCCCCATCAACCACAGTTATTGCAAATTGCTCCTTTTGTTTCTCTTTGACTCTCTCAGAAGATAGTCCTGTTATACTGGACCGGCCTCGCTCCTGGAGGTTGGCTATTCTCTATTTTCAGTGCTTTCTCTGTGGTTTTCCGAGTCTGTTCCTCTTTCCTTTGACCTGCCTTTGCAACCCACATCACCTATGAATGACTTATGTCAACTCTGACATTTTCGGTGAACACTTGACTAGAAACATCGTCCTTTATGCATATTAATTGGTGTTCTGAGCTAATAGCCCAATACTATAGGCTGGCTACATTTTAAAGGAGGAAGGTTTGGTTTTGGGCTCAGAATTCTGGATGCAAGGTAGAGAATGTGCATTGGGTGATAGCCTTCTTGATGGGAGTGTGGAGAATGACAGGAAGCACATGTGTGTTGTGTGTGTGTGTGTGTGTGTGTGTGTTCACTCCAGTGTCATTCTCTCTTTTGAGGAAGCCACTAGAACTCAATCATGAAGGTTCTACCCAGGTGGACTGATCTATTCCTATCTGCCATCTGAAGGCCTCTACCCTCTATAGCACGATTTCAATGTTTCCACCCTATGAAGACCTATGATGAGATTAAACCTCAACACGAATTTCAGAGTGATACACTGCATTTAGCAATACTCTGCATTCTTAGCAATACACACATGCTTTTCCACCTGACTGCATTTAGTCCAGCAGCATTTTAACCATCCCTATTTCTCTAATTGCATCAGTTCATAGAAAGGACTCATCAAGGCCTTGATTGTGATGATACACACTTCAATCCCAGCACTAAGGTGGCAGAGGCAGGAACTCTACATAGAAAGTTCTAAGTGAGGGTAGTTTATACAGTACAGCATGTCTCAAATTAAAAATAAAAACTCAGTTTTGAAGGAGTATTATTAAAATTTTTATTTAACTGAGTTATAAAATGTATTATTATTTCAACACATAATCACTACAAGATTCTTTATAAAATATTCCACATTCATTTTTGTTTCAAGTTTAAAAAATCTGTTACATCTTTTACACATTTCAATTTATATGCTATTAATTTTAAAGTAAAATTTCATTAAATTTTTAGCAGGAATATTTGAACTATACTCAGACTTTACAAAATTTATAGGTTAAGAAACACAGTAGTTTCAGAAACATATTATTCCATAACTACTTCAGATTTTTCCACAATTTGATTAAGTGTTCATTTGTCTATTTAAATTTAATATCATAACTACTTTTCTCAGTTTCACTAGCCACATTTAAAACGTTCAGTGTTCTTTCTTCTCTTTACACCTATGGATCCCTCTGTAGCCTTCTCTCCTCAACTTTAGCTGAGGAACAGTTGATTACTGCTGGGTGAGGGAGAGTTGATCTTTAAGGGAGTGACTCTAGATAGGCTGACTAGACTCCAGGGGGTGAACTTGCCCCAAGGGACACTTAGGCACACAAACTTGACTTGAAAGGCAATTGGCCTTAGTATGTATGACTGAATTTATGAAATCCAGAGAGTGGGGAATGCAGATGGGGGAGGGGGCCTGAATATGATGGGGATGTGTTACAGGAAATGTACAAAGACGCAATAAAAATACACGTTGAGAAAAATAAGTGAATTGGACTTTGAAGTGAATAAAATAAAGTAAAATGTTCAGTGACAATATGTGGCTTCTGGATACCATGTAAGACACGGAAGCTACACATAAATTTTCTAGATCAGTGGTCATCTACAAACGTAAAGAATTGGGGCTGCTCAAGATTCTCTGAATAAGTCATTTCTGAGTGCTCAAACCAAAACAAAGCACTTATAGAATCCTCTTAAGGGCTTCAGGAACTCTGTGGAAAAGGAGCAGGGACTAGGACTGCAAAGTCCTATATTAGGGCATGACATAGCCATTGCCAATAAGATCTCACAGCAGCTGTAGACTCCGTCACTGGACTTGAATGAGACTATGCCTGTAACACAGGTCTGGGACAAGCCCACAGTGCCTTGCACTCACCTGCTGAACTGCAGTTTTAGGAGAAGGGACAGTCATAGTCTTCAGATGCACACCCAATGCCATGCTTTCCAGGGTCTAATGGAGGGTTCCAAACCTGGTTAAAATCAAAGGCTGTCATCAACCAGAACAAAGAGGCATGAATGTGGAAAAGGCCCTGTAGAGAGGAAGGATGCGAGTTTCGAAGGAAGGAAAGGATGGGTAGAGTGTGAGAGTAAATAAAATGTACTCTAGACATATATGAAGAATTATCAGAGAACAAATTTATTTAATAAAAATATGAAAATATGGCTAAATATATTAATGAGGCACACATTAGGGCATGCCTCTGTGGGGTTTTCCAAAGAGGATTAACCCTGACAGAATAAAGAAGGAGAGAGGAGAACGCCCTGTGAGTCCTGATATCCCCTTTGTCTGCATCCTGGTCCTGCTAAATGTAAGCAAGTAATCGAGCTTGTATTGTGCTGTGGCCTTCCTGTCACAATGGATTTATTTTCACTTACACTATTACCACAAATAAATCTTCCCTCTGTTAAGTTTCTCCTTGTCAGGATTTGGTGTCAGAGAGAGAAAGGTTATACATATACCATAATAAAATAATATGGCTTTAATAACATTTATCATAAAAAATTTCAAGGATTGTATTCCATTGAAACAATTTTACAGAAAATAATTTGTTGAACCGAGCACAGCAAAATAACTCCTCGTACTCTGTGATTCTTGAAACCCTTCCACAAAGGAATGACCCTCAGTGTCTCTTGTCCTCTCTTTTTTTCCTCCTCAAATGGTCTCTCAAGAATCCTTGACCTGATCTCCTCTCGTCCCTCTTTTCAGAGTATTTGTTAGTTAGCTTGCATTTCATTCTTGCAATGTTTTAAATAAAACCGTCTAGTTATTAGTGAAACAGCTTGCCCCTTAAGACCTGAGCATATCACCACTGAATTCTACTTGGAAGACAGAGATGTTATCATGGATTTGGAGAGGACCTGCAAGTCATTGTTTTTCTGTTATCAAAATATAATGTATTAAACAAAATTTGTGTTGATTATCTGAGCACTTCAGTGTAGTTTGATCGAAATTCAACAGCTTTCCCCAGTTCCTCATAGATCTGCCTGTCCCTATTGCACATCATTTTCTGTTGGCAGCCTGCTTGATTTTTCATGCTTGCTCTAGGACATACATATGTAGTGTCTTCAGCAACAGAGTCTTATTGTCAAATTTTAGAGGGAAATGAGGGATACAGCAATAGCCAGTATTGGTTGAGGGTCTATGGGACCTCCATGGCCAACAACTCCAAACAAGAGGCACTGGAATGCTTATGTGTTAGCCTTAGCCTATGGTGTCTGGTAGGCACACTGTCCACTCTACCTGCCATAGACTAACTCTCCTATGGCCCCTAATAATCTTCTTGACTTTTGGATTTGGCTATTGAAACCCAAATAACTGAATATTCAATGCAAGAACCTATGTAAGTGAGTCTGACTTATCTCATTCAGGATGATTGTTTCAGATCCATCCATCCTACAAATGATGTAATTTCATTTTCATCAAAGCTAAATAATATTCCATTATGTAAATGTGTCATCTTTTCATTATCCATTCGCCAGTTTATGGACATCTAGTTGTTTCCATTTCATGGATTTCATTGATGAGCAAGTATCTCTATAGTAAAATGTAGGGTCCATTAGGTGTAGGCCTCAGAGTTATACAACTTAAATCTGTGTCTTCAGTCCTCTTCTCTCAATTAATGTGTCTGTTTATGCCAATAACATAGTGCTTCTTTATTACTATAGCTCGCTGGTATAATTTAAAATACTGGATATTGATGCCTTTAGCTCTTCCATTGTTCCAGATTGTTTCAGCTCTACGGTGAACTTCCATTTTCATTCGAAATTATTTTTCAATTTCCAAGAATATTTTTGTTCAATTTTTAAGAAAGACTGTGTTGGATCTGTAGATTTCTTTAGATAGGATGGCTGTTTTCACAGTATTAATCCATGAACATGGGAGGTCTTTCTATCTTCTGGTAGCTTCTTCAAGTTCTCTCTTCAATATCTTAAAATTTTTATTCTACAAGACTTTCCCTTCCTTGGATACATTTGTTCCAAGATATATTTTTTTGAGATTATAGTGAATAGGGTTGTTTCCCTAGTTTCTGTCTTAAGGTGTTTATTTTAGTATATGGTAAAGGAAAGTTGGATTCTGTGTTAATTTTATAACATGCTACTTTGCTGAATGTGTTATCAGAAAAGTTGCTTGTTGCCCTTTGATTTAAATGTATGTATAAAAATTCTTGCAAGTTTTGAGATGAATAAAAAAGATAGCCATGATAATATTTTGAGCTTTTATCTTAATAGCCTAATCCTGTGGCTTTTTTGTAAGTTCTTAGCTATTTTTTTACAACTCCATAAATTATCCTTAAAAATCAAATCTCTCATAAGAAATCATATGAGTTGTTTTGGTTTTCTCTGTGCATATTGATCTGTTTTATTAATTTTGTATTTGTGGAGCAAATTCACCACAGCATTGCAAGAGTCTATATCTGTATAATTCCTTGAAGTCTCCCTACAGCAATTTATTATCGCATCTTCTTTTTGTTCTTTCTAAATTAAAGTAGAAAAAACAGATAAGTTAATCTATGAAAATACTGAAGTCTTATCCAATTCTCATATCATGTGGCTTGAGGAGTGTTGGGGAATAGGTACTTACGCATGTTCAGAAACCTCAAGGAATCAGTAAAGAGTTTGAGTTCCAGCCTTAAACATATCAATTATTGCTTAACCAAAACCCATGTGAGTTTTCTCAAGAATTTGCAATTCTTTTTATGATGATGTTCAAACTTAGAATGTTTATTACGTATTGACTTATTCATTTGACAGTGACAAAGGGAGCATGCGATGTAGTCTGGAAACTGTTCCAGACTCTGGCACATGCTACCAAACTAAACACACAAAGTTATTATATTAAAATTCCCTTCTTCCTGGGATCCGTGTTCCCTTAAGAAAGACTAGAAATAGCAAATATGTTGGGAAGTATCTAACAATTAATCAAAATAAGAAGTGAGAATATGAATGAAAGGACTTTTGATAGGGCTATCAGAGATGGCCTTGGAGAGGGACGAGTGCTGGGAGAGCCTAGTGGAGTGGGGGTCTACCATGAGGCTCTGAGGGCTGATGTCTCCAAGCACAAGAGGGAGCAGAATGTGAAGCAAGAGTCTAGTCTCCTTAGAAGGCAGTATACAAAGCTCAGGTTAGAGAAGATGCCAGTCACAGTCACTAAAACCTGTCACAGCCGCAGTCCCAGTCACTGAAATCCTTTGGTCTGTCTTGAACTTTGGATCATTAACACATACATGGTTTGTGGTCATTTGGAAAACCTTGACTCAGAAAGTTATGCCCACTTTCCAAATGTTGGCACTTTTTATTATGTAATATCAGTACTCATTAAAATCCCCAATGTGGAATTCAGAAGACTTTCAAGATTCACACAACTGCCAAGCTCATAGTGGCAAATGTTTTCCTATATCTGATTGTTACTTGAAAGCTCCAAGTTCATCATTATCCACCTTGCTGTCAGTTGTTTGCTTGAAGGAGCAGGCTTACTTTGTTCATTTTCAAGAAATGTTTCCGAAGTATCCAAGTCTGAGTGATAGTAGAATGTCATTTGTTCTGTCAAATAAAAATATTGGCCTTGAGGAAGGTGGTTAATTCAGCTTAGTAGGCAAACTCAGATGTGGTTCCTTGAGACAGCCATCACATTTATATAGTCCCTTGAAACAGTGATTTGTATTCTTTAATTTAGTGCATTAACAGGACTATGTTATAGCTATAACAGGACTATGGTTTTATTATTTAGTAATCATAAAAATATGATGGGACTAGTATTGATAGATGCCACCAGTTTTCTGTGCCTTTGATTTTGTACTAAGATTGAAAATACCTTGACTGTGAAAAAATTGTAGCATTTAGTATTACTAAGAAAACATTACATTCTTAGAGCTAGAGAGATCCCTCAGTTGTTAAGAGCAGTGCTCTTGCAGAGGACCTAAGTTCAGTGTCCAGAACCTACATGGTAGCTAACAACCATCATAAGTCCAGTTCCAGGGGATCTGACAACCATTTGTGGCCTCTGTTGCCAATGCGTACATGTAGTGCACCTTTATACATAGAGGCAAAACACTCATACACATAGTCTTGTTGGAGTTTTTACATTTGTTCCTTCTCTGTTGGATTAGAAACAAAATGTAGAAGAGGGTCCCAGTATTATACTTTGAAAGAGACTAAACTTAAAGATATCATCTCACCCCGATAAGGCTGTCTAGGATCAAGAAAACAAATGACACCAAATGCTGGAGAGGTTGTGAGGAAAGGAGAACACTCATTCACTGCTGGTGGGAATATAAACTTGTACAATCACTTATGGAAACCAGTATGGAGAACTCTGAAGGGCCACCTGACCCAGCCATACCACTGTTAGGCATATACCCACCAGACTCATCCTACCACAGAGATACATGCACAGCCATGTTCATTACAGCTCTCTTCACAATAGTGAAGAGCTGGAACTAACCCAACTGCCCCTCAACCAATGAGTGAATAGAGAAAATGTGGTACATCTACACAAGGGAGTTCTATGCAGCAGTAAAGATGACATCATGAAATTTGCATATTTGCAAATATGCATAATGGATAGAACTAGAAGATAGTGTGGTAAGTGAAGTAACACAGTCCCAGAAAAGCAAATGATGAATAGTATCCCTCATTTGTGGATGCTAGCGCCAAGCACTGAGTTGTAAGGCAAAGTGAGCAACATCAATGTTATATACCCCTTTCCCTGATAGCAACTGTGCTCTGATAATATAAATCCCTTAACAAGTTCTAGAATTATCCTGCCACTTATTTTTAGACTTGGTAGTCTTGGTATATGGGTGGAGGATACATAGGCATATTTTAGAGTAATATAAATTTAAAAAGGAAAAATGTGAATCCTGAAATATGATATGGAAATCCCACAGTTTGTGTACAGATTATATACTTTTAGTATAAGTGTGATGTGTATATATGCATATGTTGAAGCAATACGGATTGGAGGGAACAACAGCAGATGAACTGGGACAGGGAACCGACTGAAACATTAAAGTTCTCCCAAGGACACTAATCCTCTGCTTTGAAAAGAATCAGAAAAAGATACAGGACAGGGATGGCAGGGTGCATGAACTCGGGTGGGGTGGGGGGATCGAAGGGGAGATGAGTCTAGATTGGACAGAGAAACAATATATGAAACGCACATAACTTCAATAAAAATGTTAAAAAAAGAAAGAGTGTAAGGTTCTATTTCATCTTCTAGCCAGGTCCAAGTCAATTAGCCAATTAGTTGCAACAACCTGAGAGAAACCTACCTATTTTGCAAACAGGGCCTTCTCTTTTCACAGTTTAACAGATCTTAGGCTGTACACAGCTATCAGAGGATTCTTCCCAGTTTAGGAGATGGAGAATCTCAGGCTGCCCAAACCAACTGTGAAGAGTTTACATATATGCACTAATGTTTTCCTGTTATACTAGCCAGAAAAATAAAAGTGATAACAGCTGACATTTGCTGGGTCTTTGCTGCCAAGCCTGATGCTTCTAGGTACAGACAGTCCTTCATTGAATATACAGAGAATAAGGAAGGTACAGAGAAGGTTGGTGACAGAAAGAGACACCTGTGAGGTCTCAGCACCTGAGCTCTCCAGTCCAAGTACCCCATCTGTTCATAAAATGTTGGGGTACTCCCCCCACAAAATCTTTGCCACTATTGTTCCAGCCAGCATATCTTTACAGGCCCACCGTTTAGTTATTCTAGCTATAAACACTGTTTTTTTCTATTGCACTGACTCTAATACTAAAAGGAAAATTCATGTGTTCTAATTATGATATAGATTATTAGATTTTAGTCTGGGTATGCCAAAGAAAATTTTATTAAAATTTTTTGTTAAGCATAGTAAAATAGGTTTCAAGATTATCATGACAAATATAAGGGTCTTACAGTGCAGAAGAGAGTGCAGTTTCAACTCAGAATCCAGCATATGAAAGAGGATTTATAGCCAAGGAAGGAAGAAGATACCAGAGGATGTTAATTGACTAAGAAGAAATATTACAGCTAAGGGAGACTGTCTGAAATGCCATAACAAGACCATTCCTCAGTGCAGGTCAGGGTGATCAGCCCAGGAAATCTGGAAGATGGAAAACGAACATTATTAAATAGTGAGGGTGGTCTAGACCTCAGGTTGGGGCTTGTAAACTGGCTCAGCAGGGTAATTGTGAAAATTATAGAAATAGGACTAGGATAAGCCTGATTAATGAACACTCTTAGTCAATTATGAAACTATTGTTAACAAATTTAGGTATCTTAGAAGGAGGTGCCCTACCTATGTTACCTTCAGAGTCCCAGATGCATAGAAAGCCAACCCACAGCATATCACTAGCCTTTAGAAGATCGGCGGTCCACATCTTTATTTCTTATCCAGAAAATATGTATAATTCACTTACTATGTGGCTCAAAACACAATAGCTAGAAAATTCTTGAACATTTTTTACACTCTTTCTATACTCTTGGAAAATAATACCTCTTCATATTCACATTTGCCTAGATTGATGTGCAAATTGTATTTTAAATTCCTGTGTGCACATGTTCATATGTGATTGTTAAAGCTCATATATGCTGTGCATGTATGCATGTTTAAGATACTTGCAGTTTTTAAAGAAAGACTCACATCTTGAGGTCTGCACAGATATCAGAGAGGATGAACCAGGAGATGGATCACGGCTACAAGCTCTAAAACCCACTCCAGTGACGTGCGTCCCTGAGGGAGGCCACACCTACCAACTGACCAAATATTCAAATGCTGAGATTCTATGGAGACACTTATTCAAACCATCACATCCCATTCTCTGGCCCTATAATCAAAATGCATTTATTCCAGCTTTGGAAGTCCCCATAGACTTTCACTGTCTCGACACTATTCAAAGTGGCAAGTCTAAAGTTTTCTGAGTCTCAAGACAATCTCTTAACTGTACACCCTCATAAAATCAAAAAGCTAAGTATATGCCTCTAACATACTGTGGCACAAATACACTGACCATTCCAAAGAATGGGGGCATAGCGAGAAAATACTGGACCAAAGTAAGATAGAACCCAGCAGATGAGCACTACATGCTGTAGCTCGATGCCCAGTGTCTGGAACCTTACTTACGATGGCTCAGCTCCTTCAGGTTTTCTTTCTGCTACATGTCTTATCGTCCTTGGTTCATGTCACTCCCTGCTTCCTTGGGTTGCTGCCACTCCTTGCAAATAGCTCTCTGGCATCTCCATTGCCAACTAAGCTTGATCTTCACAGTTTCCTGCAATGAGCTCTCAGGGCCTCTGGGCCTCCCAGAGCCCTCTTCTCAGTCCCCTCCCACACATCATCTGGCTGCAGGTGTTCTCTGAATCCACAGGAAACACTGATGACCCCACTCTTGCATCTTGCTGGATTCCAAAACTCGACCCACTTGAAAGATACTGCCAAGTTCTCCCAGCTAAGGAGACCCTGTCTCAAAAAGACCAAAATAAATAAATAAATAAATAAATAAATAAATAAATAAATAAATAAATAAATAAGAATGGACCTTAGCTGCTTTCATGCTTGTTAGCAGTCTTCTGTGCTGTGATTTTCAAGGACCAATTAACTCCTTGCCATTTTTTTCCCACAAGTTGGACAGGTGAAGTCTTTCCCAGAGGGTGTTCCTTTCATTGCTAAAGTGCAGGTCTAGAGTCTTCTTCTTGGGTCTGATCTCGTTAAGGATAGGAGTGTCTATTCCTATTCTACCATATTAACATTTTCCTATCCAAACTATACATTTTGTATTTCTTTTTGCTCCAATTTGCTTTTTTTACTGTAGATCTGTATGATTCTCACCATTAATAACCACACCACAGATTTAGCATTAAGCTGCCCTAAAATTACTTTGCCAAAGAAGCAAGTCCATTACTTTCATTTTTTTTTTAATTTTTTAATTTATTTTATTTTTACGTGTATGAATGTATTGTCTGCATGCAGGTCTGCGCACCCGTGTCGTGCGATGCCGTGGAGGTCAGAAGAGGGTCTCAATTCCCCTGGAACTGGAGTTCTCCTGGAACTGGAGTCACAGACAGTTCTCAGCCGCCATGTGGGTGCTGGGGATCGAACCCGGGTCCTCTGCAAGAGCGGTAGGCGCTCTTAACCGCTAGGCCATCCCTCCAGCCCCATTACTTTCATTTTTAGTCACTGGCAGTATATCCTGTCTCAGGCAGGTGGCAGCCAGTCTTATTACTAAAATTATCCCAGTTGCTGTTAAATTCTTTGTTTTCCCCTGGAACTACCTGGATCTATGTACTATTTTCTTCCAGGCTCCTACTAGAGCAGCCGTTAATTTCTGATTGATTTCAGCCAGCTTTCTAGTCCAAAATTCCCAAATCCTTAACATTCCTCCCCAAGCCCACGTGGTCACGTTCTTCACTGCCACACCTCCAGTCTCAGTACTAATGTCTATATTAGTTACTTTCATGGCCACGGCAAATTGTACAAGGAAGAGCTTATTTGGCTTATGGTTTCAGGGGGATGAGAGTCCAACATGGTGGGAAGACATGGAAGGAGGCAGAATAGCAGAGCCAAGAGCTCCTATCTTCACACAGGTACAGAAAGCAGCCAGGGTAACCCTGGAAATGAGACATAGCCATGACCTCTCAAAGCCCCTAGTGGCGTGGTCCATCCAGCAAGGCCACACGTCCTGAACCTCTGCAAACAGTGCCACAGTTGGCCAAGTGCTCAAATGCTTTGAGCCTACGAGGACACTTCTTGAAACCATCACAGTACACATTTTAGGAAGCCTCTATACTAGCTGGTTGCCATATGATTTTCTAAAACGTTCTTTGATGCTCATAATCCTCCACACACTACATCCTCTACACTACCTTCCCACCCTTCCTCCCATTTAACTCTTCCTGTTCCATTAGTTCCCTTTCTCCCTTGATATCACTACAGTCCATATCCCTTCCCTTGAAAGCTACTCCAAGGATGTCTTATTAGTTTCCTGACTTCTGCAGGTATTACATAGGAAACACGCGTATCTAAAGATTCAAGGCTAACGGGGGCTGGAGAGATGGCCTAGCGGTTAAGAGCACTGACCGCTCTTGCAGAGGACCCGGGTTCGATCCCCAGCACCCACATGGCGGCTGAGAACCGTCTGAAGCTCCAATTCCAGGAGAACTCCAGTTCCAGGGGAATCCAAGACCCTCTTCTGACCTCCGCGGCATTGCACGACACGGGTGCACAGACCTGCATGCAGACAGTGCATTCATACACATACAGAAATGAATAAAATTAAAAAAAAAAAGATTCAAGGCTAGCATAAATAAATGAGAAAGAGCATGAGCCGTTTGTCGTTCAAGGTCAGGGCCACCTCATTCAGGATAATTATTTCAGGTCCACCTGTTTTCTTGGAAACTTTATGATTTTCTTGTAAGCCGTATTTTAATTATCCATCCATCCATTGATGGACATCTAGGTTTCTTCCCTTTCATGACTATTTTCAATAAAGTAGCAATGAAAGAGATGAGCATGTATCTCTGTAGTAGGATACAGAGTCCTTGGGCATTTACCTGAAAATGGTATGTCTGGATCATGTGGTAGATCCATTTCTAGCTTTTTTGAGGAACTTCCACATTGATCTCCATGCTAGTTCTACCAGTCGGCACTCCCACTAGCAGTGAATAAATGTTCGTTTTTCTCCACATCCATGCTACCATTTGTCATTGTTTTGGATCTTAGCCATTCTGACTAGATAAGATGAAGTAAAACCAGTTTTAATTTGCAGTTCCCTAATGGCTAAGGATGTTGAAAATTAAAAAAAAAAAAATCCTAGCTGAGCCAGGTGCATTTATCTCCTGAAAACTCTTTGTTTAGGTCATTGTTTTTTTATTTGGGTTGTTTATTTTCTTGACCTTAGCTTATTGAGTTATTTATATATTCTTTTTGTGCTTTCATTTTCATTTTGTTTTGTTTGAGACAGTGTATCCCTGTAGCCCCAGACCACCTGGAACCCACTATATAGATCAGGCTGGCCTTGATCTCACAGAAACCCATCTGTCATTGCCTCCAAACTGTTGAGATTAAAGGTGCAATCTACGATGTCCACCTTCTTTATGTGTTTATGACCCTCACCCTCTGACACATGCATAGCTGGAAAAGTTCTTTCTTTTTGTTTTTTTTTTTTTTTTTTTTTTATTATTATTTATTTTTTTGTATGTGTATGAATGTACTGTCTGCGTGCAGGTCTGTGCACCCGTGTCGTGCAATGCCGCGGAGGTCAGAAGAGGGTCTCGGATTCCCCTGGAACTGGAGTTCTCCTGGAATTGGAGTTACAGACGGTTCTCAGCCGCCATGTGGGTGCTGGGGATCGAACCTGGGTCCTCTGCAAGAGCGTCAGTGCTCCCAACCGCTAGGCCATCTCTCCAGCCCCTGGAAAAGTTCTTTCTACATGTATAGACGATCTCTTTCCTCAAACGATGGTGTCATCTTCTGTACAGAAGTTGATTGGTGAACTCAAAGCTTGTGATATTAGGTTTCTGTTCAGAAATAATGTTCTGTGTCCATAGGCAAAGGACCTTCTCTGCTTTCTGCTCTGTCTATTCAGAGTATCAGGGCTCATGTGGGGAGTTTTGAAGTATTTGGTGCTGAGCTTTGTGTAGGATGAGAGGTAAGTTATATCAGTATATTGTGCCTCTCTGAATCCTAATCAGAGAAACTTCCTTTTGCAGTAGATGGTGATTATCTTAGAGACACATAACTGGTCAACATGGAGGGGATTATAAACCACAGAGTGGTCAGCCCAGGCAGGACACTGTATTATGCTCCCCACAAGGCTCCTTGACCACCTCTGATCTGGCAGATGTGGAGGGGAGGGAGGAGGATGGACAAAGATTTCTAAGAGCCAGGATCAGCGTACTACTAAAAGGATCTGTGTCAGACTCAACAGGGAAGTTTGATTGTGACAGCATGCAAAAGTCCTGTGTAAGCTCAAGCTTGAAAGAATCCCAGCATGGGAGGGGAGGGGGGAAAGGAGTCCTGCCTGTGATGCGGAGCTGCTGGGAAAGGAAAAGCCTGTCTATGCTGTGTTGCAATAGCAGCAGAAATGAAATAAGACACCAAGACCTGGAACTCAGTCTAATAAGTCAGATAGGAGAAGCAGAAATAACCTTATCCTGGGATGAATAGAAAGCAGTAAGGTTCAACTTGCATTGTGAAAGATATCCTTGGTTTTCAGGTAAAGTGCAGCCTATAGGTAGCAAAAATGGTTAGGCTACTTTTTTGAGAGAAAGCTTTTCCTTTTAGTTTTATTAGTTCTTTGACTCATTCATAACTTTATTTTGGTCATATTCACTCCAGCTTCTGACTCATCCTGGGTTACTCCCCACCCCTTCCCACCCATTATTGTTTCCTTATTATCATTTTGAAAACATTTCAAGCCCAATTTATATGCTGCCCATATCCTCTTGGATTTGTGGCCCTCCATTGGAATGTGGTAGGCCCCTCAGAAACAAGATTCTTCTTTAAGACTGAGTCTCCCTCTTCTGTTAGTTATTCTTCTTTAAGACTGAGTTTCCCCAGGTGGGGGGAGGGGGACAGCTTTCCCACCCTCCATCGTCATGTTGTGATTTTGCCTGGCCTGGCTTGATCTGTTCCTGTACATGCTGTCACCAGCACTATGGGCTTCCTCCCTGTGGTGAGGCTCCTGCCTCCCAGGTCACCAGCCTCGGGGCCCTAGGTGTGGCACCATCCCACAGTCTCTTTTCCTCTGCATCTTGGCAAGTTGTAGGTCTCTCTGTTAAGTACTGTCTTTGATGAAAGCTGAGAGACACAACATGCTTATTTATGGTACAATAGTGAACCATACAGAGTTGGTTTAATTTTATGCCCATTTAGAAGAAAAACAGCAGTAGGTTTTCCCATAGGTCTTATGACCTATCTAGCCTTAGATTCTTGTTCCTAATAATAATGCCAGGTATGGATTCCATCTTGTGCAGCAGGCTTTATAGCTGCTCAGAAAGCAGTTGTTTTCTCCCTTAACACTTGTGCTACTATTTAACCAATGGGTAAATCTTGCCAAACCAGTTGTTACTGCAGCTCTCATGGTTCACAACTGGATAAGATTGATGTCTAGCTTTCATAACACTAAGCCACTTCCTAGGAGATGATTTCAGTGCTACAAAAAAATGAGAAGATAATAGATCAGTGATAGCAGTTTAAATCTTCACTCATAATCACATTCCAGACTTCATATGTAGATCTGATATAACTGGGCTGGGATATGAGTGTTGATTAATAACTGAGATTTAAGGGCAGAACTCTGGGATCTTCCATAAGTTAAAAACCTAGAAGGTGCAGTTATTCCATAACAGAGAATGAAAAAAAAATTAGATCACAGCAGGAAGAAAGCCAAGAGTATAGTACTGATGCCAAATGAAGAAAATAATTCAGAGACAAGAAACTTATGGCATACAAAGCTCAGTCGGCACAGTAGAACACTGGAAAAGAGTGGGATTGGCCAAGGAAGGTCCCGGGTGACCTCGGTAGTGAAGTGGGTAGAACCTACTGTAACAGGAGTGCCTGCATATGTTTTGGAATGAGTAAGACAGGATAATAGAGTAAACAGGTAGAATCATAAAGGAAGGAAAAGGGAAATCCCAGTGGAGGCTAGCAAGTCTACACTAGAAAGTCCTTTTGGAAAAAATTATTTTTAAAACACTTTAATTATATAAGTACATTTATTAAATATTTTTATTGAATGTTTGTAGAAAATTATTTTTATTTTATGTTTAAAAGTATATGGCCTGCCTGTGTGTGCTCCCACATCATGCTGTGCCCATGGAGGTCAGAAGAGGGCATTGGATCCCTGGAACTGGAGTTATTGATGGTTGTTAAACACCATGCGGGTGCTGGAAATCCAACCCAGGACCTCTGCAATAGCAGCCAGTGCTCTCAACCTCTGAGTAATCTCTCAGCCTCACAGAAAGCCTTTTAAGAAACAGAATTTAAGTCCAGGGAAATGCCCCAACAAATTAAGGCACTAGCTGCCAGCTTCAGGATCTGAGTTTTTCCCCCAGGAATCACAAAAGGTTCATGCTTGCACACACACACACACACACACACACAAAGTGTAATAAAATTCTTAAATAAAAAATTGGATTTGTTTGGAGTCCCTGTCCACTAATGATCCATTGAATAGGGTAAAATAAATATGTAAGAGTACATGGGCACATTACGATGAGAAAATAGATTCCAGAGAAGAATAGAAAATTCAGCGTAAGGTCAGAGCATGGCTTGAACTAATCAGTAGAGGCAGCAATCTATGTAACCAGATACAAGTGGGAGAAGTGGTAGTGGTGGGATTTCATGAATATTCCACAAAGAGCTGAGGAACATTTGAACATATCTACAATTTCACTGATGAGGAAACCAGCCTTACCTATCTGCAAGGAGGTATCTGTGAGGACAGACAACACTAGTAGCTGGTCACACTTTATCTCCATGCTAATAAAGTTCTGTGACAAGCCGTGTCTACCTTGTGCTGTCCTGTTGTATCATGTTCATGATTCTGGTGATGTGAAGAGATGTTCAATGGAAGTTGCCTGTGAATTGCTCTTCAATGAAGTAATAGCCATTTATGTTCCCATTGAAGAGATTTCAATTTTCAACCATGAGAGAACTATATTTTATGATTTCACTTTCTTGAGAACGTGTAACACTCAGATGTGGGGTAATAGAAGTAAATCCAGAGTCTACTGGAAGACTGAAGATGGATCGCGCATTTCCTCATTCTGCATATCAAAGCACTTAAGAACGTGTGTGCTGGAGGTAAGAGGAGGAATGTGCGTGCTTTTAAAATCTGAATTGCTTGCTTAACCACAGACAGGACATCTATATCAGAAAATGTCAGTGGAATGCTTAGCCAGAAACAGGACATCTATATCAGAAAACATCAGTGGAATGTTTAACCACAGACAGGACATCTGTATCAGAAAACATCGGTGGAATGCTTAGCCACAAACAGGACATCTGTATCAGCACTACCCCCAAGGCTCAGGAACCATTGTGGGAGAGCCAGACAGATGCTGAGGACAGGAACAAAACAGTCTTCAGAGCATAACAGGACCACGGCACTCAAACTCACAGCAGCTGTGGTTGCCGGCACATGACCTGCACATGATCAAGCCAATCGACATTCGAACATGGAAGAGGAAGGGGTTCCTGAGCCGTTACCCTAACTGAGGAGCTATGAACAGTTGATGGAGTCTGGGGGGGGGGGAGTCCAGTCCTTAAGGGTCTGGACTCTGGTAGGTTGACCATACTCACCTGTGGACGGCCCCACATCCCATGAGTATATGGACAGCATGCATTGAATTTGAGGGGTTATAAAAAAGAAAAAAGAGGACATGAAGTTGGGGGTAGAGAGAAGTGGTGGTAGATCTGGGAGGAGACAGAGGAACAATGGGGGTGAATGTGAAAAAAAATTATGTGAAGTTCTCAAAGAACTGTTAATAAAAATATTATATTTAAAAATAATAGCTGTAAAAAATAAAAAAAAAGATAAAATCTGAAAGACTGTCTAATGCCTCATTTTAAATTAATAGCCCATTGCATTTTCAGCAGTGTCATGCCCAAGGACTCTGGCCATGCATGTGGAAGTGCATACTTCAGGGAAAATAAAAAGTCATCACCATCCTTCCATTATTAAAATAGCAGTTTCTCAGGGGTAGGCTGCAAACAGCATTGGCTTCTGCAAGATTTGGACCTGAACACTTCCTTCATCAAAGGACATCCCTCCCACTTGTCTAGCACCTCTGTTTTCTAGAAATTACTCTCCCTAGAGAAAGGCCCTAGAATCTGGCCGGATTACATAACAGGCCCATGACATAAGCTGAGGAAAGAAGCTATGAATTAGCACATCAGACTCATTTTCTCTGGTAACCTGATTTTACACTGTGCATTTCACTGTCCTGAGTCAAATTAGACAGGATCTGTGATGCTTAACTATGTGCTAGTTTTCCTAAAAAAATAAAATAAAATAATAATCCAAGAATTTAAAGATGTTTGAAAGTGGTTCTTTTTCTTGTTATATTCACACCTAAATGAGGGAAGTGTCAGTTTGCACTTCTTTGGGCGGGACCTGCATCTAACACTGGCAGTTCTCTTACTGCTGAGTTTGAAAAGTATCACCTTAATAGGTCTGCCCCAGAAAAGAGAAAGAAAAGAGAAATAGAAATGCTTGGGGAGCCCCGTGGGTCTCCCTTTCAGCATAGGCATGGAAGATTTATAAAATGGGACAGTCCTCACACAACTTCATTCCTTAAAGAGAAAGTCCAGATGCTACTGTATTTGTGAAAGAACCAGTTTACATTCTATAGAGATAGAGAAAACTCCAACTGTATAGTTTGACCTGGTAATCTTTTTCTTTTTTTGTTTTTTTTCGAGGCAGGGTCTCCCTGTAGCCCTCAGATGTCCTGGAACTCACTCTGTAGACCAGGCTTGCCTTGAACTCACAAAGATCCTCCTGCTTCTGCCTCCCAAGTGCTAGGATTAAAGGCATGCACCACCACACCTGGCTTATGTGGGACTTATTTAACATGTCATTGTGAATCCATCTAATCCATCAGTTTTGGCTTCTTCCTTAATAGTTCATTTTCTGACTTCCTGTGATGACAGAGGGTTTCAGGCAACACCTTCCTTGGTGGAGAAGTTGCTTCCTGCTCAGAGACCCTGCAGATGCCTCCTCATACATCCCTGTCCTTTGTAAAGCCTTGTGTTCCAGATGGAGCCTACACTTCAGCCATATGCAGCCTGGGGGCCTCTGAACCATGAGCTGCAAACTAGGATTCCCAATGGAGTTGCCCATGGTGATTACAGGGCGGTTCTGAACACACTGCACTAGGGTACTGACATCACTGGGGCGCTGACATCACTGGGGTGCTGACATCAGAGAGGAATATGGACAGAGGTTGACCGAAACAGAAGACAAAAGAAGAAAGAAAGAAAACTCACTGATTGAATATCAAGTCTTTCTGAAATGACATCGTTTTTAAAGGAGATTTTTGAAGGTTGCAGTGGTATAAGCCTTGAGCATTATTCCTGCCTTACCAGCAAGAGGAATAACTCTAGCCCAGTGATGTCGCTTTGACCTTGTGGATCAGTTTCACATGTGAAAGACGAAGGGGAAAATAGAAGATGCCAGAAGTCTACTGTAGAAGAAGCACTGAAAACATTAGCACAGAGGATATAGGAAGAGATAGGCTGAAAGAGGGGGGGAGGGATGGAGGGAGGGAGGGAGAGAGAGAGAGAGAGAGAGAGAGAGAGAGAGAGAGAGAGAGAGAGAATGTAGAGAGAGAGGGAGGAGAGATTTTACTGTTACAACTGTTTGGAATGGAAATCCTTTGCTAGAACATATTCTTACCGTAAATAGAATATGGATTTTATTTATACTGTCTTCTAATTCCTGATGACCTGATTTCTGCTTTTGTAGATTATAGCTATAGAAAACATTACCATATTACTCATGTACATGTATGTACATTAAAATTGTTACTTTGTTAGTGACATCAGGTTGATTTTTTTCTCCCAAACAATTTTATTAGAGAAAAAAGAAACTGAAACCTTAGAGGAATTATCAAAAAAATTTTATAACAACAAATCAATACCACTAAAATGTCATTGGTCATCCTTGTGCTATAAGGATTAGGAGTAATTTGTGAGGTTCTGAAAGCCCTTTGAAAGTTTCAGATTAAAGAATTAAGGTAGATTTTTGTAATAACAAATCTAATTACTTTTTTTGAACAAATGGAGAAGAAAGTCAATTTCCTGAGCCAGGGGCTCCCACTCTCCTCCTGTACCAAAAAAAACTTCTCCTTTTTTTCTAACTTCAGATGTCTTTTAATTCTTTCACTTACTACAGAGTCTGAAAGTTCAAAGGCAATTCTCATCAATTTGGCTGAAGTTCTTGGAAAACAGTCCTGCACAGACTTGGCCAAGAATTAACCTTGACAAAAGACAACAAATTTGACAGTCTCCAGCCTCAGTTACAATTGTAGATCTGGAAATAAACTTGAGAGTTCTGACATTTCTATCTCATTCAACTAAATCCCCAAATCACCCCTGTGGGGAGGTAACCCCATAGTTGGTATGACTGTGTTTACTACCAATATTTAGAAAATAGCTTAAGAGCTGACTTGGGGCTTTCTATATCAACCCATCTTGAAATAACATGTCATTTTTATGAGTTTTAATCATGAAGTCCTTCAGAGCCCTCCAATTTATCAGAGTGAGGCAGAGCTCCATGTAGGAAAGAATGACATGTTCAAGGGCAAAGAGTTACTAAAAACAGGAGGCCCCAACTCTCTCTGGACATACAGCCCTTTTCTTTAAGAGGTAATAATTATTAATCTACCTCCAACTTTAGCTTCTGAGAGCACACTGGAGTCATTAACGTTAAACAGTAGGCAAGCTAGAAGCAATGCTATATTATATATAATATTATTATAATATTTATGATTTTTACCATTGATTATAAAATCTATTTAATATCTAATAAACATATAAGAAAAAGGCAGTGATTTAATATTGATGGATAAATGAGATGTTGAGACAGGAGAGATGGCTCCATGGTTAAGAACATTTGCTGTTCTTCAGAACTCTCCCTGGGCACCGGGCAACATGGTGCACCTACATACATGCAAACAATACACTCATACACATAAAAATAATAAACAAAATTTTAAAACATATAAATCTCAATCCTTTCCTTACTCTGGGTATCTCTGGGTACCTTCCTATTGAAATTCCATGGAAGAGATAGAAATAGATGTTGCAAAGCCAGATAGATGGATGAATTTTTAGAAAGTCCCCATCTACTTGGATGTAGTGTTTATTTATTTACTTATTTTAATTGCTAAATAGGCAATAGTTTTCAGAGAAATTTTAGATTTGAAGCAAAATTGGGCAGAAAATACAGAGAAGGTATTTTTTATAAAACTGTATTGTAAGGGATTCCACTGAAGAAGTTAAATAGTCAAGTAGAAAAGTTTGACCACAATGTCTCAAATTTACTTCCTTCCTCCAGAGTTTTTGATAGTTTTTCTTGCTTCTTTTTGAATTTTTCTGATTTTCATATAATATATTTTGATCATATCCAAATCCCATCCCCTACTTACATCTCCCTTGCTATATTCAACAATTGTTAGATAGATAATAGATATAGATGGATGATAGATATAGATAAAAATATATACAATAAATAGACAGATAATAGAGATATACAATAAGTAGATAGATAAATGACAGATAAATGGATGATAGATTCATGATAGATGATAGATAAAATAAGAAGATATGCAATAAATAAATGATAGATAATAGATAGATAGATAGATAGATCATAGAGATAGATAGATGATAGATAGATAGATGATAGATAGATAGATTTATAGAGTGCTGGATAGCTTTGATTGTCAACTTGACACATCTGAGTTGAGGGAGCCTCAATTGGGGAATTGCTTCCATTGGACTGGCCTTTGGCCATGTGTATGGGTTATTATTATTATTATTATTATTATTATTATTATTGAGTTATGTGGAAGGACCCAGTCCATGGTGGGTAGTGCCATCCCTGGGCAGGTTGTTCTGTAAGAAAGCAGACTGAACATGCATCAGGTGAGCAAACCAATAAGCAGTGCTCCTCCATGGCCTGTGCTTCAGCTCCTGCCTCCAAGTTCTTGCCCTGATTTCCTACCTTGGGCTCCTGAAGTGATGAACTGTGACCTGGGTGATGTAAGGCAAATAAGCCTTTCCTCCCAAAGTTGATATAGGTCAGAGTGTTTTGTCACAGCAATAGAGAAGCAAACTAGAAGAGATGATAGACACATAGACAGATAGATAGATAGATAGATAGATAGATAGATAGATAGATAGATAGATAGATAGATGATAGATAGATAGATAATATTTTATGCCTAGAGAGTCTAATTTGTGTCCTCAAATGTCCATCAGTGTGGGCCATCAACTGGACCTTGGTCAATCTACAAAGTAACACCTTTGAAAGAGGTAGACCTCCTCTTCCCTACAGCCATGGGCTGCCAATAGTTCCTCAGGTAGGAAGGGGGTTTCGTAGCCACTTTCCCATGTCTGTGTTGGGATGTTTTCTGATTTGAGTTTGCACAGAACAGGAGCATGCTGTCACTATTGCTGTGAGTTCATATGAGTAACTGAACATCTATCTGGAAAACTTTTTCCCTGTGGTTGTCCACCACCTCTGGCTCTTACAATCTTTCCCCAGCCTCTACTGCAATGACTCTGGAGCCTTGGCAGACAAAAGATCTCTATAGATATTCTATTTAGTGATGAGGCTTTATAGCCTCTTGTTCTCCGCACACCAGCCAGTTGGAGGTGTCTGTGTTAATCACCATCTGTTGTATAGAGAAACTTATGGTGAGAATTGAGAGATGCATTAATTATGGCAGATCTGGGATTGTGCAGTGGTCTTAGTGACCAGACCATGCCCAAAAGCTAAGAAGGACATACTTTTTATCAATAGACTATCTATGGAAAGTCTTCCATTCATAACTTACTTTTTAGTAAGATATTAATATGTTGCTGTAATTTCTTTTTGTGTTTTTTTCCTTTTTTAAGCCTCAGCTATAGGCTTAGAATGAACATCCTGTTTGCTGAGGGAGATGTCGTATAAATATTGTGTTTTATTTCCCTCACTGGGAAAACATGATGTGAGACTGTATTAGTTTCCAATTGTATCTCTAAATAAATTTTCACAAGCTGAGTAGCTTGAAGTAACACAAATTTAATCTTTATATTTCTGTATGTCAGAAGTTTGAATTAGTCTCCCTAGGCTAAAATCAAGATATCAGTAGAGCTGGTTTCCTTCAACAACTTGCCTGTACTTTTACAGTTTCTAAGGGTCACCCACAGCCCTCAGTTAATGAGACCTGCTTGCTCCAGACTGGTTCCACAATCCCAGGTCTTTCTCTGACTCTGACCTCCCTGTGTCCCTCTGCAAGAATCCTTGACGTGACTTTGGACCTAGATAATGCAGCTGGGGCCACTGCTAACTCCCAGCGGGCATCATTCTACTTGTGTTATGCCATTCTTAAGTGTTCGTCTAGCCAATGTCAGGTTCAGAATCCTCTTTTCTGAATTTTCAGTAATAAAACTGACTACTACAACCACTCAGAAGAATAATAAAATGAGATCATCTACTATATTTATATGGTTAATAAAGTTCCTCCGAAAGGGAAGGAGGAAGATATGCTCCCCCCCAGCCCCCACACACATAACCATGCATAAAATCCATGTAACGTAAACAATAAAATAAATGTTCTTGGTTTTAGTTTTCTTTCTTTCTTTCTTTCTTTCTTTCTTTCTTTCTTTCTTTCTGCATGAGTTGTGATCAAAGTGAATGTTCGTGGAGTGTATAAATTTCATTTGGCTCATATAATATTTTACAAATTTGAAATGGTGTGAATTGGTAAGAAATTGTTTCTTTCTAGTGGTCTTTGTAAGAGTGTAGAAGCATTCCTTTGATAATGTTAAATTTGTACATTTCAGGTGACATGTGAAACCTTTTTTAAGATTTTTCTCAAAGTTTTGAAAAGCTATTAGCCAGGATCATGGTGTAATAAGACATAGCATTTTTTCCTTTAAAAATTTAAGTACGTGTGTAGAGTTAAGCTGTTGTACATTTATGATTTAATAAAATAATTCTAAAGGAAAAAAAAGAAATTTACTCCCATGTAACTTATAAGGAAGTGCTTTGAGGAGATTATGGTAATCAAAACAGACACATTTAATGATCTCTTCTGTTGTTTTTACTTTAGACAGCTTCTAACCTTCATATTCAGGGACTAAACCCTAAGATGTTTTCAGGGTCAAAAAAACACTACCCATATTTCATAGATTCTAAAATTCTAGATTCTAAAATATATTATGCTGACATGGTAGCACTTTTTCTCTTCCTACTTATGTTTACTATCTTTGACCTGTGAATTGCAAAAAAACAGGCAAAAAGAAAGCTTAGTGAAGTGCGTTTATGCAGCTCAAGCGGGCTTTATTTCCTCCTGGCCAGGAAAAGCCTCTGAGAGGAGAGTTAATGTGGGCTTATCTCCAATTTCTCTTTGCAGAGTAGAGACTGTTATAGCCTGGCTTTTCCTAAGTTTCTGCTTTCAGATAGATTAAAGATGAGATAAAGAAGGTGTGTTATCTCAGGCCTGAGATCACTGTGCTGCAGGCAGGAGGATCATGAATCCAAGTCTAGACTGCACAACAAATGCCAAGCCAGGCTGCGCTATTCAGTGAGATTCTGTCTGAGAGAAAAAGACCGAAGAGAAGGAAAGAGAGAGGGAGAAAGTCCCAAACCCAAAAGCTATAAAGGTCAAAAGCACATTTTTTTTTTTTGGATCAAAGCATGTTTTATTTTTTTATTAATTTTATTTATTTCTGTATGTGTATGAATGTACTGTTTGCATGCAAGTTTGTGCACCCGTGTCGTGCAATGCCGCGGAGGTCAGAAGAGGGTGTTGGATTCCCCTGGAACTGGAGTTCTCCTGGAATTGGAGTTTCAGACGGTTCTCCGCCGCCATGTGGGTGCTGGGTATCGAACCCGGGTCCTCTGCAAGAGCGGTCGCGCTCTTAACTGTTAGGCCATCTCTCCAGCCCCCCAAAAGCACATTTTGAAAACCTTAGTAATTGCAGTCTGAGAGTTACAGGCTCAAATAAGTGGGAATCATTGATCCAAGGAAGGAAATAAAGTAAATATTTATAAGGGCCATTAAATATTGAGACATAAATGTGAATATTTGATTATCCAAAGATAAAAAAAAAGAAAAACTATACTTTTTCTTTCTTAGTGTCCACTAAAAATAACACTTTTGAAATACATGTGCACACAATGTAATTATTTAACTTACCTCCTTCAGATCATTCTGCGTGTCTGTGGTCGCACAATGTAACTGTTTAACTTATCTGCTTCAGATCATTCTGGATGTCTTTGGTCTCACAATGTAACTGTTTAACTTATCTGCTTCAGATCATTCTGGGTATCTGTGGTCGCACAATGTAACTGTTTAACTTATCTGCTTCAGATCATTCTGGGTGGCTGTGGTCACACAATGTAACTGTTTAACTTATCTGCTTCAGATCATTCTGGGTGGCTGTGGTCACACAATGTAACTGTTTAACTTATCTGCTTCAGATCATTCTGGGTGGCTGTGGTCACACAATGTAACTGTTTAACTTACCTCTGTTTTTTTCAGCAGTAACATAAGGCATACCCAAGTTCTCCTTCTTGCATGAGCCCCACCTCCATTTGTAAAAGCTCTTCTACCATAGCTTTCAGCATGATCTTACTTTCCCCTCACACAAGGCCTCATTGTACATCATACTCATGAATCTGAAGTTTCTTCTGCTTAAAATGATCACGTCAATTCTGGGTTTCTGAGCTGGTAACTTTTCTGTAGACTGATGGCTTAATGAAGGCAAAGATTGTGGCTTATCCTCCATGAGATTAGTAATTGGCATGTACTAGATGCTCTATAAATGGGAATTAAATTTTTTAAAAGTACCAGAAGCTTCAATTCAACATATTCACCTTTATATTTAACTTTACAGGAGACTCTTCATCAGAGTCTTTTCAGTTATAAGAGAAAACTAGGCAAATCAGAAAGGTGGCTTAGTGGTGTATATTACTAAGAAATCCAGTGTGGTTTGTTCAAATCCAAGGAAGAAGCATAGGGTCGAGGGTGCAGAAATCAGCAATCCACATCGGTGATCACAGGATACTATCAGTCTGTCATCTCCAGTTTCCTTTGCTTCCCAGTGTGATGTCTGGCCTATGACAATTATCCTTTGCAATGTACCATGGGACCTGGGAGACCAGAATTTCCAAACTCACAACTTTGTTTGGCAAGATTGTCTTTGAAAATGGGATCAACATTTGCAAACCCAGGGAACAGCCATTGGACATTTGTTTATAGGTGTATGGGGTCTGTTTCTGTCTGTTAAACACTGAAAACAATATAACTTCATCCATCAGGCTGTGTCTCTTGACTGCTTCTCTTTTGAAGAAGTGGCAAGAGCATCCACAGAACTGAAATGAGATTGTGTGAGGTGCAGTCGAGCATACTTACAACAATGTTTTGAAGATGATGTGCAAGGATTGCCTTTAGCTTGAGGTTAACCTGGACTGCATAGCGAAATAGTATCTCAAACTAGAATAAAACAAAACAAAGAAATATAGCAAAAATGGAAAATATTGAGAATATTTTAGGTATACTGGTCTATCAAACAGTTCTGTATTTCATATATATATATATATATATATATATACACACACACACACACACACACACACACACACACACACACACACATATACTTATNATTAATTTCCTGAAATGATATTCTTTTTTTTTTTTTTTTTTTTTTTTTTTTTTTTTTCCTGGTTCTTTTTCGGACCGGAGACCAGCGGGCGTCTTTATTCATTCCTGTAGCCCCAGCTGTCCTGACTCACCTTGTAGACCAGGGCTGGCCTTATTATGATGAACGCACATAATAATATCTGCCCCCTGCCATCTACAATCAAAAAACCCTGCCCAAAGACAGTGCATATGCTAGGGTATTAAAGGACGGCGCCCCCCTACCCCACTGCCCCAGGCCCCACATTGAAAAAGAAAATAACAGAATTCTTTTTTTTTTTATTTTTTTTTTTTTTTTTTTTTTTTTTTTTTTTTTTTAATTTTTTAATTTCTTATATATTATATTTATTTTCATCCACTCTTGTCTATGTGTAAATGTGAATCCTCCCTTCTTGTACCTGTCTGCATACTTGCAGGCTCTCCCTGTGTGCACCCTTTGTCGCGCTCAAATGCCCCCGGAGATGTGTCCCGCCCCTCACTGCTTCCATCCCCGGGTACAAAGCAGAGTGATAGGATCCGCGCTCTGGGCGATGTCTTCCCATGGAACTATCATCTCTTTTCTTTCTTTTCCTCTCCTCCGCCTTTGCTTGCTGGTTTTGTCTCTTTATAATTGAGAGACTGAATTTAAGGTTCCGGGATGCCATTAGACCCTCTTTCGACGCTCATCCGCGGCCATCGCACTGACTACGGGCTGCACAGGCCTGCATGCTAGATCTCTAGTAAATTCACACACATACAAAAAATTTTTTTTTTTTTAAATAATAAAAAAAATAAAAAATAAAAAAAAAAAAAAAAAAAAAAAAAAAAAAAAGACATTTTCGAATTTCATTGCCGGTAAGCATCCGTCACTGGCTGGCCGCGCACTTACCTTTAAATCCTCAAAGCACTGTGGTATCTATAATCGTGGGAGGTTAGAGGCATAGGCAGATCTTTCGCTGTTGCCGACCTTTCAAGGCTAGCCTGGTCCATACAATGTGTGTAAGGCTGTGAGTTCCAGGACAGCATGGGGCTACACTGAGACCCTGTGCCATAGCCTCGAAAACAAAAGTAGCCAACATAAAAAAAAAAAAAAAAAAAAAAAAAAAAAAAAAAAAAAAAAAGAATTCATTTCATTACCACTTGACATGCTTGAAGTTCATGTCAGAATCTCACATAGACTGTGGTGTAACTTGGCTTTTCACACCATTGTTCGAGTTAACATCAGGCCTGAAAAGCCGCACACCACATATCACAGATTTCCAGGTGTTCATCCGACAGAGGACAGGAAGCTTCCTCACCAGGTCTCACCTCCTGGTACATTTTCTAAAAATGAGTGACCACCTCAGCCACCCTAGTGTGTTATGCCTCTGTATGACTCTGTACATCTGGTCTTTGCCTTCATGGCGTGACCTGTCTATCCTCATCATGAGAACTTTGTAACTCATTATGAAGGTACCACTGTAGAGTTCGATTAATTGAAAAAAATCTTAGAGATTTTTAAACATATTTATTGAGTTCTCGTGCATTTTGTGTAATAGATCTTAATATACTTAGACCCCTTCCTTCTCTGCCCTCCTTCCCCGTCCGATCATGCATTTATACCCAGATGTCCCTTAGTGCAAGTTCATCCACTGGAGTCTAGTCTAACTACACTCACCTCCAGAAAGAAGATCTGTTCTCCCACATGCCACAGTAATCAATTGTGAACAGATCCTGGGCTAGGGTTGGACCCGATGCCCAGTTTCCCAGTTCTATGCTAGCTTTTTATTTAATAGAGTTAGCATGGCCCTTGTGCATGCTGTCAGCATTGTCATAATTGCTTATGAGTACATTTCCAGGAGCCTGAAAACCTGTTTCCTTATGTTCATGCATGAACCTCATCTCTGAAACTCTTTCTACCCCCTCTTCCAAAATGGTCTCTGAACTGTGGGTGGGTGAGGTCTAACACAGGAGTCCTATCCAGAGACACATATTCTGACATCTCTTATTCCTTCATATTCTGTTGGATGAGGAAGCTTTGCTCATGACAGTAGAGGGATGTACTAATAATATTCTTTCTACCCCCTGTTCCACTATGTTCCATGAACCTTAGCTATAGAGGTTATACTGTTGATGTCTCACTTAGGGATGGGCATCTTTCAGACATATATTCTCTGCGTCTGACCAGTTTTGGAACTCTGTAATAGCCTCTGTATTCTGCAAAAAAGAAGCTTCTTTGATGAGTAGTGTATGATATATTATCTGTAAATGTAAGGATCCATATTTAGCATACAGTAAGAAATTTCACCTGTCTAGAGAAAGGACAGAGACAGGATTTGTCTAGGATCTATGTGACGTCTAGCCACGTGTATTTGGCTATGCTTACAATGCCACCCATGAGTTCTCTACCATTGAGAGGGCTTTAATTCCAATTAGGTAGCTGTTGATTACCCCTTAGATAAAAGTGCCACTTCTACACCAATAAAGATAGTTTGCTCTGACGTTCATTGTAGTTATCAGGCTTTGCCACTGGGTTGGACCACTGATCAATTTTTCTGTCTTAGCCGCTTGCATAGTATCCTCTAGAACTATGAGAGCTAGTCTTCAGGAAAAGGCTTTCAGGTCAGTTCCATCTCTATTACTCCATGTCCTGATTTTTAAGAAAAAAGAAAATTTAAGCATTAAACTACTTTTGATTTGACTTTATATATTGTGATGAAGCATGCTAAGGAAAGGATCTATACTTGTGGACAATTAGGAAGTATTTTTAATAACAAACTGAAGGTCTTTGAACAACCAACTCACTTCATAGACAGTCCCATGTCTACTTACTCATCACATTTTTCTAAGAGAGAATACCAAATCTTTAAGTGATATATTGTCACAGCAAATTTGATTCCATTTTATGTTTATTTTGCAATGACAAGCCTAATACATAAATCAATGTGTTTATAAAGAAGCCCCCAGTCTTTTTCAAATGATTTGTTGCTTTACTTACATTTTTGTTTCATGAATAATCAGCAGTATTTGTATTTGTGTCATTGTCAGGGCGATGGGAGGTGGGGTATGCTAATGGGCCTGACATGGTACACAATGTTTTATTAGTCTTTTGTTTGTTTTGGTCTCTTAATTAGACACACTCATTTAAAGCCATCTATCTTTGTTCACATTTATGCAAATATTGTAAGTTAATAATGAGAGAGTAAGACAACCCTCTTCATTAGCCTTTATTTTGAGTTTGTTCAGCTAAGTAAAAAGCATTTCTTTCAACCTGTAAGGCTAAATTGCACTGATCAATTATAAGAGATTCTTAAGAATAATTTGGACTCTGGTCAATTCTGGCTGTTTCCTTTCATGGGCTGACAGTTTGTCCATGGATAACTTTTCAATCCTACTAATGAAGCACAAGCAATTAGATATATAGGTATTTAAACATTACTAATTGTTATGGTAGGTTACTTTGGTATAGACACAGAGGTTTGTATGGTGTGTTAATCTATGAATTACGTTTTTTTCTGTAAAATATGACAGGATCTTACTGTGGCTTATAACATCTCCTAATCACTAGAGGATGTAAGCTTGTAGCATCAGCCGTGGGTTATTCTTCCAAGGAGAGAGCTAATAGCCAATCAGATTTGGGATATACAGGCATATGGCTGCCACTGCTACACAGTATTTCCAGGCAGGTGAGGTGTAGCTGGTGCTGACAGAGGAGTCTTGCTTGACTCAAGGAGACCTATATATGCTTTATTGGTTTAGTGGCCTTTGGTAACACTCTCTGGTATTCCAGAGACCAACTGTACACTTGAAAGTGTGGTCTCAGTGCATCTTTTCCATGTTTACATCAGGTCTTCGACAGCATGGCCTTATCGCCTCTCTTCTTGCAGATATCACAGTTTACAGGCAAGAAGCCTTTACCTTTGTGGGGGGGGGGATTGGATCCCCTGGCCAACATCTCCTTCGTAGAGTAATACAAGACAACAGCTCCAGAGAAAGTAGACTGTTTTGCTTCTCATCCACCTGTGCCCCTTATCCAAGCCTAGGGAACAATCTGCAGAAGAGGGGGCGTGGTAGAATGTAAGGGCTGCAATTGCGGTGAATGATGAAACTACAGCAATATAGTCTGGACACTCATCTGATCAATTTGATTGAACATACAAGCCCCCTCCCGCCCCCAGCTGGATGGTGGGACCCATGGGCTGTGTGGGTTTGGGCACAACTGCTTGCAAATTGGTTTTACATGATGGATTCTTATACTCATAAATGATTACTTATTGTTATAAAATGAAAAAAATAAAGAAGTAATTAAAAAAAGAAAATGCTAATATTTAACATTTCAAATGAATGTTCTGTACAATTAACTAAATTAAATTATTGATTTCTTGATTCACTGTATTTACAATAGCCTTTTGCTCTTTTTGATGTGCCATTTGTGTTTTCTGATTCATACAGAGAGTGAGTCCATTTTATTTACTGGGGAAAGTCCTTGCTCTTGGCTAATGCAATTGACTCATTAACATGTATATTGCTTGTAATTTCTTTCAAACATGTGTCAAAGATTTTTATCCACCTCATTCAGTAATGAAATAAGCCAATAAAATGATGAAGCTCTTCTCTCTAAAAGAAAAGTATAATTTGGTTATACACCAATGTACAAGTGCTTCAAACAGTTCTTGGTATATCCTATTATTGGTTCTGCTCAGTGCAGCCCTTATCTATATCTTAACTTCTTAGGGAGATGGAAAAGTTCTGTTAACATTTCCTTCCAAAGTGCCATCTTGAATTTATTGACTTGTTGCAATTTTAAACAGAATCTTTGTAGTTTACTCATGATAATTAGAGTTAAAAATATCAATGTTGATTAAAATGCTTGGTGCTCTAAGAAATGAACCTTTAATTATAATCTTCTTAATAGCTAGTTCTCACAGTCAAGACAAAAATCCTCTCTTGGTTTGCATATTTCTTGTGCATTTCTACCCTCACATCTAGGTTGCACTGTTTTATTCTAAAATGCAAAGGACAGACAGAGAACCCTGGAGTGCTCACCTCTGCAGTATATCACTGGCTTCCTGCCCCATTATATATAGTCTGTCTTCCTGTGATGAATGAGGATGAACAACCCAGTGAAACATCAGAATTGCTCTTTATAGGATCCAGAGTGTTCAAGGGATTGTTCAGTTGGTGAGATTATAATAGTTAATCATAATCTCTGAGCTCTGACAGTTCAGGACAATGTTGAGAAGAGTCACTGGCCAGATGTCAACCTTTCTTTCCCAGGCCAAGGACTAGGCCTATTATGTCCCCATTGTTTTGCATATGCCACGATCGTAGTCAGTACACAAGCCATCTTGACTGCATGATGAAGATGTACATGCAGAGAAGAGAAAAGAATGGGTTGTAGAGGACAGGGTGTCCCAGCGATGGGAAAACCTTTGAGTTGCTGGTCACACATGCAGTAGAAAAGCACATTTTTGGCAGGGTTTCCCTAGTTGCAGTCAGCCTGGAAGTCACTATGTGGAGCAGGCTGGCCTTAATCTCCAGAGATCTACATACTTCTGTTTCCCTGGGTCTGGGATTAAAAGCCAACACCCCCAGGCCTGGCATAGAACAGATATTCTATGAAACTCATGGCTTAACTGCTGTCTGACAGCAGGATTAAGCAAGCTGCACAGGGTGAAGCAGGGGTCAAGGAGGATGTGGAGGTAACAAGGAGGTCTGCTGGGAGGGAGGGTCTGAAACGGGGAGAGCTGCAGTGAGTATGTGCTCAAGTGTCCAGCGGAGGCCAAGACAGCTGCGATGACGGTGTGCTCAAGTGTTCAGCTGACACCAGGAGAGAGAGCTGCAATGACAGTGTGCTCAAGTGTCCAGCTGAGGCCAAGAGAGCTGCAATGACAGTGTGCTCAAGTGTCCAGCTGAGGCCAGGAGAGCCGCGATGACAGTGTGCTCAAGTGTCCAGCTGAGGCCAGGACAGCTGCGATGACAGTGTGCTCAAGTGTCTAGCTGAGGCCAGGAGAACTGCGATGACAGTGTGCTCAAGTGTCCAGCTGACACCAGGAGAGAGAGCTGCAATGACAGTGTGCTCAAGTGTCCAGCTGAGTCCAGGAGAGAGAGCTGCGATGACAGTGTGCTCAAGTGTCCAGCTGAGGTCAGGAGAGCTGCGATGACAGTGTGCTCAAGTTTCCAGCTGAGGCCAGGAGAGCTGCGATGACAGTGTGCTTAAGTGTCCAGCTGAGGTGAGGAGAGCTGCGATGATAGTGTGCTCAAGTGTCCAGCTGAGGTCGGGAGAGCTGCGATGACAGTGTGCTCAAGTGTCCAGCTGAGGTCGGGACAGCTGCGATGACAGTGTGCTCAAATGTCCAGCTGAGGTCGGGAGAGCTGCGATGACAGTGTGCTCAAGTGTCCAGCTGACGTCTGGAGAGCTGCGATGCTGTGATGGTTTCCAAGCATATGAACGTGAGAGCCTAATACGTTTGTTTTTGTTTTTGTTTTTTTTTTTAATTTTGTTTGTTTTGTTTTTGAGACTGGGTCTTCCTGTAGCCCCAGCTGGCCAGGAACTCACAGAGATCAGCCTGCCTCCCACTCCTGAGTCCTGGATTTAAAGGCACGTGCCATCACCCTGGCTTGCTTGTTTTGTTTTTCCTCAATGAATTAATGAATTTATCTGGCTTTCGATGTCCTAATCTAAACAGCATGTGGGAGAAAGTTATTAACTTCAAAGACTACTTTTTTGTTGTTGTTTGTTTTTATTTCAGGCCTCACTTCTCCATAAGGAGAAAGATTTTTCAGTGCTTTCATTACATAATCATTAATTAGAAACACACTAGACACAGAATTGAAGTGAGCTTATATCAGACAGTGTAAGCCCACAAACATAAACTCATGAGAGAAAAATAAAAAATTGCATTCTTATAAACGACCACTAAGGATTAATCTCAAGTCCTACAAACTTGTCACATAATGGGGGACTTTTTATGCCAACCAATCAAAGCAGAGAATCAGGATTCACCTCTTCTCTAAACAAAAATGACAAAGTAAACCATGCAGAGCTGGTCCTCTTTTGTATACAAATGCTCAAATTGTGTCTTTCTTTTTACTTTTTTTACATTTATTTATTTATTTATTTAAGTTAATTTTTATTGAGTGCATTTCATACAACATTTCTCACTCAAATCTAGACTCATTCCCACATCCATACCCACCCCTTACATTCCCCCGCATGTTAAGTCCTGTCTTGCATCTTTTTCTCAGTCTTTTATAACCTTTTCTATGCACAAGTTTACTGTTTTCGTTAGTTTTTTTAATTATGTTTTTCTCTCTTTTTGTTCCCTTTAATTTTATATTATTCAAAAATATGCATATATATGTACTCCACACATAAATCAGAAGTACAAATTCTGAAAATAAACTATAGTTTAATTCCTAAGCACATTTAGAGGTTCACATTTTAACAGTAAAGTTGCATGCAGGTAAAAAGAATATGAATAGAATATGAATACATATAGTCCATTCATATATGGTAATTACAATGTGTGAATACAAGTGGTAGGACAATTCTAGAGCCCATTAAGTGATTCACATTGGAATATCACAGTTACTTTCAGATACAAATTAAATATAATAATGAAGTTGCTCAGTTTTCCTGCCAATTGGGGATTTGGTGTTAGCATCTACAAATGAGGGAAACCATTTGCCTTTTTTTTTTTTCTGGGACTGTGTTACTTCACTTAGCATAATGGCTTGGAGTTCCATACATTTACCAGCAAAACTCATGATGTCATCTTTCTTTACCGCTGCATAGAACTCCATTTTGTAGATGTACCACATTTTTGTTATCCAGTCATTAGTTGAGGGGCATTTGGGTTGGTTCCAGCTCTTTGATATTGTGAAGAGAGCTGCAATAAACATAGCTGTGCATGTATCTTTGTGGTAGAATGTGTCTTGTGGGTATATACCCAGGAGTGGTATGGCTAGGTCAGGTGGTAGAGTCATTCTGAGTTTCTTTTATTTATTTATTTTTTGTCTCTTTACTAAGATCTCAAGGTTTATGACTGCAGTATAGTTTCTCTGGTCTTACTGATTATTTATATCTGGTTGTACTTTCCTTTTGGATGCTTAAGGCCACACAGCCCAGATTAACCAAGGTTTTTGTTTTCTCAAGGTCAGTTGAGGATCTGGTCCTCAGGGGTATCTCAGGACTTTTTCGGGTGGGGGAGAAGGGTGGGAGCCCCTTGCTCCTTTCAGCTTTTCATTCACCAGTTCCATCCACTCGAGGACAAAAGCAGGTCTTGCTAGACCAGGCTTCCTTTTCTGAAGCATGAGCAGGTTTTCCTCTCTGTAGACTGGACACTGGCTGAGGTCCCATCAGTGGCTCTCCAAGACCTCCCTGAACAGGAAGACTGGTGACCCACGTCTGCAGGACATTTCAAGAGGTGACCCCATGCATAATCCCCTAAGACTTGGTTGACCTCTGAGGGCAAGGAACAAAGTTATTCCTTAGGCCCCTAGGCCAAATTGGTATGGGTATTAAGTATGGTCATTAAGCACCCAAAAAGGCTAAATTGCACCAGCCTATTAAATTGCACCTATATTAAGATTGTATCCTTTGGAACAAACTGTATGTTATTTCCATAGCATATTTCTTGATTTGCATCTTTCCATTTTAATCCCATATTACTCTAAAAGATGCACACATACCCTCATCATATACCAAAAACCCAAGGTCTGAAAATAAATGCTAGGTCAGCTCTAGAACCTGTATAGGGATTCACATTGCAAAAGCATAGTTGTCTTTAGATCATGAGGAATATAACATTAACATTGTTCAGTTTGTCTTACAACTAGGTACTTGGTACTAGCATCCGCAGATAAGGGATACCATTCATCTTTTGTTTTTCTGGGATTGTATTATTTCACTTAACATAAAATCTTCTACTTCCATCCATGTACCTGCAAATTTCATGATGTCATCTTTCTTTACCACTGCATAGAACTCCATTGTGGAGATGTACCACGTTTTCTCTATCCACTCATCAGTTGAGGGATATTTGTGTTGGTTCCAGTTCTTCACTATTGTGAAGAGAGCTGCAATAAATATGGCTGTACATGTCTCTCTGTGGAAGGAAGAGTCTGATGGATATATTCCCAGAAGTGGTATGGCTGGGTCAGGTGGTAGGCTCATTTTGAGTCTTTTTAAGGGTTCTCTATACAGCTTTCCATAGTGGTTGTACAAGTTAGCATTCCCACCAGAAGTGGATGAGTGTTTTCCTTTCCCCACACCATCTCCAGCATTTAGTATCATTTGTTTTCTTGATCCTTGCCAGCCTTATCGGGGAGAGATTATATCCTAAAGTAGTTTTAATTTGCATTTCCTTAATTATTAGTGATGCTGAACACTTTTTAAGATGTTTCTCAGCCATCTCTATTTCCTCGCTTGTGAAGTCTCTGCTCAGCTCTTTACTCCATCTTTTGAGTGAGTCATTTGTTTTCTTCTTTGTTTTTTGAATAGTTTATATATTCTGGAAGTTAATGCTCTGTCAGATGTATCAGCACTGAAGGTTTCTTCCCACCCTGTGGGTTTTCTCTTCACTTCCCTGACTGTTTCTTTTCCTATACAGAAACTTTTGAGTTTAATAAGGCCCCACCTCTCAATTGTCAACCTTATTTCCTGAGCAGCTGCTGTCTGATTTAGAAAGACTTTTCCTACCCTTATGTTTTGTAAGTTGCTGTCACGTTTTTCTTCTATCACCTTCAGAGTTTTGGGTTTCACATTGAGGTCTTTATCTATTTGGAGTTGGTTTTTGTACAGGGTGAGAGGTAGGAGTTTAATTTTATTCTTCTACAAGTGGTGATCCAGTTTTACCAATACCATTTGCTGAAGATGCTGTCTTTCCTCCATTGAGTCTTTTTGGCCCCCTTGCTAAATATGAGGTGGCTGAAATTTTATGTGCTCAAGTTTGGATCTTCAGTTTTGTTCCATTGGTCTACAGATCTGTTTTTATGCCAGTACCAGGCTGTTTTTATGACTATAGCCCTATAGTATAGTTTGATGTCTGGAGAAATCCCCCCTGTATTGCTCTTTTCACTCAGGGTTGCTTTAGCTATTCGGGGTCTTTTGTTATTCCATATGAATTTAAGAATTTTTTTCCAAGCCTGTGAAGAATGACCTTGGGATTTTAATTGGGATTGTGTTGAATCTGGATATTAATTTGGGTAGAATGGACATTTTCACTATATTAATTTTTCTAATCCATGAGCTTGGGATATCTTTCCATCTTCTGATGTCTTCTGCAATCTCCTTCTTCAGGAGTTTATAATTTTTGTTGTAGAGATCTTTGGTGGTTTTGGTTAGGTTTATTCCTAGGTATTTTATTGTTTTTGAGGCTATTGTGAGTGGGAAGGTCTCCTTGTATTCCTCCTTCAGTTGCTTGTTGTTGGTGTAAAGAAAGGCTACTGATTTTTTTTAGGTTAATTTTGTATCCCGCCACTTTACTGAAACTTTTAATCATTTCTAGGAGTTTTCTCATGGAGGTTTTAGCATCCCTTAGTAAACTATCATATCATCTGCAAAAAGGAATAGTTTTACTTCCTCTTTTCCAATTAATATTCTTTAATTTCATTTTCTTGCCTTATTACCACAGCCAGTGTTTCAAGCAATATATTGATGAGGAGTGGTGATAAGGAGCAGCCTTGTCGGGTTCCTACCTTTATGGGGAATCCTTCTAACTTTTCTCCACTTAGGATGATGCTGGCTGTGGTTTTCTTATATATGGCTTTGATTATGTTGATGAATGATCCTTCCAGTCCAATTCCCTCTAATACTTTAAGCATGAAGAGATGCTGGATTTTGTCAAAGGCCTTTTTTTCTGCATTAATTGAGATGATCATGTGTTTTTTTGTCCTTCAGTCTATTTATGTGTTTTATGATATTTACGGATTTTTGTATGTTGAACCATCCCTGCATCTCTGGTATGAATCCAACTTGATCGTGGTGAATGATCTTTTTAATGTGGGTCTGTATACGGTTTGCAAGTATTTTTTTTTTTTGAGAATTTTTGCACCTGAGTTCATTAATGAGATGGGTCTGTAGTTCTCTTTTTTTGGGTGCATCCTTGCCTGGTTTTAGTATTAGAGTGATGCTGGCTTCATAGAAGGAATTTGGGAGATTTCCCTCTGCTTGTATCCTTCTGAACAGTTTTAGTAATAATGGTTGCAAGTCCCCTTTAAATGTTTTATAGAATTCTTCTGTGAAACCACCTGGACCTGAGATTTTTTTAGTTGGGAGGTCTCTTATTACATTTTCAATTTCTTCATATATTATGGGGTTTAAGCTGTCAATCTCTTCTCGGTTTAGCTTTGGTGATTCCCCAGATTGCAGATATTCATCCATTTCTCTTATGTTTTCAAATTTAGTGGAGTATAGGTTTTTGAAGTATTACCGTATGATTGTCTAGGTCTTTTCACTGTCTGTTGTGATATTTCCCCTTTAATCATGAATTCCATTGATTTGGAGATGCTCTTTCTTTCTTTCGGTTAACTGGGCTAGGGGTCTGTCTATCTTGTTTATTCTCCCAAAGAACCAACTTTTGGATTCGTTGATTTTTTTGTATTGTTTTCTTTGTTTCTATTTCATTAATTTCTGCTCTGATTTTTGTTATTTCTTCCTGTCTGTTGCATTTAGGGTTTATTTGTTGTTGTCTTTCCAGTGTTTTTAGCTGCAGTGTTAGCTCATTTATCTGTGCTCTTTTTTTTTTTTTTTTTTTAATATATGCACCCAAGGCTATAAACTTCCCTCTTAGGACTGTTTTTAAAGTTTCCCATAGATTTTGTTGTGTTGTCATTCTCATTTAGTTCCAGGAATGCTTTTATTTCTTTCTTTATTTCCTCCTTGACCCATTCATTATTCAGGAGTATGTTGTTTAGTCTCCATGTGTTCATGTAGGTAACAGGGCTTTTCCTGGTGTTGATATTGAGCTTTATTGCACTATGGTCTGATAGAATGCATGAAATTATTTCAATTTTTTTGTATGTGTTGAGTTTTTTTCTATGTCCAAGTATGTGGTCAATTTTGGAGAATGTTCCGTGGGGTGCTGAGTAGAAAGTATATTCTCTGGTTCTTGGGTGGAATATTTGGAAGATGTCTGTGAGGTCCGTTTCTTTTATTGTATTGTTCAGTTCAGATGTCTCTCTGATTATTCTTTGTCCAGTTGATCTGTCCAAAGGACTCAGTGGAGTAATGAAGTCCCCTACTATGAGTGTGCTGGGGTTAATCTGTGCCTTGAGGGCCTGTAGAGTTGTATTTACAAAAGTCAGTGCACCAGAGTTTGGTGCATATATATTCATGATTGTGAAGTCTTCATGGTTAATTTTCCCATTGATAAGGATCTAATGGTCCTCTTTGTCTCTTCTAATTGCTTCTACTTTGAAGTGTATTTTGTCTGACATTAAGATAGCAATTCTGGCTTTCTTTTAGTACGATTTGCTTGGAATACATTTTTTTGCCATCCTTTCACTTTAAGTTGATGCCTATCCTTAAGGGTGACATGGGTTTCTTGTAGACAGCCTATTGATGGATTCTGTTTCCTAATCCATTCTCCCAGTCTATGCCTTTTGATTGGGGAGTTTATTTAGTCCATTAATATTTAAGGTTATGATTGAGAGGTATGTGTTTCTTCCTTTCACCTTATTATCCATTTGCATTTTTGTGTAGGTTTCTACTTCTGCATTTCTGTTTTTATTAAATTTTTCTTTCAAGGTGCCTGGGAGTAGTTGCTCCTTTCCTTTGTCTTTTGAATTGCTTCAAGTATTCTCTGAAGGGTTGGCTTTCCAGACATGTATTCTTTCATCTTGTTTATGTCATGGAAGATTTTTCTCTTTCCTTCAATTAGAATTGACATTTTTGCTGGGTGTATTAACCTGGGTTGGCATTTATAGTCATTTAGCACTGGGAATGCTTCATTCTTCTTGCTTTCATAGTTTGTGCTTAAAAGTCATCTGTAGGGGGCTGGAGAGATGGCCTAGCGGTTAAGAGCGCCGACCGCTCTTGCAGAGGACCCGGGTTCGATTCCCAGCACCCACATGGTGGCCGAGAACCATCTGAAACTCCAATTCCAGGAGAACTCCAGTTCCAGGGGAATCCGACACCCTCTTCTGAACTCCACGGCATTGCACGACACGGGTGCACAGACTTGCATGCAGACAGTACATTCATACACATACAGAAATAAATAAAAATTAATAAAAAAAAATTAAAAAAAAAGTCATCTGTAATTCTGATAGGTTTTTCCTTATATGTAACTTGTAGTTTTTCTTCTGTGGCTTTCAGAATTTTGTCTTTGTTTTGTTTTGGGCATCTAGCATTTTAACTATGATATGCCATGAGGAGTTTCTTTTCTGGTTTAGTCTATTTTGGTGTTCTATTTGCTTCTTGTATTTGTGTGGGTTTGACTTTTTTTAATTTGAGGAAATTTTCATCTATTATTCTGTTGGCAATCTGATCAATACCATTCTCTTGGGATTCTTCTCCTTCCTCTAACCCTATGATACGAAGATTTGATCTTTTCATAGTGTCCCACATTTCCTGGTTGTTCCACTCTTGTATATTTTTAAATTTTACATAGTCTTTACTTGAGCCGTTTAGTCATTCTGTTGTTGTCTTCTAGGTCTGATATTCTTTTTTCTGCTTCCTCCATTCTGCTTCTGAGACTTTTCCCCATTCTTTCCTCTTGATTGGGTGATTGTTTGATTTCTTTTTTCATTTCTTCCTGTGTTTTCTTTACTATTTCCATTTCCTTTTGGAGCTTCTCAAACTTTTCTTGTAGCGCATTGGTTTCCTTTTTCATTTCAGCATGGGATCTTTTCAGTGTTTCTACTTCCTTCTGGAGTTTGTCCTTTTGTCCCTCTAGCTCTTTCCGGAGTCTGTCATTTTCTCCTTTTAGTTCTTTCTGAAGAAGTTTGTCTTTGTCTCTGTCTAGGTCTTTTCTGAGTTTTTCGTTCTCTCTCCTTAGTTTTATGATTTCTTTGAATATATCTGTGATTGTTATTTTGGGATCTGTGTCCTGGGTTACTTCTAGGGAGATCCCATTATAGGAGTTCTCCACTGGCTCCATACAGTTTGGTGTGGAGTTATTCTGTGCTTTTCCCATGTTGTTCTTTTGTTGTGCTCTCAGTGTGCGGTTAGACTTTTGCCTGTATTCAGATGTGAATCTTGAATGCCTCTTCACCTTGTTGAAGGATTACTTTCCTTGATTCCTTAGGGTGTCTTTGTTGTATTCGCCTTATGAATGGAGTGTTGACTTGTCTAGGTTTTAGGCTTTCAATTTTGGTTATATATTGGAAGGTATAGTTCATTTTTCCCTTTCTCTTCTGCAAGAGCTGGGTGGGTTACAACCTGGATGACACCTTCTGAAGACTGTATTCCCTCTGCTGCCAGCCACTCTCTCCTGAGTTCCACTTGGGGGGTTAGAGTTGGGGGGTTGGGTTGCTGGCTTAGCCTGTAGGCTGATATCCTCTGCCCCCAGCTGTTCAGGCAGCAGTCTGTGTTCAAAGCTCAGCTCCTTGCTCCCAGAGCCCTCTGGGCCCTCTCTCATTTTGAGTTTTTTAAGAGTTCTCCACACTGCTTTTCCCAGTGATTGTACCAGTTTACATTCATCCCAGCAGTGGATGAGTGTTGTCCTTTCCCCACAACCTCTCCAGCATTTGATGTCTTTTGTTTTCTTGATCTTGGCTAGTCTTATTGGAGCGAGATGATACCTTAGTGTGGTTTTAATTTGCATTTCCTTAATTTTTAATGATGTTGAATACTTTTTAAAAGGTTTCTTAGCAATCTTTACTTCCTTACTGGTGAAGTCTCTGTTCATCTCTTTACTCAGTCTTTTGAGTAGGTCATTTGTTTTCTTACTTCTTTGTTTTTTAAGTACTTTATATATTCTGGATGTTAATGCTCTGTCAGATGTATCAGTGGTGAAGATTTTCTCCCACTTTGTGGGTTTTCTCTTCACTTCCTTGATTGTTTGTTTAGCTGTGCAAAAGCTTTTGAGTTTGATGAGTTCCCACTTGTCAACTGTTAACCTTATTTCTTTTGTGCCTGCTGTTTGATTTAGAAAGACTTTTCCTATGCTTATGTCTTGTAGATTGCTGCTGAGTTTTTCTTCTATTATCTTCAGGGTTTCAGGTTTCAGGTTGAGATCTTTGATCTACTTGTTTATTTTTGCACAGGGCGAGAGGTAGGGGTTTAATATTCTTCTACAAATGGTGATCCAGTTTTGCCAACACCATTTGCTGAAGATACTATCTTTCTTCCATTGAGCTTTTTTGGCTCCTTTGTCAAATATGAGGTGGCTGAAGTTATATGAGCTCAAGTTTAGATCTTCACTTTTCTTCCATTGGTCAATAGTTCTGGGTTTTGGTTTTTGTTTTTGTTTTTTTTGCCAGTACCAGGCTATCTTTATGACTATAGCCCTGTAATGTAGCTTGAAGTCTGGTAATGTAATCCCCCCAGAATTGCACTTTTCACTTTGGGTTGCTTTAGTTATTTAGGGTCTTTTGTTTTTATTAACTTAAGGATTTTTTTTTTCTAAGTCTGTGAAAAAGCTCATGGGGAATTTGATTGGGATTGCATTGAATCTGTATATTAATTTGGGTAGAATGGACATTTTTACTATATTAATTTTTCCAATCCATGAGCATGGGAGGTCTTCCCATCTTTTGATGTCATTTTCAATCTCCTTCTTCAAGGTTTTAAAATTTTTGTTGTAAAGGTCTTTGGTGTCCTTGGTTAGGTTACTCCTAGATATTTTATTTCTTTTGAGGCAATTGTGATTGTTAAGGTCTCCTCATATGCCTTCTCCAGTTGCTTATTGTTGGTGTAAAGAAAGGCTACTGTTTTTTTAGGTTTATTTTGTATACTGCCACTTTACTGAAACTTTTAATCATTTCTAAGAGTTTACTGGTGGAATTTTTAGCATCCCTTAGGTAAACTATCATATCATCTGCAAAAAGGGATAGTTTTACTTCCTCTTTTCCAATTAGTACTCCTCTTTTTTTTTTTTTTTTTTTTTTTTTTTTGACAGGGTCTCCCTGTAGCCCCAGCTGTCCTGCAACTCACTCTGTAGACCAGGCTGGCCTTGAACTCACAAAGATCTGCCTGCCTCTGCCTCCCAAGTGCTAGGATTAAAGGCGTGCGCCACTATGCCCGGCTCAATTAGTGACACTGCAAGGCTGTCCACTATTGCTACTCCTCTTCAATATAGTGCTTGAAATGCTCACTAGGTCAGTAAGGCGAGAAAGAGAAATTAAAGGAGTACTAATTGATCTAGCAAGCATTTCAAACACTATATTGAAGAGGAGTAGCAATAGTGGACAGCCTTGCAGTGTTCCTGCCTTTAAGGGGAATGCTTCCAACTTTTCTCTATTTAGGATGATGTTGGCTGTGGATTTCTTATATGTGGTTTTGATTACATACATTTTAAACATTACAGACTGTTAAACATTTGGGAAACAGGATTATTTAAATGTTGATTTGAAAAAATAAATATGGATTAGGCTAGGAATGAATTTATTGCATTGAAATTCAAATTTATCATTTTTAAAATAAACCCCAAGGCTCTAAAGAGAAATGTAGCCAGTGAAGATAGAGAAATGAGCAAGAAGCTCATGAAGATTGTATAATGTTAGTAGCCATTAAGAAAACAAAGGTCAAAACCACAGAGAAGTGCTGCATTACACCCAGTAGAATGGACATAATGAAAGTTATAATAGCAAAGTTTGGCACAGATGCAGCAAAATTAGAACCCTTACACACTGCCAATAGGACAGTAAAATTGTACATCTATTTGGGAAAAATTATTGGCGCTCCTTAAAAGATTAAACATATATCCCAGAAACTATACATCTAGGATTATAATTAAGATGTTCATAATGAGAAATCAGAAAAAAATCTCTTTGTAAAATTCATCCATGTATTTCCACAACAGTATTATTTATTAAAGCATCAAAGACTAAAGCAAAATAAATTCCACACAGAATATAAATAGGTAATTTGTGTTACTTATACTAATGGAATATTATTCTACATAAAGAAGGAAAAAGTGTTAGAGTCACAGTGTAAATGAACTGTGAAAATATCGTCCTAAGTGAATGAAGCCAGTAACAGAAGAACACACGCTACAGGACATTCTCCTATGAGAGCTGATAGTGGGAGAGGTTGCTTCATAGAGTGGTTGTCATTGGCTTGGGACAAACAGTGGCTGAGTGAGAAAAGATGCAGTGATTCTGGAGTAAGAAAGATTGTGTTGATGATTCCACACTACTGTGTCAAACAGTAATTAATTCACCAACCTCAATTCCCTTTAGCACAAAAACTTGTATTTTGCATAAATTATACTTCAGTAAATATGTTATGAAAAATAAAAATAGTAATTGATACATTTATCAGGTAATTTATACATGAGAATTAATGTGTATCACTTATTCCTTTTACTTACTAGAGAACTCCTCCTTGTGAACTAGGGATATTTTCCCCACTACTGTGCAGAAGAGTACAAAGCAGACTCTGAGGTAGTTAAAGAGTGGGCCAATCATAGATCTTTAAAATTATATATGAAATAGAAATCTTATGTGTAACTTATATATTACTTCACATGTACTATTTGCAGTATTAGTGTGCGATCAGACAATAAATTCATTTTAATAGTAGTACGAATTACAGCTTGCTTACCTATAACTATTGAATTAACTGTCTTCATATTTTCTTGGGAATGTATACTAAGCCTCCAAATGGACCCCTACAGCTGACCCACTATTGATGTTTTATTCGGAAATATTTCTATCCTACTCCAAAGAAAAATGAATCTCTGGCTGTCCGTGTAATCCCTTTCTGAGCAGAGAATTCGCATGCAAAACTAGCTAGTTAGCCTAGCAGGTACCCTTGGAATGCATTTTAATAGTAGCTGATATATTTTGTTAAATTCACTTTTAGGAGATACATAAAACATAAACATTGTGTAAATTACCTGGGTAACATAGTATTGTGGTATATGTAGACCCTAGGGAATATTCAAATAAGGTTAGCCATGTGTCTCTATCTCCTCGAGTGTTTATTTCTATATACAGCATACTTTCAAAATGATTTTGTTTAACTTTTTGAAATGTTGAGTGTGTTGTTGCCCCTACTGTAAGCTGCTGTACCAGAACTGTTGGCTTCCGTCTAGGCTCTACAGCTCCATGAATACTTTTCTATTACTGACTACTATAAAACCAACTTTTAAAACTCCACGTATGAGTGAGATCACAGGGTACTTGCTCTTTCTGTCACTAATGTATTGAATGCTTGTATATACCATGCATTCCTATTACATATTCTTCCTTAATGTTTTTAAACTTTAGCACTAATGCATGTGTAATCACATTTTTATCAAATGTACCTGCCTTCCAACCTCCTGTGTCTCTATACCATGTTTCCCTCCCAATTTCATGGGCTTCTTTGTTTTGACTTTATTACCTACTATGTCTATCAAAGTTACTCATATGTGCATGGGTGTGGGGACATGTGTAGGAGCATGGGGACCCATAGCCCTGAATAAATGGACTCTTCTTACCTAAGCAGTCATCAGTTGCCAAGTGGGATTACATGAGTCCCTCTAAGATTTTGATTAATTCTTTGAGAATTTCATAAATGAATAAAATGTACCTTCATTACATTAACTTCTCTTCTTCCCCTCAACTTCTCTAAGATCTTCTCCCACCCCTGGAACTTCACATCCTCCTTGCATTATATTTAAATTCACCAAGTCTAAATTGTATTGCTCAGTGTAGCAAAGATCACCAACTATTCTGATTTTCAGTAAATGCTTATCCATTTTTTAACACTGGGCAATCCAAAATGACTGATAATCCTTGACAGGCTTTGTACATTTGATCTCATATTCTGTAAAGAAATCTGATAACTGCATTTTTCTTTCCATAAATGGAAAATTTCTAAAGTCGTGATTTCTACTTTTCCTCCTTTACATATTATTCCTGGTATTGCATCATTTGTAGATTGGATCACCAATCTAAATTGAGACTGAACACATTCTCAGAATAGTAACCAAATATATTCCAGGAGACATCAACAAAAGAGTTGAGACAGTAATTAAGCACACCTGAAATCCGGTGTAAAATATAATTGCACCTCACATAGAAACTTTGATATTGAAACCAAAGAAAATAGGTCTCTCATTTAAAATGTCAAACTCATCATTGTTATTTTTCTCTTGGCTAAAGAGTGACATTTGCATATACATTCATTTGTGCTTTAGTGATACGGAGAACCACAATAGCTATCACTAATTAACCGCTACTTAGTTGTCCATAAAAGACTCCTGAAAGCAGGAGAATCAGTTAATATTCTTGCCTTTTCTCCCCTACTCACATCTTTAAAGGTATCATGCTCTTAGCATGGAATTAACCCATGGGATTGCTCAAGGTCTTCATCCCAAGCAGTCTCTAACTCCACTGCCTCCATTTCATACAGTAAGGAGGTTATCTTTCTTTTAAGTATATTAATTACTTCATAGAACTTAAGGTTTAGATAAGGATTTCTTCAGATTTTATTTATTTTTATGTATATGAGTGCTTTGCCTGCATGTATGTAAGAAGATCATGTACATGCTTGGTACCTGAGGAGGCCAGAAGGGATCCCCGGGAGCTGGAGTTAAGGAGAGGTGCTAACCTTCCTGTGGATGTGAGGTCCTCTGGAAGAGCTACTAACTGCTCTTATCCAAACCCTCTCTCCATAATAAAGATAAGGCTTTATTGCCCCTGTAGCCACAGCAGGCTTGGAACTCACTAAGCAGATGAGGCTGGCCTTGATCTCATATAGCCTCCCCTTCCTCTGCCTCCTGAGTGGTTGGGATTAAAGTGATCCAGCCCCATGTCTGCCACAGAATCTTCTTTTTTAACAAATATATATATATATATTATATATATATATATATATAATAATAAAATATTTATTTTTATGTATTTTATTTTATAATAAATAAAAATTTTTAAAAAGAAAAAAAAATATATATACACACATATATATATATGTGTGTGTATATATATATTTTTTTAAAAATTTTTAAAAAGAAAAAAAAATATATATACACACATATATATATATGTGTGTGTATATATATATTTTTTTTTCTTTTTAAAAATTTTTATTAAATTTTTGTGGGTTTCTTACAATCTATTTTGATCACAGACTACCCTCCCCTAGCTATACCCCTCTCATACACCTCTGATGATTTTCATGTACTCTGTCATATATACGAAGGCCTGTTGAGCCAAGGTTGTATCCCCAAATGTCACTCAAGGTTTGTCCATCCACTGGAACCTCATTATCCTATATAGCATTATACACTGCAAGAAAACCAACTCTCCCTGTCCCAGTAGTTATTGGCTGCTAGTAAAGGCTGGAGTTTCTGAACAACTTCTCCACTTCTGGACCTGGATTTTGTCTGATTTGAGCTTGCAGGAGCTTTGGACGTGCTATTACCATTGCTCTAAGATCACATGAGTAACTTCCCAGGTGACTGGGAAGCTTTGTTTCCTTATGGCCCTCTGACACTTACAATCTTTCTTCCTCCTCTTCTTCAATGGACTCTGAGACCTGATGGTAGAAATTTGATATAGGTGTCCTATTCAGGGAGAAACTCTGCTCACTCTCCTCTCTGCATTTGGCCCACTTGTGGCTTTCTGGATTAATCACCATCTGTTGATGACAACACTCCAATCTAAGAGTTGAAATATGCATTAATATTCTTTCTGCCCCCCGTTCTGCTATGTTCCCTGAGCCTTAGGTGGCAGCTGCAATGTAGATATGTCTTTTATGGCTAGACACATCAAAGATATTTATTTTCTGCCTTTGACCAATTGTGGAATTTAGCAACAGTCTCCATCTGTTGCAAAAAGAAACTTTTTTGATGAGTGTAGAGGTATGAAAAAATTATGACCCCTTTAGCCATGTTTATTTGAGTATGTTTACAGTACCACACATCAGTTCTCTCCCATTGGCCAGGCCTTAAGTCCAATCAGATAACTTGATTATTTCCAATATAAAAGTGCCACTACTGCACCAGTAAAGATTATTTGCTGGGCTGATCATTGTTGTGGATCACTGATTGGTTTTCTCCACTGGGAGTTGGCATAGTATCTTATGATGCTATGGAGCTAGTCTTCAGGAGGAGGCTGCAGGATGAGTTCCAGCTTGATTGCTTCAAGTCCTGTGTCTGATGTATGTCCTGTCTTTAGTAATAACCTCTTACCTTCAAGTTCTGGGGTATACCCAAGGGCTCTGACAATAGCCTGAGTTATTTTGAGAGTCTCTTAGGCCATCCTAACCAACAACTTAAAGGGTGGTTCCTCCTGACACCAGCATCTTAAACTTCTTCCATTCATGACCCTTTTATGCCCCCCAAATTTACATACTGGCCTCAGTATGTGGGCATATAAAAATAGGCATATCTATCAAACAATTATGGATAATAAATAATAAATACATTTATTTAAATCAATTCCATGTCATATATTTAAGGATTTATTCAAGATGAAATCAAGTTATCACATTAGTGGTATGAAAGTTTATTTTTATATATAGAATTAATTTTTGATAGTGATGAATGAAGTACATCTGCAACAGTTTTCTGAATTGATAGATATTTTTATTTCATAATTGCCAGGGCTGAGAAGGCTGTTCCACTTAAGTACTATTATAATGACAGTATGTTAGGGTGTATTAGTCACTTTTCTGTTGTTTTGATACAAGCACCACTACCAAGGGAAATTATAAGAGGAAGAACTTATTTGAGCATAGGGTTCCAGGAGAATTAGAGTCCATCCTGGTGGGGAGGCATGGTGGCAGAAGGTGCTGGAGCAGGAGACAGAAAGCAGAGGCTCCTATCTTCCAGCAGACACAGGAAGGAGAGCAAGACTGGAAACTGGCAAGACTTTTTGAACTCTCTAAGCCCACCCCCAGTGATGTGCTTCCTCCAGCATGGCCACACCTTCTAAGACCTCCCAAAACAATGCTACTGACTGCAGACAGAATGTCCACATTCTTGAGCCTATGGGGGACATTCTCATTCAAACCACTACATTCCATTCCCTGGCTCCCATAGGCTCATCAACATATAAAATGCAAAATGCAAAATGCATTTAGTCCAACCTTAAAAGTCTCCATGGTTTTTACCAATCTCAATACTATTCAAAAGTCCACAGTCCAAAATCTCTTCTGAGATGCAGGCTAATCTCTTAACTGTAAGCTCCTGTAAAATCAAAATGCAAATTAAACACCCCCAATGTAGAGTGGAACCAAATACACATCCCCCCCCCCATTCTAAAAGGGAGGAATAGAGGCATAGTGAGGAAATACTGGACCAAAACAAGACCAAAAACCAACAGGGCAAACACCAAGTCTAGTAGCTCCATGTTCAACTTCTGGGACCTGACTTCCAAAGGGTTTAGATGGCTCAGCTCTTCCAGATTTGTATGCAACATACATCTCTTTCTTAGGCTGGTACCACTCCCTGTATGCAGCTCTCATTGCCAAATATCTCACAGCTCTGGCATCTCGAATGTCTTCTTGGGGTCTCCACTGCCAACCAGGGTCCACCAGGCTTCACCTTCACAGCTTCACACATTGGCCTCTCAGGGCCTTTTTTATGCAAAGACACTCCTGCTGTACTCTGCCTGACCTTGGAGGTTCTTAAAAACCAAGGAGGAAGAACTGATGACCCTTCACTCTTGCATCTTTCAAGCCACTAAAGCCAGCATCACATGAGTGACACTGCTGAGTTTGGCTACAAGTTTGGGATGGTCTCTGCCCTACTTCAACCACATTCGCAGCTTTTCTCTGCCCTGGACTTCTTGGAGTAGAAAACACCTTCAGCATTTCTTTTCAAAATTTGGAGGCTTAGCTGTGTGTGGTCTTTTCCCATTGTTTACTTATAAATCTTTAGGCCTCTCCTTAAATCACTTTAATTTCCTCATTGAATGGATCCTGTCCTTCAGCATATGGCTTGGCTCCAACATTAATCTTCCTAGTGCTCCTTTTTAATTCAAACTGTACATTCTCCACTTCTTTCTGTCCCATTTGCTCTTTTTTTTAAATTTTTTTTAAATTAATTTTATTTATTTCTGTATGTGTAGGAATGTACTGCCTGCATGCAAGTTTGTGCACCCGTGTCGTGCAATGCCACGGTGGTCAGAAGAGGGTCTCCGATTCCCCTGGAACTGGAGTTCTCCTGGAATTGGAGTTTAAGATGACTCTCAGCCGCCATGTGGGTGCTGGGGATTGAACCCGGGTCCTCTGTAAGAGCAGTCGGCGCTCTTAACCACTAGGCCATCTCATTTGCTCTATTAAACTGTAAATCTGTATAATATTTGCCATTAATAGCCACACCACCTTTTCCACCTTAGACTGTTTTGAAATACTCTTCAAGTAAGAAATTAGTACATTGCTTTTCAATTTAGCTTCAGGCCACTGAAGGTTCTAGAGTGTGAACCTTGCCTATGTGAATAGTGCCAGAGTCAGGAGAGTCAGGTTTATAAGCATATGTGACTGGAAATACTGAAGGAGAGGGGCAAACAACACTGGTCTGGTTAAGAAGCCTTTCTGGCTGCACTCCAGGAGGGCTATGATGTGCTCTGCTAGAGACACAAGAAGACCTCTAGAGGAGGTTGTATTAGTCACTATTTTGTTGCTGTGATAAAACCACCATGACCAAGGGAACTTATTAAAGGAAGAGTTTATTTGAGCTTATAATTGATGGTTCCTGGGAATTAGAGTCCATTGTGGCAGGAGGCATGGTGGCTGGGGCTGGAGCAGAAAGCCAAGGTTCACATCTCGCAATGAGCACAGGAGGTCAAGAGAGAGAGAGAGAGACTGGAGACTACAAGGCTTGTTAAACTCACGAGGCCTGCCCCCAATGACATACTTCCTCCAGCAGGACCACACCTTCTAAGATCTCCCAGAACAGTGCCACCACTGGGAACAAAATGTCTGAATACTTAAAGCCTATGGAGGACACTCATTCAAACCACAACAGAGGTGATAGAACTTCAGAAGAGAATGGTACTCACAAGAATCTCAGCTCTAGAAGAGTTCTGGTCTTACAAAAAGTGAGAACATCAGGAGGAAGAACTGTATTTCAATGTATTTCAGTGCCATATAATCCAGTTTTACAGTTACTAGCATGTAACTTCAAGGAATGACTATTTCTTTTAAACTCTGTTTCACCATCTCCACAAGGTACCAATGTTAAAACCTCTACAACACTTATGAAGAGTAAGAGTGTACATTCAGGTAGTTTTTAGCCACAGAAGAACTCACATCAAAGGCTTTGTATTTCTGTGTAATTTTCCTGCCATCATACTCATAGATACAGCACTTGTTTATTGTTATGAAGCTTAGAGAGCAGAACCAGGTGGGTAAATTTTGGATGGAGTCTGCCAAAAACGTCAGGAATCAGATGCCATGGGATTCTACAAAATGATCAATATGATGACATCATCCCAGGTGCCGTTAATACTCATTTGTTTTATAATTGTTTTGCTGACAGGGTCAAAACTATTTCCTAAAAAGGATTTGTTAGATACAAAGTTGGGAACATAATGATAGTATTCATCAACCAATGAAAAATTGTTTTTTTTTACCTTTTTCTAATACTATATTTGATCTGAAATGGATGGCATAAATTTAGGATAATGGCTTTTTAATAGCCTATATTCTAGAAGCAATAAAGAAATTTACTATTACTTTCAGAACCTGGTAGTTTATACATAATTGCACTTTCCTCATGTTCCTGTACCTCTTTCTCCCTTAAAGTGGAATTAGCACTATTCTTAAACAATAATGTGGAACAGAACAACCACCAAGGCAATCATTTCTCCCAAAACAAACAGACAGAAAGCTCCTCAAATAATATACGAAGAACGCAGCTCTGTTACACTGTGACCCCGGCCATGAAATATCTCTTCTATTTGAGCTCTGAATTGACTGCTGTTTATATTCCAACTCAACGTGGGTAGAATTTTGAAATACTGTCACGAAGCAAAAACAATTAGGGAACGTGCTCTCCACAGCCTCCGTGCCTCCTAATGGCAGCCACATAACTTCTCTCCTGGTGAGATGCTTCTTGACAAGAAACTCATTAATTTGTTTCTTAATTCATAAATATTTCTGAGCACTCCTATTAGCCACACACTGTGTGGAGTAAACAAATGGCACATAATCCAAATCTTCATGAGTCCTACTTTCTAAAAGTTTTGACATAAACATAGCAATCCATTCTGTTCTTCATTTCTAACTTCAAGAAGAGAAGGGAGAGAGTTAATGTTTCTCCAGTATTTCAGATGTGAAATAGCTTGCTTCATACATCACATATTTGGAAGGGCAGCTTACTTCTGAGAGATGCAACACATTATGAGCTTGTTACATTACTGCCTATGTATCTTCACCCTTTTCAAGGAAAGTATTCTGTAAATCTTCATTGGAACATCATACTTAAGAAACTTGTTTTTGCACACCATTCCTACACTTGAGTCTAAATCTCAGCTACTTAAACTGTGGGTAGTGAATCCATATAATTGAATGTGGGGGCAGTGAAAAATGTGTCAACATTAAAAATTTACTGAAGACACTGTGAATAAACGTTATTTCAAAATCAAACTCATAGTAAGGATTCAATGTTTATGGTAGTGCCAGCTCATGTTGTATCATGTGACTTGACTGCATCCTTGATATTGAATGAAACTGTGCATATTTTACAATGCACATGCTGACAGTGCACAATACACCCAAGAACACTGCCTAAAACATTGCTGTTTAAGTTCAAGACTATTCTGTCACGTGTAGTATTTTTATTATATATTCAAATTATCCATTACTTTAGAAACATAGTTTTTGAATGATAAAAAGCACTTTTAATATTTGCCTACAATCATTCCTATGCATGTATCATATTACAATGTATTGGAAAGCTGAACCTAATAAACTTTCATTTGAGTTGCTGACTTGATGTTCATAAGTAAATCAAACTATGAATGCTGGCTTGGGATTAGGACAGAATTGCTGATCATTTCTGGTGGCTCTAGGTGGTGGTTTGAAAAGGGGCATCCCACATAGGCTCCAAGTATTTAAACATTTTGTCCCCATTTGGTGGTGCTGTTTTAGGAGGTCTTAGAAAGTGTGGCCATGCTGAAAGAAGCACATCTGGGGCCGGCTTAGAGAGTTCAAAAAGCCTTGCCAATCTCCAGTTTCTCACAGCTGCTTTCTGTGCCTGGCTGAAGATTCGAAGCTCTGTTTTCTATGCTGACTCCTGCACCTCCTGCCACCATGCCTGTCTGCCATGAGGGACTCTAATTCCCTTGGAACCTAAATAAACTCTTCCTTTTATAAGTCCCCTTGCTCATGGTGTTTCTATCACAGCAAGAGAAAAGTGATTAATATAGTAATTGGTACAGAGTGGACTGTTTGCTGTGAAGAACCTGACCATGTTGGTATTTGGAGAAACGTGGAAGATTTTGGAAATTTTGGCTAGGAGGTTGACTGCTGTAAGCAGAGATTAATGGGCCATTCCAGGAGGAGCCTGGATGAAATTAGTGGTGAGAAAAATGTGGTTCCAGAGGGAAATAAGGACTAAAGCAGCAATTGGTATATTTTGGCAAAGTACGGCTTGAGTCTGGCCACAGCCCAAATATATAATATTATATATATATAATCTATTGATAATATAGAGATATCCATAGATATATGGATATATATATATATATATATATATATATATATATAAAACTTGGCTAAATGCAAACCCTAATCATTGACTTTTCTTTCCCAACTTGTCTTCCATTACCTTGTCTTGTTAAAGTAGACAGAAAGTCATATAAAGAACTAGAATCACCTCACAAAAGTGGAACAACCAGGAAATATGGTACACTATGAAAAGATCAAACCTCCACATCATAAGAATAGAGGATGGAGAAGAATCTCAAGAGAATGTTATTGACCAGATCTTCAACAGAATAATAGATAAAAATTTCCCCAAACTAAAAAAAGACAAACCCATACAAATACAAGAGGCACATAGAACTCCAAACAGACAAGATCAGAAAAGAAACTCCCCACACCATATCATAGTTAAAACACTAGACTTCCAAAACAAAGTCAAAATTCTGAAAGCTGCAAGAGAAAAAGAAGTTACATATAAGGGGAAACCCATCAGAATTACAACTGACTTCTCAGTGCAAACTATGAAACAAGAACATGGAGCAAAGCATTTCCAGTGTTAAAGGACTATAGATGCCAATCCAGGTTACTATATCCGGCAAAAATGTCAAGTATAGTTGAAGGAGAGAGAAAATCTTCCATGACATAAACAAGATGATAGAATACATGTCCGGAAAACCAACTCTTCAGAACATACTTGAAGCACTGTCTTCTATTCTTTTTTTTTTCCTGTATGTGTATGAATGTACCGTCTGCATGCAAGTCTGTGCACCCATGTTGTGCAATGCCGCAGAGGTCAGAAGACGGCATTGGATTCCCCTGGAACTGGAGTTCTCCTGGAATTGGAGTTTCAGACGGTTCTCGGCCGCCATGTGGGTGCTGGGGATTGAACCTGGGTCCTCTGTAAGAATGGTCGGCGCTCTTAACCACTAGGCCATCTCTCCAGCCCCTGTCTTCTATTCTTAATGAAGCATGCCTCTATGGGACTTCATAGATACAGACCCATCCTGGTGAAATATGGTACTGGGAATAAAGGGGTAGATTTTCAGATATCACTGAACCAGAGTTTTAAAGGCACAGCTGTTATAAAATGTTGTGAGATAAAATGTGATTCAGAAATTCTTTATGTATACATATATCTCCAATGGACTTTTGTTCAGCTATTCAAAGAATTAAATTATATCATTTGGAGCCAGGCGTGGTTGTGCACACCTTTAATCCCAGCATTCGGGAGGCAGAGGCAGGTGGTTCTCTATGAGTTCAAGGCCATCCTGGTCTACAGGGTGAGTTTCAGGCCATCTGGGGCTAAAGGGAGACCCTGTATCAAAAATACCTAAAAAAAAAACCCCTCATTTGTATAAAAGTAGATGGAGGTACAAAGAATCATGTATATCAGTACAAGCCAGACTCAGAAATACAAATATTGCATCTGTAATGTTCTAAAATCTTGAAAATGAAGGACACAAGATGCCAACAAGGGTGTGGAGAAGAGGAAACACTCATTCACTGTTGATGGGAATGCAGACTAGATCAGCCACTAGGGAAGGCAGTGTGGGGTACTCTCCAAAAACTAAAAATGAACCTATCATACAACCCAGTTATACCTCTCCTTGGCATATACCCAAAGGACTCATCATACTGTAAAGTCACCTGCACATCCATGTTTGTTGCTGCTCTCTTCACAATAGGAAAGAAATGGAACCAACCTAAAAATCATACAACTGAGGAATGGATAATGAAAATGTGGTACATCTACATGATGGAGTACTTGTCAGCAGTAAGAAAAGATGAAATTCCCAGTTAAATGGATGGAACTAGAGAATGTCATTCTGAATGAAGTAACACAAAAACAGAAAACCATGTGATATATGTTCTCCCTCATTTGTGGATTGTAGCAACAATCCTCATACCTGAGTATAAATTCTGATATAACATCAGGAGTCAAGAAATTGGAAAGGGTACATGGAGGTAAAGGAAAAGAAAAATCCTGAAAGAGGGAGACAGTAAGGCACAGATGTTACTAGGGGTGTGGTCGGGAGGGTGGGGTGATGGGGTTGGGAGGGAAAGAGGGGGAGATAGAGAGGGGTATGGTGGGAGGTGGACTAGATCATGAGATGGGGAGGGTGAGGATAGTGGGAGTGCTGGGGCTGGGGATGGAGGAGGGGATGGTAAGGGAAGAAGGAATGGAGATTATTGAAACTTGAGTGGCTGGGAGACCCAAAGTGTGATGTGGTACCCCTGTGGTCCTATGAGAAATTCACATACACTGTTTGAACATTGGTGCATGGGTTGTGCAACCTGGGGGCTGTGTGGCAGGGAACAGGGTGCAAGACAGAGGACATCTCCCTTTAAATGGTTGGAGCGGGTGATCCAATTGACTCCCTGAACAAGGCAGGTTATCTCCAAAGCTCTTGATTGTCTACCAGAAGTAGAAAGTCAGATCCTACTGTTTAAAGCAGGACATTCTTCAGGGATAGGATTTAGATTAATGGAACAGGAACTGACCAGGAACCTTTCTATCTGAAGTTAAGGGCTCATAATGCTAAACAGTGTTCACACTGCCCTGAGAGAAAGTCAATCAATGGTACAACCAGCACCAAACCCTAACAACCATGAAGAGCTACCCAGCAAACCACCTCTGTTGGTGCAGTGGAAGCGCTGTTATCTGGGAGATGGTCAACAGCTATCTAATTGGACTTGGAACCCTGTCAATGGGAGTGAACAAACAAGAGCCACTATAAATTCAGCCAAATGCACAGGGATGGAGAGGACATAGAGCCTAGAAAAAAAAGCCTATCTGGGTCATGTCTCTGGACAAATGAAATTTCTTACCATACACCAACTTTGGACTCCTATATAATTGTAGACAAGCATATCATGTGCCACTCATCAAAAATGTTACTCTTTGCAAATTTGGAGGCCACTTCAGAATCCGACAACTGGTCAGACATAGAGCTTATATATCTGAACATCCCCATTCCTAGGGGACACATCTACAATTGAACCTTTGCACACAGAATGGGGGTGGAGAGAAAATGAGTGCTGTGCACCCCTCAATTCTCCCCAGTAAAGTTTCCATACACTAGGGAGTTATGCAAACACAGGGCCACGGTTGGTCAAGTTTCAAAGAACAGGAGCCCCCAGAGTGTGTATCCCTGGATAGGGCTTCTATATTAAACTTCACCTACACACAGTTTAGGGATCATCTCAGAAGAGGGAGCAGAAAGATTGGAAGAGCTGGGACTGGTAGGTGAACAAAGAAGCAGTGACTTACAATGGACTGGAAGCTTTTACATGTTAACCTGTGGCAATTTAGGCATCAGACGCGGACTCAGGCCAAGGGGACAAGGTCTCAAAGTGCGCAAGAGAAATGAGTGGGAACTGACCCTGGACTGAGTGCTACAGGAGACTGAGCACTGTTGGGTGAGCAAGAGTAAGCCTTGCCTCGGATTCCTAGATGTGCTGACTGGACCCCAGCAGTTCTCTTTGCAGAGAAAGATGTCCGGGTCTGGGATCTGGACTGGATAGGGCTTAGTTTGGATGTTGTAATACACGAGTTCTGCTGGGGGGTTGGGGGATTGGAGGACTGGGTTCGATTGGGAACCACTGTATGAGTTGTACAAATGCCCAACAAAAAACTAATGTTAAAAAACAATGAAACAAATGAGTTTGTCTCCAAATTTCTGAATCACATTTTATCTCACAACATTTTAGAACAGCTGTGCCTTTAGAATTCTGGTTCAGTGGTATCTGAAAATCTACCCCTTTATTCCCAATACCATATTTCACCATGATGGGTCTGCATCTATGAAGTCCCATAGAGGCAAGCTTCATTAAGAATAGAAGACAGCCAGGTGTGGTGGTGCACACCTTTAATCCTAGCACTTAGAAGGCAGAGGCAGGCGGGTCTTTGTGATTTCAAAGCCAGCCTGGTCTACAGAGTGAGTTCCAGGACAGCTGGGGCTACAGGGAGACACTGTCTTGAAAACAAACAAACAAACAAACAAACAAACAAACAAACAAACAAAAAATAGAAGACAGTGTGGGGTCTCCTAGAAAGAACTGAAGTACTTCTGCTAGTACCAGGAATAGCTTAGTAATCAGAGTAAACTTGCTGCAATGTATACAATTAATAATATCTGGCTCCCATCATCTCCCTTCCCGACATTGTCTCAAGGGGGCTTAGTCACTTGAAACAGAAATCCTAATCCTTCTCAAACAGTTGCTTTGGATTATAGACCTCACCAATATTGTTATCCTCATTTCGCAAACAGACACTTTCTATGTTTAAGTGTCTTGCTTAGAATCAGTTGACAATGCAAATTCCCCAATCCTCTGGATGAGTTCGTTCCTTTTTTATTTACTGTGATTTGTGAATGCATAGGGGATATACATTGCATCATTATCTGCACATATTGTACAATACTCGCTTCCATATCAATGCAGGATATTTCTGTTACTTTTTTAAACTTATTTTGAACAAAGTTGTTAAACTTGTCTCTACTGTTAACAAGTTCTTCAGAATATCCTCATCATTCACCATTTCATAGTAAAGATGGAGAGATACATGTATTTTAAAAATATTTTATTTTATTTTATTTATTATTATTTTTATTTTATGTATATGAATGTACTGCCTGCATGCTTGTAATTGCAACTGTGTCATGCAATGCCTGCAGAGGGCAGAAGAGGGTGGTGGATCCCCTGCAACTGGAGTTATGGATGGCTGTAGCTGCTATGTGGGTGCTGGGAATTGAATCTAGGTTTTCTACCAGAGAAGTCATTGCCCTTAACCACTGAGCCATCTCTCCAGCCCTAAGAGCATGAATTTATTATTGCAGTCAGAATAGATGGCTTATCTCTGTTCATCCAGCCTGTATCTAGTTAATATGTACAGTATTACAGCCGCCGTACTCAAGAGAACAGCGAAAACACCAATGCTTGGGAGAGAAGGCTCATTGGGTAAGAGCACTTGCACAAACATGAGGATCGAACTTCATACCCCCGACACTTACATGAAAACCCAGGTGTGACCACATAAATGAGTAACTACAGAACTTGGAGGGGGAAGACTAGCAGAGACTAGATGACAAGGGTTTGCTGCCCAGCCAACTTCTCCAAAAAGCAGAGCTCTCCAGGTCCAATGAGAGAACCTGCCCCAGCGGAGTAAGGAACAGCACCCAATGCTATCTTCTGGCATTCACATGCACACATGTGGGAAACCCTCAAATGCGCAAGTCTAATATCACACACACACACACACACACACACACACACACACACACACACACAGGCACGCATACGATGCTAGCACCCAGCGGGAAATATGTTTAAAAGAGAAAAAGTTCTATCAAAGTCTATAGTTTTATAATGGAGAATTTCATGAAAAAAAGAGGAGAGCTACTTTTAGATAGATAAATTCAGGAGGACCCATCTAGGAAAGTGATGTTTCACTGAAGGCCTGAAAGACAGTCTGTGTAGAAGGAAGGCATGCAGAGATCTCTAGGTAGAAGGCATGTTGCATTCTATTCTAGATCAGCTAGAAGCCATATGGCTAAGTTTCTGTGAGATAGAGTGAAAAGGAGAGGACAGTTCTAGTAAGTGAGAGGGAGGCATGGGCCAGATCATATCAGAATTTCTACAAAAACACTTATTTAAGAAGGGATTTGCTTGTTTATATATTTGTTCATTCATATGGAAATCATATGGGAAACCCCCAAGTCTCTTCAAGGACACAATGACATGAGGTGATTCTAGTTCTTTATATAACTTTCTGCCTACTTTAACAAGACAAGGTAATGGGAGATAAATTGGGAAAGAGAAGTCAATGATTAGGGTTTGCGTTTAGCCAAGGGAGATCTGAGGGTACACAAATGTGACTGGATCTTCCTTGCCAAGTGCCCAGGTCCTCTCCCTTCCCTTGACTGAGCTCTTGCAGTCCTCTGGGGTTTGCACAGGTATTTGTGTGCATACCTTTTCTGAAAGATTGCATCTTTCTTTTTCCGTCCTTTCTATTTTCTCTTAGCTGTCAACCAACATATCAGTTTGGTTAATTGCCATTAAGCACTGTATCTCTCATCAGTTAAACCCATGTCCTCTTGTTTTCTGCCCTGGTTTATCTCTGGAGAAAGATGTATAGTCCAGTCAACACATCTTTTTTAGGGCTGCTGTAACAACATACTTCAGACCAGAAGCTACAAAGACCAGAAGATTATTTTTTCCAATTCTGAAAGCTTGTAGTCTACGGTGGTGGTGGTGGCTTGCTTGCTTTCCAATGAGACCTCTCTCCTTGACTTTCAGGAGGTCATCTTCCCACAGTGTCTTCACAGGCCTTTCCTCTTTGTTTGTTTGTTTGCTTTTTAGTTATGTTTTTATGTGTATGAGTGTACTGTCTGCACCCATGTCATGCAAAGCTGCAGAGGTCAGAAGAGGGTGCCAGATTCCCCTGGAACTGGAGTTAAAGACGGTTTTTAGCCACCATGTGGGTGTTGGGAATCAAACCCGGGTCCTCTGCAAGAGCAGTCAGTGCTCTTAACCGTTGAGCCATCTCTCCAGCCCTGGCCTTTCCTCTTTGTTGACACATTACCACGATCTCCCTGGGGAACCACAATTCCTTTTCCTGTAAAGTTCAAGGAGTATTGCATTAGAAATCACCTGATGAACTCATTTTACATTAATGATCTCTTCTACCATCCTATTTTCACGTATAGTCATGTTAAAACTTGACAGAGAATACTGCTTTTATTTATCATACATTTGCCTAGAATAAATCTAAGAAAATAGTTTAAGTTCCTTTCCTAGGTTATGCCTACTTAACTTATGGTGTGTATTAGTTATTTTTCTGTTGCTGTGATAAAACCACGATGACCAAGGGAACTTATAAAAGGAAGAGTTTATTTGGGCTTATGATTGACGGTTCCAGGGAATTAGAGTCCATTGTGGCAGGAGGCATGGTGGCCAGGGCTGGAACAGCAATCCGAGGGTCACATCTCGCAATGAGCACAGGAAACAGAGAGAGAGAGAGAGAGAGAGAGAGAGAGAGAGAGAGAGAGAGAGACTGGAGACCACAAGGCTTGTTAAACTCACTAAGCACCCCCAATGATGTACTTCCTCCAGCGCAGCCATGCCTCCTAAGACCTCCAATTACAGTGCCACCAACTGGAGACAAAATATCTGTATCCTTAAAGCCTATGGGGGACATTCTCATTCAAACCACCACATGGTGTTAAATCCCCCTTTTGCTGACTTAGATCTACTCTTCCTATATTATCTGGATATCCATTTATGTACCTAAATCTACTAAAATGGTTTTAATTTTTCCTAGGTAAAATCACAGATTAATTCTTATAAAAGACTAACTTAAAGATATGTGTCTAGTCAAAATGTTTAGTTATTTTCTCAAGCTATCTATATATTACAAAGTATTTAGAGGTATTAGACTCATGCAAGGAGAAGACTCATGCACCTTCTTTGATGTTTAATAGTCACATTCTGAGCCTTGTACCCTATACTATTCTGGTCAGAGGGATTTAAATGAACAACTTTTTGGCCCATTGCCCTGTAAGGTCAGCTAAGTTCCAGGACACTGTGTGACATCTCTCAAAATGTCCTAGAAGTGTGATTTAGTAAACTGACATCTTCTGAAGGGAGGCCAAGGATATGCCAGTAGAAAGACGTAAGCCAGTTTCCATTCGTCAGCATAGGAAAGAGCATTCCTCTTGTTTTGCAATGAAGCCATGGTTGAGCAGGACCTCTGACTTATTCTCACATAGACAGAATTGGTAACAGCAAGGCCTAAGGAGCCAGAGGCTATATTCAAGCCCATATGACCTCCTCAACCGACCACAAGAGTAAAAATAATTTGGTTTATTTGAGCCAACTGGATGGTTTCAAACATCCACCAGGAAAGTATAACTAAAAATTAAAATGATTCATACTTTTTTTTGGTCTTTTCGAAACAGGGCCACCCTATAGCCCCAGCTGTCCTGGAACTCACTCTGTAGACCAGGCTGGGCTTGAACCCACAAAGATCTGCCTATCTCTGCCTCCAGAGTACTAGGATTAAAGGCATGCACCACCATGCCCAGCCTGTGATTCATACATTTTTTTAAACTATTTATTTTATTTTTTAAATTTTTTTTATGTTTATGGATGTACTGTCTGCATGTAGGTTGGTGCACCCCTGTAGTGCAATACTGCAGAGATCAGAAGAGGGTGTCAGATTCACCTGGAATGATTCATACATTTTAAGAGTCCAAAGGACTGAAGTTCCCAGACATTAGGCCTATGTTCATATAAGATATTTAGACAACTTCTCAATAATGATCTATTCCTTTTTTTTTTTTTTTGCTTTTTTTTTTTGGACTTTTCAAACAGGGTTTCACTGTATGCCCCAGCTGTCCTGGACTTGCTGCGTTGGGTAGACCAGGCTGGCTCTTTGGAAACTCACAAAAATATCCACGGGTCTGCTGCCTTTCAATGCTTGCAGGAAAGTTAAAGGCGTTGTGCCACCGACGCGGCGTGATTATCCAGTGAGGCGGTAATAATAAAATGTGTGTTCAGATGCTGAGAGCTTCAAATCTTGGCCTAATCAACTACTACATTACCCTATTTGAGCCCAAAAACAAACAAAGGCACATGTGTACAACAACAACAAACGACCATTGTTCTTAACCTCAAAATTAAATGATGGCTAAATTTCTTCCCTCTATCCCTGTCTAGAAGACATTTGGAGGGAATCGACACCTGTGATTGTTAGCCACTCTCTACAGCTATCAAAGTGGCCGTAGAGAGCACATTCCTGTGTCCAGCCATGGGCAGTCAAAGAAAATGAGGAGAAATCCCACAGATGGATGCTTCTTTGGAAGCCGCCTGAAATTCCACGCCTGTTCGACTTCATCCTCGGCTCCCTGGAAACGCGGTGCCAACCGAGTCGCTTCCCATTTAACCTTCTCTTTTTCCTGTTCTTACCGGCGGTTGTGCTGGAAAGCTTTAGTGTCCAACTTTGAAATGGGTGAGGGCAGCCTCAACTAGTGGAGGACATTGACCCTATGTGTGAATTTGACTCTCTGGCACTCTCGTGGCAATACGTTGCTAGTAGTTTCATGATGTATGAAGCAGTGTTGGGAGGGCCCCAAGCCCACAATGAGTGGGAACCACTGATGGCAGGTTGTTTGTGTAACCATATAAGTAAGAGTGGGTCTGGGGCATGAGCCCAGGAAGAGCACTAGAGCAGTAAACACTTTCCTCACATTCGCTGTTGCTTCAGCTCCTGCCTCAGGTTCCTGCCCTGAGTTTCCTGCCTTGGGCATTCTCAGAAGTGATTAACTGTGACCCAAGGAATGTAAGTAGCTGAATAATACCTTTCCTCCCAAAGGTGGTGTTGTAGTCAGGAGTGTTTTTGTCACAGCAATGGAAGACAAACTAGACAGACAGAAATTGGTATCAGAAGTGGGCTATTGCTGTGATGACTAGACCTGACCTGGTTGTTGTTTGGAGAATGATTGTGGAGGCTATTTGAAATGGGCTAGGAAAAGCACATTCTGAAATGTCCTGAAACGATCAAGGCTGTTGGGAGCTTGTGAGCAGTCCTTTTGCTCGAAGAGAGTTGTAGAATGATGGGGGCCTGGTTTGTGAAGTTTCTAGTTTTCAAAGGGAAGCAAGATCATCAGAGACTGGTGTAATCTGTGTGGTTCTGGTCACTGGGCTTGAGAGGAATCAGCTGTAAATCACAAGAGACCAGAACCTGAGGTGAACTCTTTGCTTTACTGGGACACATTTGATGCTGGTTAGCTGGGCTGAAAAATCAGCTGTAAGTAAGAGGACCCAGCATCACTCTGTGGGTGGAAATCATTTGGGACAAATTTCTTCAGGGTCAGCACACAAAGTTATATATGTATGTTCCAGCAAGGGCCATGGACTCTCTCCATGTCCACAAGCCAGAAGCAGAGGGGACTTTTGTAATAGTTTAAATGATGTTCTCCTGTAGTGAGTTCCAGTCGTTGAAAGCAGAAGGGGTCAACAGAGAGCAGACTGGGCCTGGCACTATGAGAGGCCAGGAAAGGCCACTGGTCAGGAGTGCGGCCTTGGGTTGCAGTGAAGATCCCAGGATTCCAGGGGTCAGGAAGAGAAGCTGAGGTTTTGCATCTAGGAGAGGTCTGAAGCAACCTCAGTTTCAGTGGCGACCCAGCATTTTGGAGATGCCAAGGGACCAATGGGACGACCACCAAGAGCAGTGGCAAGGTATGGAATGGAGCAGGCCTGGGCCTCGGGAGATGAGCTGTGTGTACCACAAACAAGCAGAGAGAGAGAAGGGGAGCTGCCTGAAACCCTTTGGTTCCCAGAAGATTGTGAGTTAGTCCCAGGTGATCCAGCCTGAGCTACTTGTTGGACTTAGGTTTTGAGTGTGCCTGATTCTTCCCTTTGAAATAAGACAGTACTTGTTTTGGATTTTACAGCAGCCCACAGTTAAGAGACTTTTAACAGACAGTGAACTTTTAAGTGTTTGGACATTTTAAGGACTGTGGAGCTTTTAAGGTTGTACTGTCTTAGGTTGTGATTAATGTTAACATCATACTTTGGGGATAAGAACTGGAAAGGGGGTGGTTTAATAGTGATGTGTTTTGTGTGTCAAGTTGACAAGGGGTCAATTGTGCTGGATAGCTTTAGTGTCAACTTGACACACCTGGGTTGAGGGAGCCTCAATTGGGGAATTGGCTCCACTGGACTGGCCTGTGGCCACATCTGTGGAGTATTGTCTTGATGGTCGAGCAGTGTGGGAGGGCCCAGCCCACTATGGGTGGTGCTACTCTGGGCAGGTTGTTATGTACTGTATAAGAAGGCAGGCTGGGCATGAGCCATGGGAGCAAGCTAGTAAACAGCATTCCTCCTTGGCCTGTGCTTCAGCTCCTGCCTCCAGGGTCCTGCCCTGAGTTCCTGCGTTGGGCCCCCTAAGTGATGAACTGTGACCCAGGAGATGTGAGCTAAATAAACCCTTTCTTCCCCAAGTTGGTGTGGGTCAGAATGTTTTGTCAGAGCAATGGAAGACAAACTAGAACACCCGGTGATCTCCTTCCTCCTCATAATGAGAATTATTCCATGGAAATCAGTGCAAGGATCTGGAAGTCTGTGACCCAGATGCTCTTAACTGAATTCCCTCCCATCTCCTACCACTGCCTGCTTGACCTTGAAATGTCAGACCAATGTTCCAGCCTGTTGAGACCACCCTTCTTTGCAGACACCCTGTCCACCAGGAAGCAGCTGGAATGTTAGATTGCTGGTAGACACCTAAAATGGTGACACAATTCTCAATATTCTAAAATGGCAGTCCAGGCTTAGTGCAGGCAGGTTCCTCAGCCTGTCGGGAGACCAACCAATCACTGGCTAAGCCACAAGGCCTACACCATGGGAAGTCACACATGTGTCTCACCTCTCACTGACTATAAAGGCCACCTGACTTCTGCTGTAAGCTGCTTTCTCTTTGATCCCAGCAACAGCAACCCAGCAGTCTATTTTCCCAATAAACTTCTGTCCCCACCCAAAAAAGAAACCTTGATGCTTGTTATTAAGTCTTCATTCTTGATATTAAATCTAGGTACTTGATATTAAATATTTAACTTGTAAGCTACTGATTATTATTATTATTATTATTAAAGTGCTGGAGATTAAGTCTACAATTCTGAACATGTTCAGCCCATTTTTATTACTGAGCTTAACCCCAATCCAGAGTGTGGTGGATACCTTCAGTTGTCAGTTTGACACACCTAGATGGAGGGAACCTCAATTGAGGAACTGTCTCCACTGGTTTGGCCTGTGGCCATGTCTGTAGGGTATTTTATTGATTGGTGTGGGAGTGCTAGACCCACTCTCAGTGGTAGCACTCCTGGGCAGGTAAGCATGGGTTTTATAAACTATCACACTGAGCATAGGCCGGAGGACCAAGCCAAGAAACAATATAACTACATTGTGTTTGCCTCAGCTCCTGCTCAAAGTCTCTGCATTGAACTCCTGGCCTGGATTCTTTCCATGATAAATTGAGGATGAAATAAACCTGTTCTGCCCCAAGGTGGTTTCAGTCATGGTCTTTAACAGAGCAACATAAAGTAAATAGGACATAGGAAAGACAGTTATTGTTTTCTGTTATTCTCTTTTTAAATTTTTTATTGAATTTTTTGTATGTCATAGAAAACATCTTAATCATCTTTATACTCCATTCTCCATAAATGCCCTCCCAGAGTGCACCTGCACCACTGGATTTCATGTGTTCTGACATTTATGTTAACTTCTATTCAGTCAAGTTTGTGTACCCAGGTGTCTGAGTGCAAGTTCATCTACTGGGGTCTAGTTAGCTTATCTAGAGTTACTTTAAGAAGATCAGCTCTTCCTCACCAAGCAGTAATCAGCTCCCAATAATTCTTTGACTAACATTATAGCCTTCAGATATACACATAGATACAAGGGCAGATACTGTATATGTAATGTTTCAGTCGGCTTTTGAACTAATACATTTCCCTCTGGCTTTCCATACCAGCTATGAGCCATTTATCAACTCTTCTCTCTCTTCCTGTCTAACCCTCCCTCCTCTCTTCCCAGTTAGTTAGAGACAGACTCTTCCTAGATTGCCTAGGCTAGCCCAAAGCTTTGGTCTTAAATGATCCTATCTCCTTAACCTCCCAAATTGTTGAGAGGACAGGGACTTACCAGGATGCTAGATGTATGAACTTAAGGGACACAAGTCAGACTATAGTTATTTCCATATATATAGAATCTGGAACATTCTGTGCTTTCAATAAATATTTTGTAAAGAACCTTAACTTTAAGCTTTTAATAATAAATATTAAAGGTTTATATTATGACATTTGGTAATAACTCTAAGACTTTTGACTCCTGGATGGTGTTCCGGTAATCCCCATATCAAGTGTAGCATTCTAATTCATCCTTTGAATAATTAACTGAATAACATAATCCCAAAGTTAAAGGTAGACCCAAGAGTTCATCATTAATTCTTCTAGAAGTTTAGTTGTTTCACTCTTTATTTTGAATATACTCATGTGACCCTCCAATAATTATACCAATACTTTCACTTTGTCATGATAAGCTATAATCATCCTTAATTTTCAGTTGAGTCATTCTTTTTAATATATTCCTGATCATATCACTGGCCCACTCAGAACCTATCTGTACTTTCCAGTGATATTAGGCTGAAACCCCATGACTCCTAGTATATCTGTTTATCTTCTCACACCACTTTAAATGATTTACCTAAATAAACATGTGTTTGACTGACACGTGTAGACTGTTTGTTTAGGTAGTGTTTTGTTTTGTTTTGTTGGCTCAGTTGTTGCAGCCTCAGGATTTTTCTCATTACTAACTTGTAGTTAGTTTTCAGTGACTAGGTGATAAGGAAAAATATAATTAGATGTCATAGAAAAAAATACTTCTTAATAATTCCAAAGGGAGTGACAACACTAGAAATCCAAGTTCCTAGTTCTAGTATATCTACTTACATGGTATAAATAGGTAATCCTTGTGAGAATATGAAGTCCAAGTTGGATTTTAATATGAAGAATAAATCAACCACCACATATTCAAATTTTATTTCAATTGAAGTAGCCATCAGCTCGGTGGGAGGGTTGTATTACATGGGATACCTCCTTCTTCCTGGAATGCACATTTTATGTGAAAAAAAATCCCCAAGATTAATGGGATTAAATTCTTAACTCCAGTCATTTCAATGACGATAGAAAGGAACCTTGAAGGATTTGTTTGGCAATGACACTATCTATTGTAGTTCATTTATCAGCCTGGAGCGCTGTGAGGTGTAAAATGTGAGCTAAACGTGCTAGTTTGCACTGCAGGGCATGTGAATGATGGATCTGGCCTCCAAGTTGCAGACATCCTTTCTGATCATTATAAGCTGTTATCTTTCTGCAGTTCTGTGAAAACTACCCCTTGTGTGCAGCTTTCCTGCTGGGGAGAGACAGAGATGAGTAGAAGAGTTGGTAGGTGAGGTAGGGGATTAACATGCCAAATTAAAAGAAATTATATAATATATAATATATATATATATATATATATATATATATATATATGAATGAAATCCTTAAGAAGTAAAACTAAAAAGCTTTGAGCTTAGTTGGGAGACAGTGAAAAAAAGCAGAGAATTGTTAAAGCTGTTTCCAATAAAGCCAGTAGGATAACTGGAAGGAGTGACATCTTAAACCTTCCCTCAAACTGACATTTGGTTATTAATGGTGGCACAAAGTACCTCTTCATTGTTTATTTAACAATGAATTTAACGTTGCCAAATGCTGTGTATATTGTACTGTAGATCTCAGTGGCCTTTCACTACCAGTAAACAAGGCTTTGACCCTTCACATTAGAAAAGTCAAAAAACAAACATCCGGAGCTGGCGTCCTCCAGTCAGCAGACATCAGCTGAAAGCAGAGCCTTTCACCACGTCACTCTAGAGTTCTCTTGTGTCCTGGAAACCACTGGAGCATTTTCAAAGGTTTCAGTGTGTCATGACTCAGATCGAAATAGGTTTATCTGCTGAGGAGAGAACTAGGTATGTGGAAGAAAACAGGCTTTGGGTATTGTATAGCATGAAGTTGAACTGACTGTGTGGAAAGTAGGAAAAGATTTATGACTAAAACTCTGACTGTAGATTCAAGTTTAAAGTGTGTGAATTTCTTAACCCCCCCAATAAGATGTTCCATTTCTTAGCATTTCATTAATTCATTCCTGAAAATTGAACCTTCAAATCACCGGCAAATATCCTTTAAGATGAAATTGACTCCTCTGTGGCTTGTCAAGTTAAAGTCGAAGGGCAACATTAGATCGAAATAAAACCTGAACCCGGCCGTGCAAAATGCAGTCTAGCTGTATTGGCATAGTATTATCTTAGGAACTTATTTAAGATGGTGTAATCAAGCATTTTGTGTCTTCATCGAGTGCGTATAGCAGACTAATGCTGTGGCATACTGTGCTTTGGCTTGGTACAGCATTTCTACAATAGAGGTCTGACTTTTCCTAGTTTCATAACAGTTTGAAAACTACGTCCTCAATTCTCTCATGTTCAAATTGCAAATAGTAGCTATATTCAGCCCCATTGGGGAATAAATTGGGACTAAAAGTATAAACTGTTAGTTTTACAGTTTAGTATGACGTGCATGAATAAGTTTCTTCTTAGATCATGACCAATTAGAAAACATTAATTATTGTTCTTGGCTATCAAGATGCAGTGAACACCCAGTCCCAGAAGGAAAATGTCACAAGCGATAGTGCAGAGGAGATTTGAAATGTGCAGATAGCAGGATTAAAATGCTCAGATTTCACTAAGAACATCAAGTGTAAGCATTTGAATGGAACATTGAAGAATTAAGGTTGTGTTAACACAGGTACTGCTATTTGAAGGATGAAAGCTTTTAACATTTTTATCATATTTTGTTCATTAAGCTACATGCTACAGTGTTGTAGAATTAAACAAAAGTGTTACTATATCATTATTATAATTGTAAATTCAGGTGACCACATGAGTAAGTACCATGCAAGAGGAAACAATTTCAATTGTAGGAACTTACCCTAAGAAAATTGCCTATGTAGGAAGGAAACTCAGTTTCAGCTGGATTTGAAGACTGCCACAGGTGCGGCACTGTCTGAGGATTCTCACTTGGGGGGGGGTGGACACGGGACGGGATGACACCATCTCAGATTTCACAGATTTTAAAAGACTCTGAAAGCAACTGTGCTCTTATAATGTGAATCCCTCAACAGGTTTTAGAATTAACCTACCATTTATTTTGGATTTGGGAATTTTGGTATATGGGTAGAGAGTATGTATACATATTTTAGAATAATATAAAATCAAAAGGGAAAAATGTGAATCCTGAAATATGATTTGGAAATAACATGCAGTTTTTTTTCATACAACATAATTTTAATATAGGTCTCACATACACACACACACACACACACACACACACACACATATATATATATATATATATATATATATATATATATATATATATATATATATATATATATTCTGAAGGAAAAAAAAAGAATCATTCTTAACACACTACTGACAATAGGTGTTTTGATAGTAGGGCCTTGTAAAGCTCCAGACAGGTGGAATGGAGACAGGAACCAATTGTTCAACTCTCCAGGTAAAACCTGGCATGGACTTAGTTCATGGTGGTGGCATGATGGTAGCTGGACTGGACATGCTGGAAAAGTAGAGCCAAGTCTAGTCTGAATTTTAAACAATATGTACAGACAAAACATGAGATATTATCCAATAAGAAGAATTAACTAGAATGATAATTTGAAAAATTAAAGGAATCTCAAAAACATTGTGGCATACCAAAAAGAGACACTCACTAATATACTAATATACTATAGGAATCTATGGGAAGAGAACCTCTCACAGAGTATTGTATTATGTACACAGATACATGTGTAGAGAAATTATTTAAATAGCTTCTGAGAACACAGAGTAAATTAATGAATGAGAAAGTACAGAAAGGGGAATTAAAGGAGAGGGAAAAATGTAGTTCCATGTATGTGCCATGTTACATTTTAGGAAAAAAAACAAAACAGAGTGCCAGTAGTTATCTTGGAGAAAGTTATGTTATATAGATGGTTTCCTGGATTTTCTTACAATACTGTAACTTAGAAGGAAAAAGGAAAGTGAATCTTAAGAAACTGAGCCAGATCAGGAGAAGAGGTGGGGTCCTATAATCCCAACTACTTGGGAAGTTGAGGCAGGACAATGGCCAGTCTAGAATAGTTAAGAGTCTGTACCAAAATGTAAAGAAAAAATTTAAACAAAAAAGAAAATACAAAGTATCCCTAATCAGTTACAAATACACAATCAGATCATAAATATCACTTCTGTTAAAGAACATCTGGAAACTTTTTAAAATGATTGTGTGGTTTGGAAACATCAAATTTAGGTGGTTCTTAAATATTCAGTAATTTTTTACATGTAAAAATTCAGGAGATCAAAAAAATTCAACAGAGCATTTTTTTTGAGAAGCAAATAAGAACAAAAGACAGGAAACCACACAGCCTTGAGTTTCAGCTGGTAGAATTTATCCCTAGTTGATGAGATATCTCTACTTCTATCCCAAATTCTCAAGAGAGCAGATTCCTATCCCTTCCACTATAAGATACATTATGAAGTAAAGAGCTTAAGAATGTATCTATTGTTGGGTGTGGTGGTGTACACCTTTAATCCCAGAGCTCGAAGGCAGAAACAGGTGGATCTCTGTTGGATGGAGACCAGCTTGGTCTACATAGCTAGTTCCAGGCCAGCTGTACAGGGAGAGCCTGTCTCAAAAAAATGTCTCTTTTGGATCATTCACATTAAAAGGTTTTCTTATAGCTTTAGACAACAAGTAATATTAGAAACATGTATTAAATTTAGATAGCACTAGCACTTAGGTAATAAAGGAATTAATAAGTATATTAACATTTTTAAATCTTAAGATTTTCAAAAGCAAAACCTGTTTGGATAACTTATTTGAATACCATAACATCAAGCCTGATAAAAATGAGTTGCTTCATAAACTGTCAATCACATGAGAGTCATGCTTCTCAGTCAGCAGGCTGTTTAGCAGAACTGAGACACAAGGAAGGCACATGTTACATTTAGTGAGTATGAAGTGCCTGGAATGAATTCTTGAACAGTCAGGTCTAATCAGGATTTGGGGCAAGCTCTTTAGTGCAAGTGGCATCCAACCCCTAAGCAAGCACCCACCACCACCCCACCACAGAATAGGAACACCCATCTCCCAGGGAAATAGCAAGTGGTTAAAGTCAGATGTACTTACAGACTTAACAGAAGCAATGTCAGGGATGTGAGACACTGCAATTTAGAAGCTAGGCTTATGGGAATTTCTAGAAATCATCTTACTTTCCCATTTCAATGTCTCTGGTTGGGACCAGGGTAATTGAGGCAAACTGTAAGATATGTGAGAAATGATGAAGGTACCTAAGCTTTGTCTTGGTTTCTGAATCTTTATTTCATTGTGGAATTAATTTGTCATATCTGTTTTACACATGCTGAACTTGACCCACAACTTGATAAAATCGAACATCAAGCAGAATGATGTGCTAATTCTGAGAAAGGGCGCAATTTCTGTGACATTGAACTCAAGAGCTCAGGGATGTTTGGAGTTGTAGATCTGAATTAATATATATATAATTTTAATTACTATTTACTGGCTATGTAATGTTCAATCCTTGTCAATACTTAATTCCCTGTAAGGAAAACAGGCATCTCTTTGATTCTCTTCATACCAGAATAGTGTCTGGAAGCACTATCGGAATTTATTTGTCTCAGCTGGACTTGGTCTATAAATAGCTCAATGAAATGATGGACAGTTTTCAAACTCGTTGGCATGGAATCAATATGTGGCAGAAGGGACCATATGAGTCAATTATCCTGTCCCTGGCAAGGTTACCATGGAAGCTCCTGCTCTGCAAGGCACTCTCCTTCTCCTATCTGGGTAGTAGTCTCTGCACATCTTTAATTAGGATGAATGCAATTTATTTAATAATGGAAAGCTTACTTGAACAAGTTCTGTGAAGGTGTCAGACAAAATTTAACGAGCCATGCATATTCAGAGGGCACTAATAGGAAGATGCAAATGCTTCTTCCAACTTAATTCCTTACTAGGCTGGTGAAAAACTAAGAAAAAAATGAAAATCCTCATACTTTGAAAATGAGCTTCATTTGATTGCAAACTAATTGTATTTGATATTCTCTTTACTCAGTGACAAAACAGTAATTCTTATATTAACTCTGGCCATGGATATAATAATGTGCCATGTGCATTTAATTAATCTGCTCAACTACCTGCTTGCCAATGCATAGCAATGATTTGGGCAGAGGCATTTCTGGGCTTTTTTTTTTTTTTTTTTTTTTTGTGAAAACACAGAAGTGTTCATTAGACTTAAGCTAGCCCTTGACAGACTGGAGAGATGTCTCGGTGGTGATTTGCACTGACTGTTCTTGCAAAGGACCCAGGTTTGATTCCTAGAACCCACGTGGTAACTAACAACCATCTGTAACTCCAGTCCCAGGCAACCTGACACCATCTTCTGACCTATTCTGGCCATTGCATGACACGGGTGCATTTACACACATGCAAGCAATATATTTATACATATAAAATAAAAATAAAAGCAGTAAACAAAGTTTAAAAAATGATATCCCATGGGGAAAAATAAACTAGAAATCAAAGGATTAGATTGGTTCCTGGGAGGTTAGTCCCCATCCCTGAGTATTCACTCATTTGTTTTGGAAATCTCCACTCTAGAGTGATACAGTCCTTGTATGCTTCTCTGCTTTACACATCCCATACACAGTATTGAGAAAGCTAACAGTAAGGGATGTAAATGATTGCTATACTATTAAGAAAATGCACAACCCTTACTTGGAAGCATTTTATATATACTTTCCAATGTGATGTTTACCAGTATGCTGTGTGTACATTGTTAGTCCTGTCAGTTTAGACATGAAAAACTACATAAGCCAATGGTCCAAGGTCAGTAGGCTACTCTCTGCAAGGAGATGAACATAATGTTGAGGCTGGCTTCACCTCAAGGTCCTTACTCTAATTCTAGTCCAGAGGGACTCAGCTTCAATAGCCATCCTTGAACACCCAGGTGTCACTGTTAGTCTGCATGAGTCTGCATTGGACAGAATGTAAAATAAAACAATAATCATAAAAAGCCCCGTTTTGTGGATTGTATGACTAATGCGCCTCCAGAAAATGCTGCTTGCGAATACTTGCCTGACCCATTTGCAAGCTGTTGGGGAATTTAAATCTGCATGGTTTGTACACACTCCTTAAATTAACCTAGTCAATGATTTTTGTTCCCTAATTGCCTCTGATTCTGTGCTACTTCTTTTGTGTCTCTAATGTTTAACATTACTTACAAAGCGGCATGGGAAGTACAGTGCTTCTTCTGCCATTAATGCATTATTCGGTGCTGATGGTAAACATGCTCTGGGCAGGTGATTTTGTCTTATTCTCAAAAGGAAAACAAAATTACCCTTAACAGCATACAGAACTCCCAGGAATGTTTCCCCAGCCCTGGTAACACACACAAAAGGGGAAATCCACGTTCTCAAAGCCAAAATTAGCAGATCTACAGGCCTATAATAGTTCCCTAATTTCCTAGGGTGTGCTAAATGGAAATTATATTATCTTGATCCATCATTTTATATAAAAGATATCTATTATTTTCATGAAAATACTTAAAGGACTAATAATTGGTAAAAGCTGTCATCATTTTTAAAAATCAGTTTTCTGCTAATATATGTAATCCTCTCCTGCCTTCATTTATTTATTTTATGTGTATGAATGTTTTTCCTACATGTATGTAAGTGCACCATGCTGTGTAACGCCAGTGGAGGCCAGAAGAGGATGTCAGATCCCCCAGAACTGGAGTTTCAGACAGTTGGCAAAAAGCCTCAGTATTCCGGCCCCGAGTCACCAGTCTCCTCCTTAGGCCACACCAACAATGGGGCAGTATGAAATGTGGAAGCAATACATGCCGACAACCAAACCCAGTAGCCATTACCACTGAAAGGGAAGGTGGTCACTGACAACACTGAGTTTCCTAACACCACAATGCGAACCTCTAGACTGACCTGACGTTGCAAGTTTCATTGAATTGATTGTTCATTTTAGCTTTTCTATTTAAAATCTCACCCAGAATTTTTATATTCCATTATTACATTTTAAGGATCACCTCATAGGGCTATTTGCAACTGTTAAATTTATCTCCAAATAATATGATCACTGAGTTCATTTCATCTAATCCATGGAGAAAATATCTTTATATTCCGATGCAATAATCCTGTGGACTTCAGTCAAATGGGTTCTGATCAAGATCCAACTGTGGGATAAAAGCGTTTTCTCCTTACCCAGGAATCTATCAACTTCAGGAAAAAAATATGTCTTAAAACTTGATTAACACCATTGTGTTCACATTTCAACATTCTTGAATACTAAGTTTTTTAAAGACAGAGTGAAGGGGCTGGAGAGATGGCCTACTGGTTAAGAAAGCTGACGGCTCTTGCAGAGGACCTGGGTTTGATTCCCAGCACCCACATGGTGGCTGAGAACCATCTTTAACTCCAGTTCCATGGGAATCCGATGCCCTCTTCTGACCTCCACGGCATTGCACAACACGGGGTGCACCAATCTACATGCAGACAGTACATTCACACACATAAAAATAAATAAAATTAAAAAAAATTTAAAAAGACAGAGTGTCAGGTAGCATAGGCAGGTCTCAAACTCACTATGTATCTTACGATGACCTTGAACTTTCGATTCTTCCAACTAGTTCTGGGGTTACATCTGTATACCACCACACCCATTTTTATGCCCTGCTGGGGTGAACTGAGAGTTCAATCCTTACGAGACAAACATTCTACTGACAGAGCTACAGCTCCAGCCCTAGATATTAAATCTTTTAAGAACTGAACAAAAAGCCTGCCTTGTGGTGGTATGTAGTTATTTGCATGGTGGTAGGATGTGGGTTTTATTCATATCTCCCAAAGTTCTTTCGACTAAATAGAGATATTTCATGAATTTAATAAATCTAGTCCAATACCAATTTGCTAGATTTTCTTAATCCTGAGGGTTAAAATGGTTATTGTACAATTTATTCAATCGCTTTTCTCACTTCTTAGTTAAAGACTTTAGCTATGTTGTCTTTAATAGAGTAGAAGCTATGATTACCTTTTAAAATCCTACTTGCTGTGACCTTTAATGCATAGAACTGAAACCCAGGATAAATGTGACTGATTTTCATAGAAAAAAATGTACCTGACTATTGAGCCAGAAAACTTGAAGAACAATGCAGTTGATTAACTAAATGCATGACAAATTCAAAGAAAATGGATTTTAAGGTAAATAAAGCAACCAGGAAGGAGATGACTAACTTCGTGATCAGTGAAATATTATTTTACTTGTGGCTTCTGGAAATGTGCTGTGCTTTCTAAAATGCAATGCTTACTTTCTTCTGAATTCCTCCCAGTGATAAAGGCTGTTTGATACATTCTTTTTTTTTAATTATTATTTTTTGTTTATTTTTAAGGGATTGTACAATATAATAACACAGTTGTTTTCAGATAACATTGATGTTGCTCAGTTTGCCGTACAATTAGGTAATTGGTGCATTTTGCAAGTATCTATGTCCAAATTTTGAACAACCCAGGGTTCCCGTAGTCCAGTTGGAGAAGCTTGTATGCACAGGTGTGTTGACCAATTAGGAGTCCAGACTATATTACTGTAGTCTCATGATTCACCCCTATCTCTCCACAACCCTTACATTCTACCATGCCTCCTCTTCCACAATTTGTTCCCTGGGCTTTGGGAAAGGGGCACAAGTGGGTGATAAGAAAACAGTCTACTTTCTTTGGAGTTGTCATTTTGGACTCCAGTCTGTTCAGGCTGCTTCCCTTCATGGGTTGACAGCTTTTCCAGTGATACCCTTTTTAGTCATACTAACAAAGCACAAGCAATTGAATGTACAGGCCTTTAAGCAGTACTAATTTTTATGTCAAGCTAAGCTGTGAGCACAGACACAGATGCTTGGATGGTATGCTAATCTGCAAACTGTGATTTCTCTATAAAGGGTGACAAGTTCTTATTGTGGCTTATAACATCTCTTAACCACTGGAGGACATAAGCTTGTGGCATCCACTGTGAGTTATTCCTCCAAGGAGAGAACTAATAGCCAATTAGATTTGGGATATATATTGACACTTGGCTGTCACTGTTGCACAGTATCTCCAGGCTGTTGAGGTGTAGCTAATATTGATGGAGGAGTCTTGCTTGTCTCAGGGAGACCAATATTTTGCTGTATTGCTTTAGTGGGTCTTTGGTAACACTCTCTGGCATTTCAGAGGACAGGTGTACACTAGCAAGCGATGTCTCATAACAATTTTTTATGCTCATACCAGGTCTTCGACAACAGAGACTTACTGCCTTTCTCCTTGCATATATCCCACTTTTAGGCAAAAGGACTTTGTAATTTGGGAGGGGGGGTTGAATCCCCTAGCCAACATCTCCTAGGCAGAATAATTCATTGCTGATGTCAGAGATTTCCTGTAGTAATATATTTTGCTTAATTACACAGCTTATAAACACTTTACTATTGAATTTGGCTCTAGATAGAGAATTATCTTTTCACAGTTCCTATGCCTAACAGTCAATTAAAAACGGGTAGTTATACCTGTTTTTTAAGAAATTACCACTATAACAATTGGCTCTAATTTACAGTTAGGGAATGATTTCATTATCATCATGTTTTTCTTTTTCCTATAAAGGGGAAAGGTAGGAAGGTTTCTCAGTATCTGGAAGGTAAACTTTGTTAGGGCCCATTATAAACAGTTAACCCCAATAGTATTCAGAGAGATGCTCAGTGTCTGTGACTCAGGCAGTCTAAGGTTCCTCTTTCTTTAATGTTCAGATGGGTCAGCCTCTCTGCTGGCATTTCCCAGTCCATCCTGCACAGCCATAAGTTGTACGTTTTCAGGCATTTAGATTGGTGATTTTTACCTGTGGGAACATAAAATTCTCCTCCCATTGTTAGTTTCAAGATCTCAAAAATTGAAAATTTATCAATAGGATTGGAACACAGAGTTTTCCATTTGTATCCCAGAAAGGATACTACCCCATCTCCCACCTCACTCTTTTTGTTGTTGTTGTTGTTGTTGTTGTTTTAGGTTTTTATGTTTTGACCTATAGATGCCTAAGTTGTATTACACATACCCATAAATAGGAGCCAAGGCATAAGCTTTCATTAAATTTACATGAACTGTTTCTCATTGAATATATGCTACTTATTTTGGAAGAAAATTTAAGCTTAGTTCCTTTAAATTGTCCTACGAGTAAAAGAAAGTGTTGTAATGTGATGCTGTATAATTCAGAAAAATATAGAGATCATTTGTGTACCTTAACCCAATACAAATTATAAATAAAACAATTAACATTTTATATTCCCAATTAGTTCAATTTTATTACCATTTTCAACAAAACCTACACCTAAATTTAACTAATCTAAACATTTCACTAAGCCTTAAGATATCCTGTACTTTGTGGATAAAGCTTGAGCAGAGTTAAGTACCTGCTAAATAAGTTTTACCCAATATACACTTTGCTCTTTAAAGCTATATGACTTCTACTTATTTGGGAAGTAAATTTAAGCTTAGTTCCTTTAAACTGTCCTACAAGTAAAAGAAAATGTTGCATTTTGATGTATAATTCAGAAAAATGTAGAGACCATTTGTGTACCTTAACCCAATACAAATTATAAATAAAACAATTAACATTCCCAATTAGTTCAATTGTATTACCATTTTCACCAAAACCTACACCCAAATTTAACTAATCTAAACATTTTGCTAGGCCTTAAAATATCCTATACTATGTGGATAAAGCTTGGGCAGAGTTGAGTACCTACTAAATAAATTTTACCCAATATACACTTTGCTCTTTAAAGCTATATGACTGGATTATGACTTCAGAGAAATCAAGTCTATTAACTTATATTGTTTATTTTGTATTTGTGTATAAATCTCTACTGAAATACCTCTCTATATAAATATATGTTATTTTTTAAGTATACCTTTTTAAACTGCAAATCTTACAGAGTGTATTTTAATGACTATCTTCCTCCAAGCTCTTGGCCTTCTTCAGGCCTGGCATGAAAACTTGCTTTAAGGGGACTTTTCAGTATCTATCTCCTTTTTTTTTTAGTACGAGCATCCTTCATATAAACCAATTTCCAAGCAGTTGTGCCCCAGCCCACACAGCCCAAGGCTCCCACCATCCAGCTGGAGGGACTTGAATGTTCAATCAAGTTGATCAAATAAGTGTCCAAACTATATTGTCGTAGTTTTACCGTTCACCCCAATCACAGCCCTTACATTCTATCACTCCCCCTCTTCCGCAGATTGTTCCTTAGGCTTAGAAATGGGGCACAGGTGGACAAGAAGCACAACAGTGTACTTTGTCTGGAGATGTTGTTTTGGACTCTGATCAGTTCTGGCTGTTTCCTTTCATGGGCTGACGGTTTGTCCAGGGATAACCTTTCAATCCTACTAATGAAGTACAAGTGGTTAGATATATAGGTATTTAGACATTGCTAGTTACTATTGTAGGTTACTTGGTATAGACACAGATGTTTGGATGGTGTGTTAATCCCTGGATTACTTTTTTTTTCCTGAGAAAGATGACAAGGTCTTACTGTGGCATATAACATCTCCTAATCACTAGAGGGTATAAGCTTGTGGCAACATCCATGAGTTATTCCTCCAAGGAGAGAGCGAATAGTCAAATAAATTTGGGATATACAGACATATGGCTGCCACTGCTGCACAGTATCTCCAAGCAGGTGAGGTGTAGCTGATGTTGGTGGAGGAGTCTTGCTTGACACAGGGAGACCAACATTTGCTTTATTGGTTCAGTGGCTTTTGTTTGTTACATTCTTACAACATGCTTTACAGAAAAAGAATCATTAATCTAATTTTTTTTTGAATTTTTATTTAGAGTATTTATGAGTATTGTATTTGCCTGCGGTATATACACCAGGTACATGTAGGTGCCCATGGAGGCCAGAAGAGGGAATGAGATCACTTAGAACTGGAGATAGCTGTGAACATCTCTATGTGCTCTGTGGGTGCTGAGAACTGAGCTCAGGCCTTCTGTAATAGAAGCAAGCACTGCTTATCATTTATTTATTTTTTATTTATTTATTTACTTATTTATGTAGTTGTATATGTATGTGTTTACTTACATATTTATGTGAGTTTTTTGCCTGCATATATGTAAGTGTCATACATACCATGACATACAATTTCCACAGATGCCAGAAGAGGGTGTCAGATATCCTGGAAGTTGGTTGTTAGGTGCAATGGGTATGCTGGGAACCCAACCCAAGTCCTCTGTAGGAGCATCCAGTGCTCTCTATCACTAAGCCACCTCTCCAGTCCCATTAAACATTCTTATGAAGCAGTTTTTAGCCACTTTTGTTTCATAAACTATGAAAGCCTCTCAGCACTATGGGGGTGCATATTGTGATTTTCTATTTTTAGAGAACTAATTATAACTATTTTGCCATTTCTAGAGCTCAAACTTTCCAATTATTAGTCTTTAGGAATGATTATGAATTTTTATTTTCCCGAGCGTTACTCTATATGAATCCTGTTATAAATCTTGGCTGTTTAAATGATTAATATGAATAGTAGGGATCAATATTTAGATTTACGTAATTCAGTCAGGCCCCTGATATCATGAAGCTTTCAATCATATTCCTGTCTATTACGTTACACAAACCTGAGACCCATTTCCCATCTGCCCTCTCAGCTCGCATGAGGCTGCCTATAACAACCAACATTTAATGAGATTTTACTGTGTGCCAGCATGCAGGTAATACTTTATCCTGATTATTCAATTTGTTTCTCCCCATGAAGGAGGTGCTGTTATCATTTCTATTTATGATGAGTGATTAGGGGAAGAAACCAAGTCTCATGACTATGGTTACAAAGACAGTGTGTGGAGTGAGAGTCTGATAAGCAGGTTGATTGTGTCCTGCTCCGGACAGAGTTCCATTTTCCACTCTTTGCTCACTGGCGTCCTCTCCAGGCACCCTGCAGCCTCTGCAACTGTGTCAACACTGCTGTCAACCTCTAGCCTGGGATGTTCCCTCCTTCCTTTACTATCTCCTTTACCCTCTGCAATCCTCGAAGTACCACACAGTTCAAAGGTCTTGCCTTTCTCTTCCGGTTTTAGGGAGTAATTCAAGAACATGTCAAAACCCCCATAAATGCCTCTATTTCCAAAAGGACACAATTTAAACAAGTATGGCACAGACAGTCCTTTGCAGTTAGGTTTCTATAGAGCTCCAGTTGAATTTCAGGCTGATCTTTCTTTTTTAAAAAAAAAAATTTTTATTTTATTTATTTCTGTATGTGTATGAATGTGTTGTCTGCATGCAGGTCTGTGCACCCGTGTCGTGCAATGCCGCGAAGGTCAGAAGAGGGTCTCGGATTCCGCTGGAACTGGAGTTCTCCTGGAATTGGAGTTACAGACAGTTCTCGGCTGCCATGTGGGTGCTGGGGATCGAACCTAGGTCCTCTGCAAGAGCGGTCGGCGCTCTTAACTGCTAGGCCATCTCTCCAGCCCCCTGATCTTTCTTTTTTTTTTTTTTTTATGTTTTTATGAAAATCGTAACACAAGGAGTCCTTGTGGGTTTTTTTGCTGTTGTTTTGTTTATTTTATTGGTGCTTTGTGCATTTCATACATCATTTTCCAATTCAGATCAGGCATATTTCCCTTTCCCTTCCCCCTTACCCCCACCCCATCCCAGATCATGCATTTTGCCATAACTGTCCTGCATCTTTCTCTCATTTTTTTTTTTCATTTTTTAGCTATAAGTGATGATCCATGAGTACAAGCATTCTTCACATGAAACCAATTTGCAGGCTGTTGTGCCCAAACCCCCACAGCCCCACCATCTAGCAGGGGGTGAGGGGTTGTATGTTCAATCAAGTTGATCAAATGAGTGTCCAGACTACATTGCTGTAGTTTCACCATTCACCCCAATTACAGCCCTTACATTCTACCACGCCCCCTCTTCCGCAGATTGTTCCCTAGGATTAACATATCATCCAAACATATGTGTCTATACCAAAGTAACCAATCATAACTATTAGTGCTGTTTAAATACCTATATATCTAATTGCTTGTGTTTCATTAGTAGGATTGAAAGGTTATTCCTGGACAAACTGTCAGCCCATGAAAAGAAACAGCCAGAATTGACCAGAGTCCAAGACAACAGCTCCAGAGAGAGTGGACTGTTTTGCTTCTCATCCACCTTTGCCCCTTTCCTAAGCCTAGGGAACAATCTGATCTTTCTTATTCAGAATCAAGCACCCCACTCCTATCCTACCTACCATTGGCACCCAAGCACATCCTGGTCACTCTAGCCTTACTCATAAATGAGATCCTTGCCCCTTCTATGACTCAGGATTTTGCAAAAGAATTCTTCTAATTTGTCTTCTGCATTGACACTTGTTCTCTTCCTGCTACTGAAAAATCTCTTCTTAACCTCACTTTGGCCCCTTATTTTCTTTCTTCTTCTAGTTCCTTAGCTACAGAACATAGAGTTTCACTTTATTTTACTTACCGGTCTTGCTCTGATAAAACACCATGACCAAGGCACTTTATAAAAGGAAGAATTTAGGGGCTGGAGAGATAGCCTAGCGGTTAAGAGCACCGACTGCTCTTGCAGAGGACTAGATTCGATCCCCAGCACCTACATGGTGGCTAAGAACTGTCTATAACTCCAATTCTAGGAGAACTCCAGTTCCAGGGGAACCCGACACCCTCTTCTGACCTCCACAGCATTGCACGACACGGTGCACAAACCTACATGCAGACAGTACATTCATACACATAAATAAATTTAAAAAATTTAAAAATTAAAAGAATTTAAAAAAGGAAGAATTTAGTTGCATTTATGGCCCTAAAAAGATAAGAGTCCATTGTGGAGGAGTCATGGAATGAGGCAGCAGGCTCGGAAAGCTGATCCCTCACATCCAGCACAAGCAGGAAGCAGTGAGGACAAGCAGGAAGTGGGGTGAGGCTAGGGACAACCAAAGCTCCTCCCTACAGGTGTGCTCCCCCAACAGGGTACACTTCCTAAAGGTTCCACAACCCTCCCCCAACGGTGCCACCAGTTGACAGCTGACCATGTGTTCAAATTCTTGAGCCTGTGGAGGAGACCACAGAACACCACACATTCCATGTTTTCTTGAGCTATCTGTTTAGGGTTTTGTTTTGTTTAAATTATTTTTATTTCACTCACCTTTTATGTGAGTCTGTTTTCCTGCATGTATGTAAGTACCTGTGCAAGGAATGCCTGCAGAGGAAAACAGAGGGCATCAGATCCCCTAGAACCAGAGTTACTGATGGTTGTTAGCTGCCCTGTGGGTGCTGGGAACCATGATTAGGTCCTCTGCAAGAGTGGCCCATTGTCTTGGCTGAGTCAAGTCTCCAGGCCTTCTGTTTTTCTATTGCAGGGTCACCAGTATCTGTGCTGATAAACTCAATCATGTCACTCTTCTTTCTCCACGGTTGTTTCCCCTTGGTCTCCCCAACGTGGCAGTTATCCCCCCAGAACTCCTAATGGTCTCTCCCAACTTCTTTAGTAGTTTTTACACCATCCTCTTGACTATGCCTTCCCAGACTACCTATTTAAAATAGGCATTGTTCCTATCTTTAATACACTGTAGCACCTGCTCTTTCATTTTTCTCATGGCCACATGGAACATGGACTTTGCTGTATCTTACTCATTTGTAATGTAACATACATCTTATTTATTTGGGTGTTATTGGTTGTGCTCTTGATATCTCCCACCATGAGAGTATATTCTACGTGATCAGGAAATTCTCTCTCTCTCTCTCTCTCTCTCTCTCTCTCTCTCTCTCTCTCTCTCTCCCTCCCTCCCTCCCTCCCTCCCTGTGTCTTTTCAGTCTAGAAAAGTCCCTGGCACATAGTAGGACACTCATGATTATTGCATCACCTCAATGGGACACATGATGATTTCTTTTGTCATTTTTATCGCTTTTTGCTGGGCACTGAAGTCCGTGTACCGACCTTTTTAATATTGTATGTAATTTATTTTACTTTTATTGAATATTTGTTATTTTTGTGATTTGGGATACCCACCCCTATGCACACCACCCCACTGCCCTCTGGTCCAGTTTAATGCACACATATACAACGTGGCCTATGAACTCTGCTTCATGTCATTAAATGTCCCTCAGGATGCGTCTGTCCACTGCACTCACCAAGAGTCCAATCCCTGTGAGACACTTTCTCTCCTCCTGCCAGCACCCATCCATTGTCAAACATTCCTAGACGGGGTTGGGATTTTTTTACCTATTTCCCTGTGTCTACACTGGGAGTTCATCTGGTTTGAGCTTACATGGGACTTGTGTGTGTGCTGTCACCATTGCTGTGAGCTCATACGAGTAGCTGGCCAGCTGTCTGGAAGACTTTCCTCTGGTCCACCACCTCTGGCTCTTGTACTCGCTCTGCCTTCTCTACTTCAGTGATCTCTAAGCCTTGGGAGTCAGATGTATGATGTAGGCAGGTGTCCTGTTCCAGGACGAGCACCTGCAACCTCTTGTTCTGTGCAGTTTGGCCACTTGTGGGTTCCTTATGATGGGTGTCCTGTTCTGGGATGAGCACCTGCAACCTCTTGTTCTGTGCACTTTGGCCACTTGTGAGTTCCTGCTGTTCATCTTTAAAGTTTAAATGTTCAAAAAAAAAAAATGAAAAAGCCGGGCCTGGTGGTGCATGCCTTTAACCCTAGCACTAGGGAGGCAGAGGCAGGCAGATCTTTGTGAGTTCAAGGCCAGCCTGGTCTACAGAGTGAGTTCCAGGACATCTGGGGCTACAGGGAGACCCTGTCTCGAAAAGATCAAAATAAATAAATAAATACATAAATAAATAAATAAATAAATAAATAAATACTATCTTACTTTTCTTTCAACTTAAATATAACTTAAGTTTTTTGCTTTTCCACTTAAATATCTCAAGAGAGTTAGCTCCATTTTGTGCAATGTATTTTAATGTAGTCTTTTGACATTTACTACCTGTGTATGACACACTCTGGTCACTGTTCCACTCCACCCTCACTTACCATCTTCCCATTTGACCCTAACCATAAATCAGTGCCTGGCACACAAAAGTCTTACTGTTAATACTGACAAACTCCCATTCGTTGACTGTTGATTTGGTGCTAATACTGTGCTTAGAAGTCTACCAACCCCTTACTAATTTCATTTAATAATTACAGTTCATGATATACAAATAGGTCATCATCATTTTCCTCAAGATCTCTCAATTAGTAAGTGATAAAAATGGAACTAGAATGTAGGTCTGCCTGGCTCTCACTTTTGCTTTGGTTTAATTTGATCCATAGAGTGGATGCCGGCATGGATGGTCAAGTGGACAGACAGGTGAAGGACCGCTCTTTCCAGGTCATGTCAGGCCAACCCTGCTCTCTCTCTCCCTGTTCCATAGCTATATTCTGGAACACATGTGTGGATTGTGATGCCATATCACACCAATTCAGCACACAGTGACTAAAATAATTTTCTCCTTGAACTTAATAGTCATTAGAGCAGGAATCATCTCCAGTTAAATTGATGTTATATTGGGAATTTTGCCTAAAAAAATCTTGTACCTCACACATATATCAAAATTATGACATCTGAAAATAAACTGTGTGTTAATTCCAAAACAACTATAGGAATTCACATTTTCCCTTTAATTTATATTACTCTGAAATATGCATATATACCCTCCACCCATATACCAAAATTGCAATGTCTGAAAATAATGGTAAGTTAATTCTAGAGACCATTAAGGGATTCATTTTGTAATAGCTCAGTTGCTTTTAAATAAAAATAAATATAACATTAATGTTGCTCAGTATATGTGTGAGGTACATATAAGCATATTTTGGAGCAATATAAATTGGAGGGAACAACAACAACAAAAGGGCTGGGTCAAAGAACTGACTGAAATGATAAACTTCTGCTCCAAACAACAAGCCTATGCATAGAAAAAATTTAAAACATCTGAGAAAAAGATGCAAGACATGTATGGCAGAATGCATGAACTAGGGTGGGGTGGGGGGCACGGAAAGGGGAATGAGTCTAAATTGTACTGAGAAATGTATGAAATGCACAAAACTTCAATAAAAATATTTTAAAAATCATGTTACCCATTCAGAAAAGTATTAACAGTATAACTCCATAAGTTCATAAGTGTGATTAGTTTCCAGCACCAGGTTGTTAGGATTGATATTTAGTCATACTTCTTACTAGCATTGTGGCCTTGGGAAAATTACTTAACTTCTCTGAGCCTTAGCTATCAGAACTGCAGAGTGTAGATAATATTTGAATGTTGATTGGACTTAGTATAAATGGAGCTAATATCTATAAACTTTTTGAAACCCAGGACAAACTATGGATCCTATACATTTTTATTGTTTCTCCTTTGTGTATGTTTTTTCTATGCATTTGTGTTAGAAATGCTTTACTTAATCACAAATATCCTACTCTGCCACTAGAGTGACTTTACTTCACAGAATAGAACTTCAGTTTTATGTTTACTTGGTCAATATTATTGCAGTTGTAACTAACCATGTCATTTATTTTGGTGAAATCATCCTATCTCTATTCATTCCAATAGTCTCATATCCGTTGTTCCATTCTTCACATCAGGAACATCACTGCTCCAATCAAATGGCATCAAAGAAACTCAAACTGAGAGTCATGGGTTCCATTCAAGCTCAGTCCTCTCCAAATCTAAACATGGCCCACCTTTAGTGTCCCCTGGGTAGATCACGTTGTGCTATCATTTTATCTCAGCCCAACAGAAGGTGCTGAGAGTTAAAAATATATTCCCCTATTTCAAAATCTCTACCAGTTGTGAACAATAGCCCCAAGCCTGATTGTAGAGGCAGTCTTTAGGGAAAGGTTTACATTGTTACTATCCTACAGCAAATGTAACAGACAAGGGAAGATGTCCAGTGACACAATTCCCAGAGGGCCTTGTATTTACAAGTAACTAACAGCTTTGACTTTACATATATGGACTTAAAAATATCCCTTATAAGAGTACATTTCTACTACAGCAAACTTCCCATCAGGGACATGCTTTTCCATTGGGTGTGTGATATTTATTACTGTTAGAGTAGCTGGGTGAAAATCTTATCAAAATTGTGTTGGAGTGGTGAATAGTCTATAAATTGTTAAATTCACCTGAAGAGAAAGTATCTAATTTTTCTGGAAGGTAATATATTAGTTGAGTCTTTACTGATACCTTTATTTTCAAAATCTTGAAAGACTATGATTATGTCTAAATTCACTTGAAACCATGCTTCTTATTTCAAACCCAGGTGAAGAAAATAATATACAGATCAGACATGAAATGGACTAAAAAGGATTAGATCGCTATAAGAAGTACAAAGTTGGCGATTCTTCTAATATCCCAATCTTTGACAAAGTAATATGGTTAGAGATATGGTAATATGTTTGTTGTTGTCTATTTGTGTCATTTTAAGAAAATAAAATTATATCCCAGGTTTCAAATTATTGATAATCTACATAATTTGTATTTGAAACATAGATAAATGCTGACTGCCAAGGTTGATAACAGGAGCAGGAACAGAATAAGTAGTTACTGGAGGAAAAGAAAATGCAATAATAAATGAGTGTAGATGATTTCAAATCACATCCACATGTGATAGAGAAAATATAAATATTTAGGAAATTAAAGGTTTGATGTAGTAAGTCTAATGCAGAGAAATAAAGGTAGAATTTAATATGTAATCTGTGGTGGTTTGAATGAGAATGTTACCCATAGGCTTCAAGTATTCAGACATTTTGTTCCCAGATGGTGACGCTGTTTTGGGAGCTCTTAGAAGGTGTGGCCATGCTGGAGGAAGTACAACATTGGGTGGGGTGGGGGAGTGCTTAGAGAGTTCACAAGCCTTGCCAGTCTCCAGTTGCTCTCTCTCTGCTTCCTGTATTCACTGGAAGATGTGAACCTCAGCTTTCTGCTCCAGCTCCTGCCAACATGCCTTCCTGCCAAGAAGGACTCTAATTCCCTGGAACTGTCAGTCATAAGCTCAAATAAACTCTTCCTTTTATAAGTTCCCTTGTTCATGGTAGTTTTATCACAGCAACAGAAAAGTGAGTAATACAGTAATTGGTACCAGAGAGTGGGCTGTTGGCTGTGAAGAACCTGACCAAGTGGGTGTTTGGAGAAATGTGGAAGACTTTGGAGCTTTGGGCTAGAAAAGCTGTTGACTGCTGTAAGGAGAGTTTTATAGGCCATTCTAGTAGAATCCTGGAAGAAAGCAGTACTGAGAAAAATGTATTTCCATGGGAAAATAAGGACTTAAGCAGTAACTGAGATATTTTGGCAAAGTGACTGGCTGGAGTTTGCCCATAGCCCAAATGTTTGCCCAAGGCTAAGTTGAAAAGCAATGGTCATTTCTTTGGTGGAGGATATTTCAAGACACCCTAATTCAGAAATGGTGGTGTGGCTATTAATGGTGAATATTATACAGATTTACAATGAAAAGGAGCAAAAGGGGCAGATAGAAATGCAGAATGTACAGTTTAGATCAGAAAAGTGCACTAGGAAGATTAATGTTGGAGCCAAGGTAGGTAAAGGAGAGGATCCCTTTGGTGAAGAGATTAAAGAGATTAAGGAGAGGCCTAGAGATTTACAACTAAACAATGGAAAGAGTGAGATTAAAGTGTTTAAGGAGAGGCCTAGAGATTTACAAGTAAACAATAGAAACAGTACCTTCAGGGCATGACCACACCCAGCTAAGCCTCCAACTTTTGAAAGAAAAATAGTAAATAATGGGCTTCTACTCCAGCAAGTCCAGGGCAGAGAAAAGCTAGGGATGAGGTTGAAGTAGGCCAGGGTCCATGCTAAACTTACAGTCAAACTTCTCAGTTTTATTCACATGGCTTTAGAGCCATGAAGGATGCAAGAGTGAAGGAATCATCAGTTCTTCCTCCAAGGTTTCAGAGAGCCACCAAGGCCAGGCAGAGTGCAGCAGGGGCGCCCCTGCATAAAGCAGGCCCTGATAGGCCATTGCATAAAACTTTGAAGGTGAAATCTGGTTGGCAGTGGAGACCCCAAGAAAATGCTTGAGATGGCAGAGTTGTGAGATATTTGCCAAGGAGAGTGGCATACAGGGAGTGGCACCAGAAAGAAAGAGATGTTTGTTGGATGCAAAGCTGGAAGAACTGAGCCATTTAAGCCCTTTGGAAGTCAAGTCCCAAAAGTTGCACATGGAGTTACTGGACTTGGTATTTGCCCTGCTGGTTTTCGGTATTGTTTTGATCCAGTATTTCCTCACTCTCCCTCTGTTCCTCCCTTTTGGAATGGGAATGTGTATTCAGTTCCACTGTATATTGGGAGTATGTAATTTGCCTTTTGATTTTACAGAATCTTGCAGTTAAGAGATTGGCCTGGGTCTCAGAAGAGACTTTGGACTGTAGACTGTTGAATAGAATTGAGACTGGTAAAGACTATGGGGACTTTTAAGGTTGGATTAAATGCATTTTGCATTTTATATGTTCATGAGCCTATGGGGGCCAGGGAGTGGAATGTGATGGTTTGAATGAGAATGTCCCCCATGGGCTTCAAATATTCAGACGTTTTGTCCCCAGTTGGTGGTGCTGTTTTGGGAGATCTTAGAAAGTGTGGCCATGCTGGAGGAAGTACATCACTGGGGTCAGGCTTAGAGAGTTCAACAAGCCTTGTCAGTCTCCAGTTGCTCTCTCTCTCTCTCTGCTTCTTGTAGTCACTGGAAGATATGAACCTCAGCTTTCTGCTCCAGCTCCTGCCACCATGCCACCCCACCATGATGGAATCTAATTCCCTGGAACTGTCAATCATAAGCTCAAATAAACTCTTCCTTTTATAAGTTCCCTTGTTCATGGTGGTTTTATCACAGCAACAGAAACGTGACTAATACACAGTCATATACTTAAACTTTGAGAGATAATTATGGTATTTGTTTGTTTGTTGTTTTGATCTTTTTGAGACAGGGTGTCTCTTTATTCCCAGCTGACCAGGAGCTTTCTATGTAGACCAGGCTGGCCTTGAACTCACAGAGATCCTCCAGTCTCTGCCTCCTGAGTGCTGGGATTCATGGCATGCACCACCCCACCCGGCCGTAAAGATAATTATAGTATTCTTGGGTCTCAGATATTTTAGTATTTCCCTGTTACCTAGGGAATCTAAGCTCTTAGGTGAAAACAGAGCCTCATTCTTTCATTCTCGCACTCCTGATAACTGAGCTCACACCATCAGTCCTTCCTCACCTCTTTCACTTGTTCTCCTATTGTGGTCCACATATGATGTTAAATATTAATTTTTTGCAAAGGCTTCTGCTTTGAATGTCTAACTTACGAATGTATTATTCCAAGATAGAAATCTATAATGAATAGCACTGGCACCTTACAAGGTAATCCATGTAGATTTTTCCTTGTTTCTTAGTCTTCTTATACCATTTCTTTTAGGATAGCTAACTTCCTGTGTGTGATCCTATGATCTACTTTCCTGAATGAAAGCAGCATTCAGTCTTTGGGTTCTTTTCAGATTTTTCTTGTATCGACCCTTCCAAAAACAGGGACATATTTGATATCTTCAGTGTTCCTGCATTTATTTTTATGAAAATCATATTTTACTTCACAAGTAGTTTATTACTTATGAGGCGCTCTTAAATTTTTTTATTTTTATTTTATGTATATGAGTGTTTTGCCTGCATGTACCTGAGAACCTGCCATGCAATACTCATGAAGCCCAGAAGAAGGTGACATATCCCCTGGAACTGAGGTTATGAATACAGTAAAACTGCCTTCTTTAATTGACGAATGGACATAGAAACTGTGAAAAGGATTATTCTCTATTCAGAACCAAATATAATGCTAAAGTCTCCTTAAGCTATGCACTTAAACAAAATATATTACTACAGGAGCTCTGACATCAACAATGGATTATTCTACCAAGGAGATGTTGGCCAAGGGATCCAAGCCCCCACAAATGGTAAAGGCTCCTTGCCTCCAAACTAGGATATCTGCAGGAAGAGAGGCGATAAGGCCTGCTGTTGAAGACCTGATATAAACATGGGAAAGATGTATGGAGACCGCACGTGCAAGTATACAGATGGTCTCTGGGATGCCAGAGAGTGTTACCAAAGACCACTAAACCAATAAAGCAAATATAGGTCTCCTTGAGTCATGCAAGACTCCTCTGCCAGCACCAGATACACCTTATCTGCCTGGAAATACTGTGCAGCAGTGGCAGCCATATGTCTGTATATCCCAAATCTAATTGGCTATTAGCTCTCTCCTTGGAGGAATAACCCACGGCTGATGCCACAAGCTTACATCCTCTAATGGTTAGGAGATGTTATAAACCACACGAAGACCCTGCCATACTTAACAGAAGAAAATGTAAATCATGAATTAACATACCATCCAAGCATCTGTGTCTATACCAAAGAAACCTATCATAACAATTAGTACTGTTTAAATACCTATATATCTAATTGTGTGTACTTCATTAGTAGGATCAAAAGGCTATATATTATACTGTTTAATACCTAAATATTTTTTTTTAATTTTATTTATTTCTGTATGTGTATGAATGTACTGTCTGCATGCAGGTTTGTGCACCCGTGTCGTGCAATGCCGCGGAGGTCAGATGAGGGTATCAGATTCCCCTGGAACTGGAGTTCTCCTGGAATTGGAGTTTCAGACAGTTTTCGGCCGCCATGTGGGTGCTGGGGATCGAACCCAGGTCCTCTGTAAAAGCGGTCGGCGCTCTTAACCGCTAGGCCATCTCTCCAGCCCCAATACCTAAATATCTAATTGCATGTGCTTCATCAGTAGGATCGAAAGGTTATGCCTGGACAAGCTGGCAGCCCATGAAAGAAAACAGCCAGAACTGACTAGAGACCAAGACATCAGCTCCAGAGAAAGTAGAGTGTTTTGCTTCTCATCCACCTGTGCCCCTTTTCTAAGCCTAGGGAACAATCTGCGGAAGAGGGGGCGTAGTAGAATATAAGGGCTTCGATTGGGGTTAATGGTGAAACTACAACAATATAGACTGGACACTCATTTGATCAACTTGATTGAACATACAAGCCCCCCCCTGGTGGATCGTGGGACCCATGAGCTGTGTGGGTTTGGGCACAACTGCTTGCAAATTGGTTTTACATGAAGGATGCTTGTACTCACAAATTATCACTTATTGTTAAAAAAAATGAAATGAAAAAACAAAACAAAAAAGCAGAGAAAGATGCAGAAAACTTACGGCAGAATGCATGATCTGGGATGGGTAGGGGTGGGGTGGGGGGAAGGGAAGGGGATATATGCCTGAACTGAATTGGAAAATGTTGTATGAAATACACAAAGCATCAATAAAAAATAAATAAATAAAAAATAAATAAAAAATAAAAAAAGAAACTGTTAATACTTTTCAAATGTAAAAAAAAAATTATTTTTATTTTATGTATATGAGTGTTTTGCCTGCATGTACATGAGAACCTGTCATGCAATACTCATGAAGCCCAGAAGAAGGTGACATATCCCCTGGAACTGAGGTTATGAATACTTGTTATCTGCTGTGGGTGCTGGGAAACAATCCCAAGTCCTTTGGAAGAGAAGCCAGTGTTCTCAAACACTGAACCATCTCTGCAGCCTCATGAGATATTATCTTTATTAATATTTTCTATGTATACTTTTTGAATTATATTTTTCTTTCTGAATATAAAATTAACAATTTTTTCCACTGTAAAAATCACTTATATCTCTTATTACATCTTATAAAAGTATTCTACCTTCCATAAATTTCTAATAACTCTCTGCTGGAAGCAAGTCCTTGATTCAATTTTAAACTCAAGTACTCGCATTGAACAGGGTCTCAACATATGTTCAATAAAATCTATAGTTGGATGTATTGATAAATCAACAAATGCATGAATGAAGTTGGGGCTTTAAAAAAATAATAAAATGTTTCCTGTTAGCACAGCGTGTTGGAGGCAGAAAGTCAGGGTGAGAGTATAATCATTGTATAGTAATATTAGTAACTTATTAAAAATGGAAGTGAGGAAAACAGGATCATTAAGCCACAGAGACCTGTCCAGCTCACGTTCCTTGGAGCTAAGTTTGCTTCTCTTAAACAGGGCTGTAAGCACTGTACTTGTCCTGTGACCATAGCCACACTCCATCTTCCCAGCCACCATAACTGAAAAGGAGTTTTTTCCAGATCTCTGGGCTTACAATGATACTCAGACTATGCAAACTGTTTCCACTACTTGAGTATTTGCTTTGCAATTTGTAAAATTAGTGTTTCAGCAATTAGAGTCTCTGTGGCTCAGTTCTTAGAATTTCCTAAGTGCTATGCAAAAGAAAAGGACATCATTCTTAAGGATGCTTTACAAGGAGTCTCTTCCTTGCCATTCAGGTGAAATTAGGAACTCTTGCCTTTCCTTGAACTCCTGCTGTTCACTAAAATGGTGATGTGAATCAAAACCATCATCTTTGAAATGCAGAGGCCACAAAGGACCTATCACAAAGTCCAAAGTGATATTTTATAGCACAGCTGGCAACTACCTCAGTCTGCCCACATCCCAAAGAAGAGCCATGCATTTCATAAGTGTATTGCAAATTTCTATTTTACACATGAAAAAATAAAATACAATAAAGGCACCTGGCGACTTCTCTAAAGCAGGGCTGTAAACATTTTACTCTTGGTATCTGTGTTATACAAGACTATGCTACTGAATGAGTCCCTAGAAAGTTAGGCCAGGGTCTGAATATCTGATGTGCAAACTCGTGAATAGGTGGAGTCCACAGGAGCCAGCAGTCAGAAGCAAGAGAAAGGACTTGGAGCTGCAGATCCATGCACTGTATGTACCACACAGCTTATTATTAAGTACCTGAGGGATTCATTGAGGGAGAGGAATTGTGGTTCACCCTTTCAGGCGATTTCTTCTAGGATAGTGCCATTGCTTTGTATCTGTAGCATCAAGAGAATTGATGATAGGGAAAATGTGTTCACTTCATATCCAGGAAGGGAGAGAAAGAGAGAGAGAGAGAGAGAGAGAGAGAGAGAGAGAGAGAGAGAGAGAGAGAGAGAATAATATAATGGATAGGGTTGTACAATTCTCTTCTAGAATATACCCAAATGACCCCCACTATGCCGAGTCTCAATCTGCTTATCACTTCCTGGTAGCCATATGGTGAAATGGACTGCTGTGACAAACATCATGACCAAAACAACTTAGAGGAAGAATGGGTTTATTTCGCCACACGGGTAATAGTCCTTCATTGTAGGAAGTCAGTAGAAGAACTCAAGCAGGAGCTCGAGGCAGAAATGTGGAGGATTTTCAATGGCTAGCTCAACTAACTCTTTTACCCAACTCAGGACTACTCTAAGGGAACCCTGCTTCTCCCAGTCAAGATGGTCTACCAGCAACATAGACTTGCCCATGGGCCTAGCTGATGTGCGAAATCCCTCAATTGAGACTCTCGTCTAGGCTGTGTCAAGTTGAGAATTAATGCTAACTAGGGCAGGTGGAGATCATTCTTTAACATATAGGTCACTGGAGGATATTCAAAAGCTAAAATACAGCAATTCCAAAGTTGGTAGTAAATTTACAGAGGGCCATTGGGGTGTAGCAGCCAAGTGTTACCAAGATGAAGTCACAGGACAGGAGGCAAGAACATGGAGCCAGAGGAAAAATGTCTCAATCAGGACTTCAGCTCTACCAGACACTTTGTGGTCTTAGGCAAATTATTTAGCCTTTCTAAGCCTGTCTTTCCTCCACAGTAAAAAGGAGATAAAAATGTACTTCAAAAAGTGTCTGTGAGGATTTGATAAGATTTAATGTGTAAGGTGTTTATCACAATGAATTATTGCCATCATCATCATTAACTATGATAAAATGGAGGTATTGGAGGGATGGATGATTAAAGGAATGATGCTTTCTCATAATCACAATGCAAGACTTTATTGCTCCCTCATATTTGTTCTGTGGATAGGCAGGACTTTTATAAAAGCCTGATAAAAGTGGCCCATATGTGATCTTAATTCCAGTTTCCAACTATCAGTTAAACAATGCACAGGGATATTTCTATTTCTTCACAGGCAGTAAGACATCTGCTTGCTCTAATGGAGAGAGAAGGTTCCTACTTTGCGTTGTCCATGAGGCCTGGGTTTCTTCTTTGCTTAAGGGAAGAGGCAGGGTTATGAATAGAGACTGAATGTGTTTTTATCTAGACAGAGTTTTATTTTTTTATAAGCGTATCCTTTCTCAACCCCAACAGGTGAGTTTTAATAATATCATTTACCAGATAAGAAAAAAGTCTCAAATGTGACGCAATCTTCCTCCAGATCACCTAGTTAGGAAACAGCAGATCCGGAGTCCCAGGTTCATGTTTAGGCTCCAAAGCCCACACTTTTTTGAGAACTGCTAATTTTGCAATTGTTAGGTCCAGGCTTCCCAGAATCCCAAGGGGCACACAGGTACCCACTTCCTCCAGAAGTTGCCAATCGTCTGACCCCTTCCCCTGTACCTGAGGCCCCGCCCCATGGGTATAAATGGGTGGACCCCAGCTGCCATAGCTCTCTCTGTCTCTGCCTCTCTCTATTCTTCTCTACCTCTCTGCCCCCCTCTCTCTGTCCTGCCCCTGCCCTTGCCCCCTGCCATGCTGTCCAGTCCCACCATGTGTCTGCAGGTGGCTCATGCTGGCAGTCCTACATGGAAGTAAAGTATGTTTCTGGAGTGACCTAAGCCTCATGTGTCTTTTTATTGGGATTTTCATACTTTTTATAACCTAACAGCAATGTGAGTGACTTGAAAACCATCCATGGTCTTACCCCATGCTGCATTGGTGGATTGCAAGCCTCAGTGAGGAGACAAGACTCACTGCCTTGTGGACTTTGAGGATCCTCTCTGTCTCCTCAGCTGGTCGTGACACCCTCTTACAGGATGTGGTGCCTCATCTACTTGGTGTCATGAAAACTAAAATGAAATCGTTACAAGTACAGAAACTGAACTTGGCCTTATCTCAGATTGATTTCCACATGTCTTTTTTTTCTCTCTAGAAAAACAAGAATCAGAGATGTGTCTGTTTCTCCGAGTTGTGAGTTTCCTACCAGATTCCAGCCTCTGTTCCTCATTTCGTTTTCATGGCTAAATAAGAACCTACTATTAGCCAGATCCTCATCAAAGAATAATTCTTCTTCCCCAGAAACTAGCCATGCCAGTAGTTCCTCAGGCTGGAGCCTGAACATTATTTACCCCATTTATGCCTGAATATTGCTGGCTTGACCTTGTGCTGGTTTTATACACATAATCACAGATGCGTGAGTTCCTGAGTGAGGCAGCCATGTGCTGACCAGAAGACAGCATTCCACAGGGGCTCCACCTTCTAGCTTTTCCTTCCACTCTGCCTCTTCTTCCATGATGTTCCTTGATCCTTGGGGGAGCATCCATTTGATATGGATGCCACATTTAGGGCTGAGCACTCAGATTTGTATTCTCTATACTTTGATGAGATATGTCCATATCTACCCCAGTCCATCCCTCTAACTCCACCCATATCCTCTACATGTCCCCATCCCAGCTTCATGTGTTTGCTTGTTGCTTTTAGAACCCATGTCCAGTTAGTGCTGCCTTCTCTAATACCTGTTCTCCATAGCATGAAGAAGCTTCCTGACCAAGGTTGCAGGAAGCAGAAGTTTATAGATATAAATATTAACAATTATATATATGTATGTGTGTGTGTTTAGTTGGATTTGTACATGAGGACACTGCACAGCAAACCCAGAAAAGGTTGGATAGAGTTATAAGCTGTTGTCTTCTATCTGTAATAGGTGCTGAAAACCAGCTTTAGCTTCCTCTGGAAGAGAAACTTGTGCTTTTAGCCACTGCAATATATATCTCTTCAGGCTCCACTATGATCATTTTATAGGTGGAGAAGATTAAGAATCAAAACCTATGCCACAAAGATAACAGGTAGTAAAGAGTGAGATCCCAACCAAGGTACAGCTGGCCCTTTTTCTCAACACTAAACTGCTTTCCGTTGTAAACATCCAAAGCTTCAAGGGATATAACAGCATTGAGGCATTTCAGAATTAAAACTGAATAGTAAATACATGGTTAAAATAAAACATCCAACTAGATAGGGAAGGAGAAGGAAGAGGAGGGGGAGAGGAAGGAGAAGGGGAGGGGGAGAAGAGAGAAATGAATGTGCTGACCAAGAGTAAAACACCTTTGGACCGTTTTCTAAGTCTGGCAGCTGTGGTCCAGCAGGGGGTTGGAATCTGAAGCAAACTTCAACAGATCTGTGGACTTAGATCTTAGGATGGATTCTGGGGAATACTGTTACAGGGACTCAAGTGGAAAGACTCTGAGGATAACTGTGCTACCCTCTAAGCCTGATTTCATAGGCAAAAACTTGCAATTTCAATAAAAACCTTTCTGATCTATTTTTAAATCACTTCACTGACAGTTTTATGACTAACATTACTAGCTTGAATATTTTTAACATAAAAAAGAAGTTATGGCATGGGGGAATTTTTAGAAACACAATATCCTCTTTCCATTTGAACTTGTAGAAAACAGAAGAAAGTTCATTGTTACTTTAAAAAAAAACAATTTACATTGTATTCTTGCATTTTTAAAACATAATGGCACAGCACCTAGGAACAATTCCTGGAAAACGAAAACCAAAAACCAATCAAGCATAAAAATGGTTTATTCACAGCATATCAAATCTCCAAAAAGGAATCAAGAGACTTAAAATCAAATAAAAATTCTGTTTAAAACCCAGAATGACTTTTGACTGAATACATATTTTAAAAATTCATTTTTTGAATTCATTAAAAGAAAAACAAACATTATTAGAATGCATTAGTTATCTAATCGACTTACAAATAAAATGTTATGGATAATTCATCAAAGTTTTTCTTGGCTCAAATAAGTATAGTCAGCAATTCATAATGATTATTGTATATTTTTAATATTTTTATTGAGCTAAATTAAGTGTAAAGCCATATCTATTAAGACATGGAGTCGGAAAGATGGCTCAGCAGTTTAGAGCACTGGCTGCTCTTCCAGAGGACCTGGGTTCTGTTCCCAGTACCTCTGTAGCAGCTAAATCTGTTGGAAACTCCAGTTCCCAGAGATCTGATACCCTCCTCTGTCCTCTGTATGCATTGCATGTCATGGGTGTGCTAACATACATGCAGGTAAACCACTCATACACATGAAATAAAAATAATAAATAATTTTTTTTGGTCTTTTCAAGACAGGGTCTCCCTGTAGCCCCAGCTGTCCTGGAACTTGCTCTGTAGACCAGGCTGGACTTGAACTCACAAAGATCTGCCTGCCTCTGCCTCCCAAGTGCTAGGATTAAAGGCGTGCACCACCGCGCCCGGCATAATAAATAATTAAAAAAAAAATTAAGAGAATAGATGTCTTCTAAATTTAAATTCTGCATCAACTAGTACCCTCTGCTGTGAGAAGCTTTTCTGACCAGAGTTGTGTGCAGCACCAATCCATGAATATAAGCAGGAATATTTAGAAGTCAGTCTGACAACATGACTATTTAGAAAAACAACATTAGCAGATTTTGCCCTAGGTATTAGGATGTCTGGAGCCGTGGGTTCTGATCATGTCTATAGAGCTAGACTTGAATTCCCTCCTAGACTGCCAGCCTCAACCAAGAAGGCAGTTGTTTACTCCCAGAAACAGCCTTGTCACTATCATGCCTTTGGTTGCATCTTACCTGACTGGTTAGTAGCATGTAGGGTCTAGCTCAGGGTAAGACCCTTGATGTCCTCAACCCTATCCCAGAAGTTTGCAAGGCCCCTTCCAACCCTTGGAAAGATACCCAGTAAGGAGAGAGCTTCCTGGTCAGTGTAAGATTGAATTCTGTATGTTCTGTCTGTAGCAGTAGGGCTATCATCTAGTTACTGTAGGTAACGAAGAGCCTCTATTGATCTGAGTGTCCTTAGGGCCTCTGACTAATAACGCAGGGAAGTAACCCATCCCTGCCTGCAGCATAGACTTTCATTGTATAGCCTATGTTTTATGGAAGTGTCTTTATTCAATTATGTGGGATACCTCTATTCAAATTCCTATTCCAAAAGGTTTTTTTTCTTTTTTTTTTTTCAAGTAAAATATTTAGCAAAATCAAACCTTTATTCATTATTTATTTTATATTTTATTTTATTTTTTTTAAATTAGTTTTTATTGATGCTTTGTGCATTTCATACATTTTTACAATTCAGTTCAGGCTTATTTCCCTTNCAACGGAAAGGCTGACCCGTCTGAACATTCAAAGGAAGAAAAGCCTCAGATTGCCATAAACATCGAACCCCTCTGTGGATCCTACATGTAACAACTAGTTATAATGAGTCCTAATGAAACTTACCTTCTAGGTGCCACAAAGGTTCTGATATGAGAGACTTCCTTGCCTTCCCACCCATAGAACAAGGAGAAATATGACAATGATGAGGTCGCTCCCCAACTGTAAATTGGAGACAACTATTGTAGAGGTAATCTCTTATAAAACCGGTAAAACTGCTTTCTTTAATTGACTACTAGACATGGGAACTGTGGAAGGGATTACTCTCTGTTCAGAACCAAATATAATACTAAAGTCCTAGGGCTATGCACTCAGGCAAAATATATTAATACAGGAGCTCTGACATCAGCAATGGATTGTTCTACCAGGTGGATGTTGGCCAGGGGATCCAAGGCCCCACAAAAGGTAAGGGCTCCTTGCCTCTAAGTTGGGATACCTACAGGAGGAGAGGCAATAAGACCCTGCTGCCGAAGACCTGACGTTAACATGGGAGGGATGTATTGAGACCACACATGCAAGTGTACAGATGGCCTCTGGAATGCCAGAGAGTGTTACCAAAGGCCACTAAACCAATAAAGCAAATATGGGTCTCCCTGAGTCAAGGTTTTTTTTCTTTTTTAATTAGCTCACAAACTAGTGGATTTCATAAGGCCTTTTATGCATCCTTTGCTTTGGTTAAACCCTCCCTACCATCTCTTTATTCCTCACCCCCCTGCTCAGACTCAGTCAAGTCTTTAGTTCCCAGCATCCTTCCATCCTGTTCCTACATATAACATTTGTTCAGTGTGGTGACAATGAGTGACTGTGAGGGCTCAGCCATATGTGGAACATCTTTAGTGGCCCCTCTTCAACTTGAGGCCTAAGACCACAGAAGAAGAAGGAGCATGTAAGAGCTGGAGAGTAGGCTGGAGGCCTGCTAAGTGCACAGTAGCTACAAGGCTATTGCATGTGCACTCACTGCCTGAAAAGGGTCTGCACAGGACCAAGCCAGTTAGAATTCCTAGCAAAGCTGGGCATGGTGGACCACACCTTTAATCCCAGCACCCAGGATGCAGAGGCAAGTAGATGTCTGGGAGTTCAAGGCTAGCCTGGCCTGCATACTGAGTTCTACACCAGCTGGGGCTACAGGGAGACCCCAAGTCAAACACACACACACACACACACACACACACACACACACACACACAATCTAGCAAAAGAAAGCATGTCTCCTGCTGCCGCAACCTTGATGGGGTTGGTGTGAGCAGCTGAAGGTCCTGGGAGGGAGAGTCTTTTTGGTTGAGAGCTGGCTCTTGATATGTTCCCCACACCACAGTGAATGATACCACATCCATGTGCCTCTGGGCATCCATAATTGGACTTAGTGGGTTACTTTTTTTAAATGAAGACATTAATTTGGAGGGAGATGTGTTAGGCTGCAAGGGGGGGGGTATCAAATGGATGGAGTGGCTGGCAGATATGACCAAGATACATTGCATACATACATGAGTTTTTCCAAAGGATACATTTTTTGTTTGTTTAAATCCTGAAAATTTTAGGTGTTGAGATAGAAAGCATTCTGGAGTTCCACAAAATTTTTGAATAGCAAAAATGATTTATTGAATGGGTCTCAATGCAATGCAAGCTCTTTGCAAATTCTTGTACACAATTGTCTCTTATCTCATTTCCATTATTTTCTTGGTAATTCAGTATTAATGTCTGGCAACAGAATGCTCCGTTTTCCAAATTTTATCTCTCCATGAAAGACAAATTATGAAAGATATGGAATGAAACCTATTCCTTTGTCTGATTTCTTCATGATGCTCTCCAGGAAATGTTTATACCACAGGACCAATTTGATTGCAAAGAACACTGTCACAGAATGATTGTAACTGAAATCAGAGCTGATGATATGGCCAAAAGTTGAATCATGACACCATGTAACTCCTTAGAGATTTGTTTCAAGGTCAGTCCCCTTCAAGAGGATGGCTCCACTTTAAATAGCCTCAGGGTCTACATCATGATTCTATATGTAGTCCTCGTACATGTTTTTGTTATTAAACTTTTTTCATAAGTCATACATCATCTCTCAATCAAATCTAGAGTCGCTTCACTTTCCATGCCCCCACCCCACCCGAGTCCCTGCACTCTGCCATACATTATCATGCATCTTCTTCTGAATCTTTCCAGAGATTTTTTCAGTTCTTTTGTTGTTGTTCTCTCCAACTTGTATTGCTACAGTATACAGTATACTGTATACTGTAGCAATACAAGTTGGAGAGAACAACAATGCATATATGTATATATTTATGTATATATATATACATAAATATATACATATATGTTATATGTATATATTTATATATAAATATATACATTATATATACATAAATATATATAATATATATATTTATTATATATATTATATATAATATATATACATAAATATATACATATATTCATTATGTATACATATATACATATATGCATTATGTATATATAACTATATATACATAAATATATGCATACATACACATATCACTTGAATTGGAGGATTTTTTTTTCCTAAAAGATATCATGTTTTCCTTAAGGAGGTGCTCAAAGTTTCCTCCTTGGCAATCCCAAACAACCATCAATCCTTCACTTTTGCTCCACATTGGGGTCTTTCCCTCCCATGGTCCCCCAAATGAAGTCCAGTAAGCATGCGTCCTATCTTGATCCCCCTGCACTGGCCTCCATGATACAGCCCAGGTAGTCCAACAATGGCAGTCTATATTCTGACAAGGCTGACATCCCCTTAGCTCTTTAGTCCACAAGCTGGATGTCTCAGCAGTCCCCATCTGGCATTGAAGGTTTGGAGGATTCTTGGAGAGACATGAGTCTTCAGTCCATATTGGAAGGTTAAAAAGCTGCATCTCATGTTTTTGAGGAGTGCCAAAAGCGGTGGCAGCCACAGAGTTGATGCACTTGCCAGTAAGAATTGAAGACAGGCCAAACAACAGTACTCTCTCTTTTTTTGTCTTTTTACTAATATCTCAAGTTTTATGTCTGAGTACAGTTTCTTTGGTCTTACTCATTATTTATTTCTGGTTGTATTTTCCTTTTGGATGCTTAAGGCCACACAGTTAGCCCAGATTAATCAAAGTTTTTTTGTTTTCTCAAGGTTAGTTGAGGATCTGGTCCTCAGGGGTCTCTCAGGGGTTATTTTTTTGGGGGGTGGAGGAGGGTGGAAGTGCCTTGCTCCTTTCAGCCTTTCATTTACCAGTTCCATCCACTGGAGGACAAAATCAGGTCTTGCTAGACCAGGCTTCCTTTTCTGAAGCATGAGCAGACTTTCCTCTTTATAGACTGGACACTGGCTGAAGTCCCATTAGTGGCTCTCCAAGACTTCCCTGAACAGGAAGACTGGTGACCCACATTTGCAGGACATTTCAAGAGTTGCCCCCATGTATAATCCCCTAAGACTTTGTTGACCTCTGAGAGCAAGGAACAAAGATATCCCCTAGGTCCCTCAGTCAAATTGGTATGGGCGTTAAGAATGGTTGTTAAGCACCCAGAAAGTCTAAGTTGCACCAGCCTATTACATTGCACCTATATTAATATTGTATCCTTTGGAAACAAACTGTATGTTATTTCCATATCATATTTCTTGATTGGCATCTTTCCATTTTAATCCCATATTACTCTAAAAGATGCACACATACCCTCCATCATATACCAAAAACCCAAGGACTGAAAATATATGTTAGGTCAGCTCTAGAACCTGTTTAGGGATTCACAATGCAAGAGCACAGTTGTCTTTAGATCATGAGGAATATAACATGAACGTTGCTTAGTTTGTCCCACAACCAGACACTTGGTACTAGCATCCACAGATGAGGGATACCATTCATCTTTTATTTTTCTGGGATTCTGTTACTTCATTTAGCATAAAATCTTCTAGTTCTATCCTGCAAATTTCATTCATTTTAAATCCAGAGAGAACCAGCAAACAATAGCATGTGTTTCTCCTTGACATCTAGGATAAAAATGCTTTGTAAACTCGGCCTTAAAGTTAAAGCCCTTCATGGAGTTTTGCGCTGCCACCATAACTGTTCACTACAAGTAGTGGCTTCATCAACAGAATTTGTATCATAGTTATACTGGCCAGATACCTGAATCAGGTTTGTTTCCCAGCATCCATCGTGGCTAACAACCACCCATAACTGCAGTTCCAGGGGATCTGATGCCCCCTTCTGACCTCCATGGGCACTGCATGGCATGGGTGTATATACATACATGCAGACAATGCACTCACACACATAAAATTAAAATAATAAAACATATTTTAAAAGCTAGGTAGTTGGAGATGAGGCTTTGAGGTCAGTACTTGCTTAGTTTCCCTTGCTCATTCTGACTCAATTGTATAATATCTTCCGTAACAGCATCTTGCTGTCAACTTCCAGAGGAGAACCAAGAGCAAGGGCTGTAAGACTCTGATGAAGAGCTCTGAAAGAGGGAGTCCATTCCTGGCACTCTGTTATCTTATGGTGATGATCTTATTTCAATTTGATTACCTTTGTAATAACTTATCTCAAGATAAGTGCACATTCTGAGATTCTGCTGTTGAGTCCAACATGCTTTTGGGGGAAGATATAATTCAGTCCATGACAATCTTAAAAGTGAAATATCCCAGTATATTACCAAAAGAGCAGCACCAACCAATTACCAGGACTTTATTATTACAGTTTTTCATCATTCTGAAAATCCAGTAAGGTAGGTGACATTTCAATAAATAAGGGCTGTGGACTTGAGAAGGAGCACATAACTAGGGTGAGGGGACTGGCAGGTTGGTGGGTCTAAGATTCAAACCAGGATGAATATCTCTGTACTGTGCTTTCCCAGAATACAGCTCAAAAGGCTTTCCACAGAGTCCATATTTGGTGCTATTGGTGGAGGAAAGGACAGCTATATAACTGACTTTCTGGTCTTGGAAGAGAATGGTGCATTCTGATGCATGGGCATTAATAATAACCTGTTTAGTAGGTGGCCTTCACATAAGATGAAAAATTTCACCTGGTTCCATCATCAGTTACCTTGAGATGTGTTGAGCATTTTTTATTTGCTACAAGACTTTCAATCACTCCATCTCATCAGAGAAGGTCAGTAGTACCATACTCTGTATTTTAAAATACATATATGAATCTAGTCAATGACATTTAGGATAGAAATGTGGCCCTCAGCAGATATGGATTCCACACCTGGTACAAAAACCTAGGCAGGGCTTGCTTCTAATAGCCATTCTGTTCCACAAAACTCATGTATCACACTCATGATTACTTGGAAGAACAGAGTCTCTGTTAAATTATGACTCTTAACTTTGGCTAGAGTAATTTCCCTGTCAAGTGATGAATATACTAAGAATAAGAAGTGCAAAACAAATACAGAGTCACCTTGGAGATATTAGATGAATGTGAACCCTCCAAAATGCATTTCTAGTCTAAGTTCCATTTTACTACTTACTAAAATTGAAATATTAATATTAAAAATACAAGTAAGTAGGTGGTTGATGATATCAAGGTTATGATGTATAGTGATGGTCCATAGAAGCTATAATGATTTCAAACAAATAGTATGTGAGGAGTTAGTTTTATTGAGGAGCTCAAGGTGTGTAGCATCTGATGGTGTTTTTGCCCCTTTGTGTTACTCAGAAACACAATCACTAATCTGACTTCCTGATGAAAAGTGTTCCTGTGAGAAAAGTCCAATAGGAAGTGTGTGTGTGTGTGTGTGTGTGTGTGTGTGTGTGTGTGTGTGTGTATTCAAATATGAGGAGTAGACAACTCTGCAAAGTCTGCAAAGTTCGTAGTGAATTCTTTGTCAGTTTTAGGGAAATCACAAGAGGGGATGAGATGTCCAAGTCACTCAAGTGACTAGGAATGCTTCACCTCCACAAGTGGATTAGAACCCTCTTACCTTGCCAGTTATAATCCACCCTACAACTCTGCATTTCCTTGGCGTATTCAGTTATCATCATTCATGTTTATGGTATTTGAAGTTCATAAGCTACAAGATGTCTGTGCTATCAGTACTGCCAGATAAACAAGTGAATGGGAACCAGGGGAGAATCACTGGAATACAGGAAGAGAAAGGGACGATGGGAAGGGAAATGACTCAGCAGATTTGAGACTCAAAATTCTTGTACTTTAAAGTGTCAGTGATAGCCTCACCTATTATTGTCAGGTTTCTATGATTTATGAAATAATTTGTTATATGATAAAGTACCAGTGTTGGTGAGTGACTGGTTTATTAACAAATAATTTACCATAGTTTTACATCTAATTACAAAACACTTTCATTTTGATGAATGTTCCTGAGAGTAAGACAGAGGTATAGTTCTAGGCAGCTGGCTGGGGATTGCGCATGACCCTAGGGTCCACACAAGAGTATTTCCCAGACTAGAAATTCTTTCATTATGTAAATTAGCCAGGAAACATAAGTCTGAGAATCACTGTTCTAGCTCTTTAGATCAAAGTTAATGTCCCTGAGAATTCTGTCCCTAGTGCTTACTTTCCCCACACTTTTTGATGCTGGAAAGTCAACAGAGATGTTTCCTGTGGGACCAGCTGCTGCCAGTATAATTTATTGCTCCCTATTCTGTGTCCTGAGGAAATGTTTGTACCGTACCCCTGCATAATCTACCTTTTAAGAACCCAGAGGCTGGGGTACAGGGTGTAGCTGAAAGGTAGCATACTTTTCCTAGCAAACTCAAGGCCCTGAAATACACCTCTAGCCCCAGGGGGGAAAAGACCCAGAAGTGCCCATGGTCTGATGACAGGTCACGTTAGCCTTTATGTCACCAGGGAAAAGTGGGGCATCCATTGGAGTCTCTATTACATGTGAGGGCTCGAGACTCATGGCTTGGTAATGATTAAATGCATTTGCTGATGCCATAGAGATCCCTCATCTCAACTGTCTAGACTGCTGGAGAGATGGCCTAGCGGTTAAGAGCGCCGACCCTTCTTACAGAGGCCCCGGGTTCGATCCCTAGCACCCACCTGGCGGCTGAGAACCGTCTGAAGCTCCAATTCCAGGAGAACTCCAGTTCCAGGGGAATCTGAGACCCTCTTCTGAACTCCGCGGTGTTGCACGACACGGGTGCACAGACTTGCATGCAGAGAGTACATTCATACACATACAGAAATAAATAAAATTAATTAAAAAAAAAAGATTTACAAAATAACTTGTTGACTGGCATACTACATGCACTATACTCTTAGGTCAGTTCTTGAAAATTGCCCTTGTCTCTGCCTCCCAAGGGGCTCTTATTTCAGTAAAACACCTCAGACATTTTGTATTTTTCTCCTTTTAATCTTCTGCCTCATGTAAATGAGGCAGTCAGTAAAGCTCTGTTGGGAGAACAAAGTGATAAATCATAGTACGCACATTGGTCACTTGGAACATGTCAGACAATTTCTCCATAATTGTTCCTTTGATACTTGCAGTAATCCTTTGCATGAAGTAATAGTATTCCCAATTTGACCTTTGAGAAATTGAGGTTAAGTGACATGGTCATTGTTACTTCTTAAATTGCTAAGTTTCAAAACCAAGGTTCTTAGTTGAGTTATAGATATATAGTCTGGGTCTGTGAATACAGTGTTGTTTTTAATCTCCTTATTCAGCCTATTTCTTGATTCTCAGGAAAAGTAATTGAGGAAAGCATTGCCCTAAGGAAAGGCTTACCCTTTCCATTTATTTTGCCCGGCCAGCTCTGACCAGTCTACTAAAACTCAACTCCATCTCTACCTTACATCAGAGACCTGAATCCTCCAAGCTACCTCTTTCTGAATAATACTCAGCAAGCATTTCTGCACGAATTTTTTTGACTTCTAGTGTATAACAGATGGTAGAGGCTCTATGTTTGGTGCTTTAGATTATTGTATAATTCAATAAATATTTGATGAATAGATAAAATAGCACAGTAGATCTCAGATTTCACCAGCAGCAGTTATTTTGTCTTCTTGTTTACAAATTCCTGATTGTTCTCCATCTATATTTTTGTCATTCTGTCTGGTCAACATTAAAAAACACTGGAATAAAATGGGGATGGGCTGCCTGGGGGTCATTTGCAGAGGAGACTATTAAAATTACTGAGGCTTTGCTCACTGATTCCAGAACAAGATGAACCAGGATTGTGCTTCCCAGACTGCTGCATTTCCTATGCTGTGAGAACACGGGCCAGAATATAAATAGGCTTGGAGATGTTGTCTTCCACAGAGGAGCTGTATGCCCGTTCTCTGATTTCTTTGTATTATAACCTAGCAAAGGCATCTGTATCTATTTTGTAAGCTTTGAAACTTGACTTGGGGAACAAGTCCTTGGAGGAAACTTATTCTTTTCATCATCGAAGATCGTTAGTGCCTGGATAACAATGTAGCTTCCAAGTTATGACCACGGCATCTGCTCTGGGCCCAGTCAAGAGAAAGAAAACACTGTGTACCCAGTAGAAGGCCTTAAGTCTTTTTGAATCTATTATGTAACTAGAATGCAACAAGCATCTATTTCACCTCTTAACATATTCAGCTTCTTAGAATATAGTTTGATGGATTTCATCATTAATATTATTTGTTTCTAATCTCTCTAAGAGATTGACATATACCTTTAACGAGCAGGAAAAGAAAAAATGGAGAAAACTTAAAACACAGCCATCACATCTACATATTGTTGATAGTCACTATAAAAACAGCATGCCAAGCCCAATATGACATGCGTGAGACACATGGCACAACCTGGGCTTCACATATGCTGATAGCGTTCTAGATGGATTGGGAGAGTGTCAGCACCTGCTGTTCTTTGGCTTCTCTGTTCCCATGTTTATCTCCTTCCTTCTTTTCTCTGCTTCATGCTGGAAGGAAATGGACTTCTCAAGTTCTCTTGCTGACACTGTTAAGCTAATTTCAGCTCGTGGAAAACAATAGAGAGAGACGAGAAGGTTGGAAGAAGAGAAAAGGGAGTATATTTCCCTGTAGGATCCTAGCCCTGTCTCTGGCAATGGTCCTCTGTGGCCCCTGTTCATCCTCAGGAGTCAGCCTCAACCAGGCTTTTGTGATGCTGATTTCTCCATTGATCCTTCTCATCACAGGATATATTGTAGAATAAACTCTCCATATGAGATTGCTTCACTGTAAAATGCCTAAAGTGATTTCTTCTTTCTTTGGGCATGGCTGATTCCGTTGCCCTAGCTGATATAGATTGAACAACTAACTTTCTCAAGTATCTGTATGGAACTTCAAACCCGTTTTTAATTGCTATAATTCTCTTCTGTAACTTAAATTTAAAAGAAGCGATTAATTCCATGCATAGATGTGTGTGAATTTTCCTGTTTGTATCACATTGATTTGGTATGGTTTGACTGTAAGCAGGTGTGGAACTGAGTCAGCTATTTTATCATGGCTATCCGAAGTGGCTCTCTTCATTGTCTGGATTGAAGTTCATCTCTGAAGCATGCTCTATATTCCTTCACATCACCATCGCCTGGGAACTTTTCATAAATCCAGAGTCCTGAGTCTCATCTGGATGTCCCACAGTGATTGATATACCCAATAAAGTATTTGATATGCCCAAACTAAAGAATTTGATTTGAGAGTGTTGGAGAGCGTGCCCAGCAGCTAGGAGTGCTTGCTGCTCCTGCAGAGGTTCACAGCTCAGCCCCCAGTACGCACATCAGCTGGCTTAAAACTCCCAGTAGCTCAGCTCCAGGGGTTCCCACATCCTCCTCATACCTCCAGGGCCATTCACGCATAAGCTTCCACACACACATACACATAAGTAAAAGTAAAGTCCTTTAAAAAAGAATTTGATTTGAGTAAAATCTAAGGCAAAATAATTGTTACATAATAATGAATAATGCCATTTTAAAAAGTTGGTGTGTCTGTGTTCTCAGAGATTGTCTCCTCCTTGTGTTTCATGCTCTATCTTGGCTAAGAGTAGCTTGTGGTCCAAACCCTATTTGTTAGTATTTGCACATCAACTCTGCTATGAATTTTGGTTAGTTTTACAGGCAAACTATGAAAACTTATTTTGCTTGTGGAGTAATGAGTCCTGGGTCAATTGCAAAGTAGAAATGGTTCCTTGCTTTTTCCTTGAGGATAAGGATATTCTGGGCATTTTTTGTTCGTCTGCATACACAGATTTTGGCATCATGCCCATCTACTTGGGCTGCTTCATTTCTACTTCCTCATTCCTTTCCCTCATCTTTGCCCACCGAGGCCTTCCTCAAGGCTCCTAAGTGCTTCAAAATGAGGTAACACCACAACACCTGCCTTGGTCCAATTCTCCACTTCCCAGCACAGACCATTTTCACAGTGTGTTATTATGAAAGGAATGGATTTTAATTCAAACTAATGAGTGAATAGTCACTTAAACACCCTCAACAGAATTTTCATTTTTATAATGGGATGGTTGTTAGCTCAGTTATCTCTAATTTGTGGAATTTTACCGGATGTAACAAGGAGGATAGAGAAGAAGTTCAGCAGTGCAGAGGCACATGGGTTTGCATCAGCCCCTTCAATTTCCTCAGTAGTTGGAGCTTCTTTCCTACATCAGCTCTGATTCATGGCTGTCAGCCCATTCCTAAGGGGCCTGATTGGACTAGGACAAAGTTTGTCTTGCTTGGGTGTATAATCTGAATAAAAATTAGCACTAATTATATTGTTAAAATTGTTTGATTTCCTGCTATATTGTGTCCATTGATATAAAACAAATCATCCCATGTTTAGTGCCTTAAATTACCTTTGTTATTTCACTTTTTCATGGATTGCTTGAATGGTTCAGCCTGAGGATCTTCTCTGCTGTGGCTGTTGTGAGCAGAGTCAGCAGTCAACGCAATGCTGGAATGAGAACAGTTTCAGTTTGCAGTCTACTCATGAAGGTGCTGGATCCCTCAGGTCTGCAGCATCCAAGCCTCCTATGGACCACCTGAAGGCTTTCAGGACACCTGGCCACATGATGAAGCAACTGGCTTCTAGAGCACTTGTCCAAGATGGAGAGTGGGAGAGATGATTACCCAGAGTGAAAGCTGCCACTTAACGTAACCCAGTCTCCCAATAGACTTCCTTTTGTTCTCCAGTACTTTATACTCTAGAAGTCAATCCCTAAGTCCAACCTATGCTCAAGACTAGGGAATTAACCTCTACTTCTTTAGGAATATCATAAATATGGAGGTGTAAATTTAATTTACATAATAAGTTCATCCAGAGGATCCCATAACTTTGTGTGAGATTTGAGTTCAGTGGTGCAAGTGTCCCTGTATGTGGTACACTGTGAAGAGTGGACTTACTGAAGCCACGGAAGCTGGGAGGAGTCTCAGAGCCTACATTTACTAGCGATCTAATCTTAAAGATGACCTTTTGGGTTTTTCTGGGACTGGGGAGGGGGAGATTACCTTGGTTCATTCCCGGCAAATTGGAAATATGGATATGTATATTTCATACTTGTTAAGAATTCTGTGATAAGCAGATTAAAATTACATCAGGGAATGCCAGACCAGCGTCACTGTGGACCTGGTCCACTCTGCAGTTCCTGATTGCCTCATTGGAGTAGTGGCTCTTCCTTTTATGTTAAACAAATATAACTTCTCTACAGTCTTTTAAAAAACTCTCTTTAAATCACTGTGATTTTGTCTGTAAGACCTCAGGCTATGTATACGGAATGTATTTATGGACCCAATGCTATGTTACCTTGTGCCCAGGGCTTATATTGTCTCTTACCCTTTGAAGTTCTATAATTCCCTTGACCTTTCATTTCCCACACTGAACAGGCTACATCAAGCCCATGCTCACTGGAAGCTTAATGTTCCATTCATAATCCATATTAGATGGATTTCATTAATTTGTTCCCTCATCCAACAACCAATCTTCCTAAGTTCTTCCAGATTTCAGGAGGTTCTGTGCTTTATAGTGGGATAAATCTTCCATTTATCCTTACTGGCTGGCTGCACTTACAGACCTCTGTCAATACATACCACTGAAAAACAACTGGATGCTCCCTAGTTCTTTTCTTCCTCTTTTAACCTAGTTTCCTAGGCAGCTAAAATCCTAAATGATGAAGGAGAAAGATGACATTCATGCAGTACATAGATCATACACTTACTTGGGTCCTTTTATTTATGAATTGACTCTGACCAGTGCTTTCACCCCTGAAATGGAGCTCATAGCATCTATATTAGCACATTTTCCATGAAAGTAATGAGTTAAAACAGCCAGGGTTCCGGAAACACAGCCCCAGAACCGCGCCTGCTCTGGGGATCTCTTCCCTCCTCTGGGTGCTTTTGGGTGGTGCTGCAGTAAGGGCCTGTATCAAAAGCGTCTGGAAGGCTTTTAAAAGTGAATCCATCATATTTAACAGGAAAAAATGTAGTTCGTGGATCAACATCTCATCTAAACATATATGTCTATAACAAAGTAACCTACCATAACTATTAATGCTGCTTAAATACCTATATATCTAATTGCTTGTGCTTCATTAGTAGGATCGAAAGGTTATTCCTGGACAGTCAGCCCATGAAAGGAAACAGCCAGAATTGACCAGAATCCAAGACAACAGCTCCAGAGAGAGTGGACTGTTCTGCTTCTCATCCACTTGTGCCCCTTTTCTAAGCCCAGGGAATAATCTGTGGAAGAGGGGGCGTGGTAGAATGTAAGGGCTGCGATTGGGGTGAAGGGTGAAACTACAGCAATGTAGTCTGGACCCTCATTTGATTAACCTGATTGAACATACAACCCCTCACCCCCCGCTAGAAGGTGGGGCTGTGGGTGTTTGGGCACAACAGCCTGCAAATTGGTTATACATGAAGGATGCTTGTACTCATGGATTATCACTTATAGCTAAAAAATGGAAAAAAAAAACTGAGAGAGATATGCAGGACAGTCATGGCAGAATGCATGATCTCGGTTGGGGTGGGGGTGGGGGTGAAGGGAAGGGGAGATATGCCTGAACTGAATTGGAAAATGATGTATGAAATGCACAAAGCATCAATAAAAAAAAATGTTGGGAAAAAAAAAAAGTGAATGTTGGAAACTCCCCTCTGAGCATCTCTGGGGTGGACATATAGGATGTTCATATTGTGCTCTTCAGAGTATTCTAATGGACAATAAAGATTGAGGATGACTACTCCTAGGGAAATGCCTGGGATCAGGGGTCCCGATGACAAACAGCCTTTTAATGCTAGGACGTGAGTTGCAAGGACAATAAAGAACTGGCTTATCATCGTGCAAGCTGTTTTCCAGACTGAAGAGCCAGTGGAAGCTAGTTTAAAGAAAGGATATACAACTGGATGAGCTGCTACCTTCCCGAAGGGCTTAACACCACACTTGAATTTCTTCCTTCCTAAATCACCCCTGGCCCTCTTCCTCCCCCTCCCCTCTCCTTCTCCTTCCCCCCAGCCCTGTCTACCTCCTGTTCCATTTCATGAATCTACCTCCTGAATATATCCACAGCTTTTCCAAGTCTTCTGTTTTCAGTGGATTCATGCCCTCATTTTCCACCTTAATTCCAAATACAGCAGGGACAGTTTTATTGATTTTAGAATTGCACAACCTTACATAAGATGATTTATCATAGAATTAAAAGCAACTTCAACTTCTCAGCTTCGTTGTCACTAGTATCATAAGTGAATGTAGATTAGTATCTTTGGGGCCATGTCTTTCACAAAGCCTCTTTATTCACATATTGTTAGTTCTAAGCAGGCAGAAACAATGGGAGGAAGAAATCCTTTAGATGAAACCCAAGAAATTATAAAGTTTTTATTATTTTTTATCAATTTTGTAAATATTCTACAATGTACTTTGATCATATTTAATCTCCTTCCCTATCTGAAACACCTCTTATGACCCCCACCCAATTTCATGGACTCTGTTATATAAATAGTAAAGCCTATAAAATCAAATCTGTGTCCCCAAATGTCCTTTTGTATGTATTCTTCCACTGGAAGCCTGGTTAACATACCAAGAGTCTCACCCTTAAAAGAAACTGACTCTGCCTGTCTCGGTTGCTTGCCAGTAGTCCCTCAGGTAGGGTTGGAGTCTCTCCAACTTCCCCAGGTCTGTGCTGGGATTTTGTCTGGCTTGAGCTTGCACGGGACTTGTGCATGCTGTCACCATTGCTGGGAGTTCATCTGAGAAACTGAGCAGCGTCTAGAAAGCTCTGTTTCCTTGCTGCCAGTCTCCACCTCTGGCTCTTCCAGTCTGTTCCCCCCTCTTCTCTAATGATCCCTGAGACTTGGGAGGCAGAAGCTCCATACAGGGGTCCAGTTCAGGGATAGCCGCTGTAGGGGTTGGATCTTACCAGGCCAGTTTTTGCAGTTTGTAGGATTCACAGCTGGGTAAGGTTAATGACTATTTTCTTTCTTCTAGTAACATGCATAACATCTTCTACTGCTAGTAGAATGGCCAGTAGAGATGAAGCTTTGAACTCAGTGCTCGCTCGATTTCCCATTGTTTCTCTGTGGCTCATGTGCATTATCTCTTCAGCGTTCGGTTGGCTATCACGTTCTGTGAGCAACCACGAGCATGGCTGGCAGCTTGTGGATTTGACAGTCTATGCTCAGCACCTTGAAGGAGGAAATGTATATCGCTGAAATTACATATTTCTTCTTTGCTAGCCTATGGTGTCTAGTATGGGCAATGTCCTCCTGCTAATACGGTATCTCCTTTTCATCTCATTTAATAATGTGCATGCATAGACTTTAAGAAGCTGGTGGTAGGTTTTCATGTGAGTTTTTCTAAAGGCCTTTAGTGCTAGTTACCCTGCCCTACACTCCCTCCTCTGCCCTGCCCTCCCACTCTTCAACCTGATTCACCCATCTGTCTCCCTTCCCATGAAGCAACTGTCCCATGGCCATTTATTTATTTTCTGATCTCTCTGGATTTTCCAACTTAAACGTGTATATGTAAGAATTCAAAGCTAACATCCAGCAGTGAGAAAAAAAAATGTCTGATGTTTGTCTTCTGGGGTCTGGGTGATGTCAGGCGAAGTGGTTGTTTCCAGTTCCATCCATATGCCTGAGAATTTCATAATTTCACATTTTGACAAAGGTAAGTGTAAAGAGGTTGATAGATTCATAGTCAGGAAATGTGTTCTAATTACAATGCCAAGAGTAAATATCTGTGAGAGCGTGAACTTGATATTTCAGCTTTCAGTTTTTCTCAGAAAATTATGGGAAATCTTTACTCAGTTTTTAGAGGAGTGAAGCCAGATTTATATATTCTAAAGTAATAGATTCTCCTATGCATATAAAAATACAGAACCAGTCACTGTCCCCCAATAGATGCAACAGTGTTTGATTCATCCTCAAATCAGAATGGTCATCTCCTTACATGCTCAAGACTCCCTCTATTTTAATCTATTCCTCCAGTAATTTCTCCTCTATGGTTTGGAATCCTCTTCTTTGCCTCCTTTCCTACCACATTCCTGCAGTATTGGTTTTTATATGAAGAAAAACTTGTTCTACGAGTGTGCCTTCAAGGCTCCAGTTAGGTGAGTGGTTTCTGCAAATCTCTCTTTCCGATTTGGTATAGAGCAGGGAAGGAGGGAAATAGTCCTTTGTCAGTGAGAAAGAAGGACAGCGTAAAGGAAGCTGCCAGCTCCTATTCCTAAATAGCACCTTGCTGAGAGTAGACTGCATTTTGCAAAACTTGAAGTTTGAAATGACAGGTCAGTTAACTACAGAGAGTAAGTTAAAGATACCATCTACAAATCAGGCTTGCAACCAGAGTGTGGACTGGTGACATGAGACTTGCGGTGGTGCCAAACCATGCGGGATGTGAGTCCACTGAGGAGAGACAAAGTGTTGAGGGCTGAGACCCAAATCACACATCCCAGGGATGGGAGGAAAGAAGCCAAGGGGGCATAGTTTGTAACTAAAGGGTCCAAGAGGGAAATATAGCCATCATTCCTTTTTCTTCTTACTGGGTCTTTAAAGGCTAATCATTTGCACAAATAAGGCTACAATAAGAATTATTAAACTATATAAAATGGCTTTTAAAAATCAATTCAAGTTTTCTATTTTTAATTTGAAAAGATATTTATGGTCCAATCCAGCTGTAAAGCCTAATAACCACAATGGCTGGCACAGCAAACTATCTGTTGGTGTAGTAGTGGATCTGTTATCCACGGAGTGATCAACAGCTATTTATTTATTTTTTTTTAATTTTTATTTTTAAGGGATTCTACAATACAATGACACAGTTGTTTGCAGATAACATTGATGTTACTCAGTATGTCATACAATTAAGTAATTGGTGCATTTTGCAAGTATCTATGTCCAAATTTTGAACAACCCAAGGTTCCCATAGTCCAGTTGGAGAAGCTTGTATGCACAGGCATGTTGATCAATCAGGTTGTTGTCCCAGACCTATATTCCTGTAGTCTCATGATCCACTACCGCTATTTCTCCACAGCCCTTACAATCTTCCACAGCCTGCCTCTTCCGAAGTTTGTTCCCTGGGCTTTGGAAAGGGGCACAAGTGGGTGAGATGAAAACATCTATATTTCTTTGGAGTTGTCATGTTTGGCTCCAGTCTGTTCAGGTTTGTTTCCCTTGAACATGGATTGGCAGCTTTCCCAGTGATACCCACAACTCTTGTTCAGTAATACTACACATGCTCAAGCTATTGGATGTACACGCATTTAAGCAGTACCACTTATTGTTTCAAGCTAAGCTGTGAGCATGGTCACAGATGCTTGGATGGTATCTAATCCACAAATTGTGGTTTCTATAAAGGTTGACAAGTTCTTACTGTGACTAATAACAGGCACGCCTAAACCACTAGACGATAAAGCCTCTGTGGCATCAGCTGTGAGTTTCCTCCAAGGAGAGACTAATAGCCAAATAGTTTTTTGATATAATATAGACACTGCACTCTCCCGCCTGTTGGCTTTTGCCACTGTTGCACAGTATCTCCGGCTGTTGAAGGTGTACCTGATATTTTCGGAGGAGTCTTGTTTGTCTCAGGGAGGCCTATATTTTCTTTATTCGCTGTAGTGGCCTTTGTTAATGTTCTCTGGCATTTCAGAGGCTGGTTGTATGCTAGGAAGTGACGTCTCACAACAATTTTTCATGCTCACACCAGGTGTCTTTGACAACAGGGACTAACTGCCTTTCTCCTTGCAGTATATCCCACTTATAGGCAGAAAGGCCTTTATAATTTGGGGGGGGCAGGTTGAATCCCCTAGCCAACTCTCCTAGGCAGAATAATCATTGCTGATGCAGTCAGAGCTTTCCGTAGTAATATATTTGGCTTAATTACAACTTAACACTCACTTTATGATTGAATTTGGCTCTAGATAGAGAATTATCCTTTAACAGTTCCTATGCCTATCAATCAAGTAATACGTTATGCCTGTTTT
>VZQC01009504.1:1149579-1175066 GCA_009823505.1 Rhizomys pruinosus | reverse complement strand
TGTTGTCCCAGACCTATATTCCTGTAGTCTCATGATCCACTACCGCTATTTCTCCACAGCCCTTACAATCTTCCACAGCCTGCCTCTTCCGAAGTTTGTTCCCTGGGCTTTGGAAAGGGGCACAAGTGGGTGAGATGAAAACATCTATATTTCTTTGGAGTTGTCATGTTTGGCTCCAGTCTGTTCAGGTTTGTTTCCCTTGAACATGGATTGGCAGCTTTCCCAGTGATACCCACAACTCTTGTTCAGTAATACTACACATGCTCAAGCTATTGGATGTACACGCATTTAAGCAGTACCACTTATTGTTTCAAGCTAAGCTGTGAGCATGGTCACAGATGCTTGGATGGTATCTAATCCACAAATTGTGGTTTCTATAAAGGTTGACAAGTTCTTACTGTGACTAATAACAGGCACGCCTAAACCACTAGACGATAAAGCCTCTGTGGCATCAGCTGTGAGTTTCCTCCAAGGAGAGACTAATAGCCAAATAGTTTTTTGATATAATATAGACACTGCACTCTCCCGCCTGTTGGCTTTTGCCACTGTTGCACAGTATCTCCGGCTGTTGAAGGTGTACCTGATATTTTCGGAGGAGTCTTGTTTGTCTCAGGGAGGCCTATATTTTCTTTATTCGCTGTAGTGGCCTTTGTTAATGTTCTCTGGCATTTCAGAGGCTGGTTGTATGCTAGGAAGTGACGTCTCACAACAATTTTTCATGCTCACACCAGGTGTCTTTGACAACAGGGACTAACTGCCTTTCTCCTTGCAGTATATCCCACTTATAGGCAGAAAGGCCTTTATAATTTGGGGGGGGCAGGTTGAATCCCCTAGCCAACTCTCCTAGGCAGAATAATCATTGCTGATGCAGTCAGAGCTTTCCGTAGTAATATATTTGGCTTAATTACAACTTAACACTCACTTTATGATTGAATTTGGCTCTAGATAGAGAATTATCCTTTAACAGTTCCTATGCCTATCAATCAAGTAATACGTTATGCCTGTTTTTTATAGATTGGTTATTGGAAGTCTAAGTCACTCTTCCCTCCCTCTTCTGAGAGTTCTCCTAATCCAGTCCACTGGATACTCTCTCTTCCTCAAATCCAATTGTTGGGGGGGGGGGGATATGCCTGGCTTAGCCCGCGCCCCGGCACCCGAGCGAGCCAGACCCAAGCTCAGGTCTGCTTCCGGCTGCGAGGGGGGAAGGGCGTCCCAGCGGGCTGAGGACCTGAACCTAGCCCCCGCCAGCCACCTGGCCTTCCGCCACTGACCCAAAATCAATTGTCCAGCACCACAGAAGTCACTCTGCCCTAAGCCTTTACCTGGCTAGAGCCGTGTCAGACGGCTCCAAGTGTTCCTAACAGGTCCGGACCTGGAGTCCAAACACACCACCCTTCTATGGCTGATTCAGCCACCCGAGCGAGCCAGACCCAAGCTCAGGTCTGCTTCCGGCTGCGAGGGGGGAAGGGCGTCCCAGCGGGCTGAGGACCTGAACCTAGCCCCCGCCAGCCACCTGGCCTTCCGCCACTGACCCAAAATCAATTGTCCAGCACCACAGAAGTCACTCTGCCCTAAGCCTTTACCTGGCTAGAGCTGTGTCAGACGGCTCCAAGTGTTCCTAACAGGTCCGGACCTGGAGTCCAAACACACCACCCTTCTATGGCTGATTCAGCCACCCGAGCGAGCCAGACCCAAGCTCAGGTCTGCTTCCGGCTGTGAGGGGGGAAGGGCGTCCCAGCGGGCTGAGGACCCGAACCTAGCCCCCGTCAGCCACCTGGCCTTCCGCCACTGACCCAAAATCAATTGTCCAGCACCACAAAAGTCACTCTGCCCTAAGCCTTTACCTGGCTAGAGCCGTGTCGGACGGCTCCAAGTGTTCCTAACAGGTCCGGACCTGGAGTCCAAACACACCACCCTTCTACAGCTGATTCAGCCACCCGAGCGAGCCAGACCCCTCAACAGCTATTTAAATGGACTTAAAGCCCTGTCAGTGGGAGGGAACTCATGGGTGGCACTATAAATATAGCCAAGTATTCATGGCTGGAGAGGTCATAGATCCTAGAGAAATCCCTATCTCTGCCATTTCTCTAGACAAATAAAATTTCTTACTATATGCTAAATATTGATTATTATATTTACAGACAAGTATACCATACACCTCTCAACAAAGAAGCTCCTTTTTGCAACAGATAGAGACTATTACAGATTTACACAAGTGGTCACACACAGAGAATATGTGTCTGAGAGACGCCCAGCCCTAAGTGACATGTCTACAGTGGAGTCTCTACACCTATGTCTCATAGCAGAACAGAGGGTAGAGAGAATACTAATGCATCCTCAACTCTCACCAGGGAAGCTTCTCCATGTAACAAAATGTGATCCACACAGAAGGCCATGTCTACACAGGGCTCCTATACTAAATCTCACTTACCCATAGCTTTGGGACCATTGTGGAAGAAAAGGCAGATTGTAAGAGCCAGGGTTGGTAGGTTAACATAAGGAAATAGAGGCTTTTCGGCCTCTGGGAACTCGTTCATATGAACTTACAGCAATGATGTCAGAATGCTCAAGACCCATGCCAAATCAGTCAGTCAAAAAAGCCAGCTTAGAAGTTCAGAAATGGGCAGCAGGCCCCAAACATGGAACTATTGGCACCTGATTACTGTGGGATGAGGGAGAGTAGATCTCCTTTAAAGGAGTGACTCTAGATAGGTTGACTAGACTCCAATTAATGAACTTGCAATGAGGGACATTTGAACAAAGGCTTGACTAGATAGGACTTAACATATATGACAGAATGCATGATCTCCAGTGTATATGTGTGTGTGTGTTTGTGAGTGTGTGTGTGTGTGTGTGTGTATGTGTGTGGAGGAGGGTGGTTTGAGGAGACTTGGATGGGGGAGGGGTCCAAACTTGATTAAAATCTGTTTTATGAAATGCACAAAATGCAATAAAATATAAATTAAAAGGAAAATGCAGTACTTTACCTACATGTGTGCACAGTTGCTTATCAAATGTGTGAGGAGATGAGAGGGCCAATTGGCAGTAGCATATTCCTTAGTTCTCTGTTTATATTGGAAAGCAAGTAAAATTTTTTGTGTGTGTCTCATTTAAATGGCATATTGCCTGTCTAGTCTCCTGGTCTAGTTTGATTTCTGTTGTTCTGACAAAATACTTGGACCAAAAGCAACAGGAAGGAGGAAAGGGTTTATTTCAGCTTTAGGTTGTATTCCATCACTGAGAACAAATCAGGGCAGGTACTCAAGCATGGAGAGAGGCCTGCTTCCTCTCTCACACATGGCATAACTTCTTACAAAGAAGTTACATCACAGACAAAGAGGTCACCGAAAACGACGCACTCTGCTGCTTGTTAGTTGGCTTTCTTACAGACCCATACTTGGCTGCTTTCCTCTATAGCCCAGGACTTCCTGACTAGGGAATGATGCTGCCCACTGTGGGCTGGGCCCTCCTAATCAATTAACAATCAAGACAGTCTCTCACAGACACTCCTGCTAGCCAATCTGATGTAGGAAACCCCTCAATTGAAATTTCCCTCCCAGGTTTCTCTAGGTTGTATCAAGTTCTCTAGGTTATACTAAGGCTAAGTAGGAGAGCTCCCATAAACTACCTGTTAGATACAAAACCACAGAGAAGCATTCCCTCACAGATGTAGAGTTGTATGTATGTAAAACAGAGATACAGTTTCCCCTAGGTACTAGAATATTTCTCTAGTTGCATCAGTAGGGTGTGTACTCCTCACTGGCAGGATTCTGATGTGCTTTTGTCCTTTAGGTGACCTTAGAAGGTATGCATAATAATGAGTCCCAGTTCCAAACATACCGTTGCTTTCTACTATACTATAACTGCTGCCTGAGGTTTCTTGCCAAGTTATCTTTCAGAGATAATATAAATCAAGGTTTGTTCTTTCAAGTACAACAAATTTGAATTTAAATAACAGCTGGCTTCAAATACTTTTCTGAGATCAGACCTACAAGAATAATTGGAAGAAGTAATCTGGTTAATACTGATAAGATTTTTGAAATGTAAATGGACTATTTTTAAGCAGGAATGAATTCATTAAGAAATATCTGACAACAGATGAGACAATAGATCTCGGATATTTTTGAAGGTCATAAATCTTTCAAGAAGAGCATACTTAGCACTTTAAAATAATTTTGACAGTATCCCGAGGTTTCCCCTTTCTCACTGAAAAAGGAGGAAAAAAAGTTGATTAAAATGTTTTTGTACATTTATCAGTAAAGAAAAAGTAGAAAAAAAGAAAAAATAGACTGTCAGTTTTAAAACAGTTTCCTCTTTCAAAATAAGACTACATAGAACGTTATAATGAGATAACATTATACAGAAGAGGTATAAACCACACAGTATAGAAAGACACAAACTAAGTCAATGATTGAAGGGGAAACAAATACAACAAGTTCTAGAGTGTTATTAAAAAATGGGAGATTCCTGTCTGTACCCTGCTCTTTCACGAGTAGCAGAAATGTGACTCAAATTCTCTGTATTTCTTAAGAAACATTCTATTGGCCTATCAACTTCACAATGCCTTAAAAGTGCCTTATCTTCCTTTTCAGGACTGTTTCTGCATCTGTTTCCCAGGTAGCTTTGCATGGTGGCTGCAGTACAGCAGAGACAACATCAAAGCCCCCTTCAGCTGTCACCTCTCCTTACTATGCAGCCCACCTCCGCCAGCTATTTGCTCTCTGTCCATTCCTTTGAGTTTTTGTTTTTTGTTTTTCTATTTTGTTGTTGGTTTGTTTTAAGACAGGGTTTCCCTGTATCCCCTGCTGCCCTGGAATTCATTCCTTAGACCTGTCAGAAAAAGACATTAGATCCCATGGAACTGAATTTACAGATGCTTGTTAGCTTACATGTAGGTACTGGGAATTAAACCTACATCCTTTGCAAGGGTAGTCAGTGCTCTTATCCACTGAGCCATCTCTTTATATTAGTTTTTTATCTGGCTTGGTTTTGCCCAGGTCTTGTGAAGTTGTCAGTGCTGTGGTACCACTGCCCTGGGGTGTTCATGTTTTCCTTGCATTCATCTACCACCTCAGGCTCTTACAAGCTTTTTGCCACATGTTTCCCAATGATCCCTGAGCCCTGGGAGGAGAGTTTGTGTCCCATTTAGGGCTGAGCGTTCTATAACTCTGCTCTACCCACTGACCAGTTGTTGGTCTCTGTGTTAATCGCCATCTGCTGAAAAAGAAACTTCTCTGGTGAGAGAAGAGTCACTAATCTGGGCACAGCACTAAGTCATTAGGAGGCATTGTAATTCTATGCTCATTTAATAGAATAATAGTAGTAGGCTCTCCCCTACAGCCTGCCACCTGTCTAGCCACAGGTTCCAGGCCCTGAGCACAGTGCAGATATGGGCTCCATCTTGTGAAACAGGCCATAAATCCAATCAGAAGGTAGTTGGTTATGCCTATAATATTCATACCAGTATGGCACCAGTGGGCAGATCTTGCCAGGACAGTCATTATCGTAGCTGGAGGGCTCACAGCTGGACAAGGTTGATGCTTCATTTTGTTCTTCCAATAGCATGCATAGTTCCTTCTTTTCTGTGAAAGTCAGGCAATAGAGATGATACTGGTCAGTTTATCTTCCTTTGTCCCATGACAGATGCATGTAGTGTTTTCAGCAATAGGGTATTATTATCAAGTCCTGGAGGGTATTCAAGAGATATGATGCTATCCAGTATTGTTTGAGGATTCATGCAAAATTCCTGGTCCACAACTCCAGAAGAGGGAGTCCATTACTGGCACCAGACTCTTATTTGCTAGCCTGTGGTGACTGTTAGCTTTGAATCTTCAGATGGATGTGTTTCAATGCGAAAATCCATAGAGATTAAGGAAGCATGAGCAGGGAGTTCATGTCGGGGGGAGATCGAATACAGTATAATAAAGGAGGAAAGCTAAGAAGAAGAGTCAAATGGGGTAAGGAATGGGAGGGTGTTACGGAGAGCAGGAGGTGCAGGGATAACTAACACTAAAGGCCTTTTGAAAAAGTCATGTGGAAACTTACTACTAGAGAAGCTTCATAAATATGTGCATACCCAATATCACAAAGCTCAAACGCAGTTGCCCTATAACAGGGTTTCAATGGTCCCATCATTTTTCATTTATTTTAAGATGCTATTATTAAACGGGGAATGGTGGCACATACACCTTTAATCTTAGCAGTAAAGAGGCAAAGGAGGTAAATATATGTGAGATTGAGGCCAGACTACACAGTGACTTCCAGGCCAGCCGTGGAAACAAGGAGACCCTCATCTCAAAAAGACCAAAGAAATAAAAATAAAAATAAGATGCAAATGTTAGCTGTTCCATATGCTGTGTTTGAGCTCAAGTATTCTTTCTACCTATTGTTCTGTCAGTTAGAACTTCCTGTTCCTGCTTCCATGAGGATTCACATCACTACCTCAGAAAAGCTTCTTCTCTTGCTCATAACAACTGCTACTCCGTAGAATTAAGTAAGCATTCCTGTAAGTAGACAGTACTGAAACAAATACTGTCTTTTGACCAAAGTCAACTACTTACATGCCTCTGTCCAAGACAGAAGCCATATTTCATCTATCCATCACAGTTTTTCTGCTTTGGGAAAAGCCCAAGATGACTCCCAATGGGAAGCAGGCATTCATGCTCATGGGTTCAAATGCATGCCTCGTGTTGGTGCTAGCCACAGCTTCCTGGCTGCTTCCTCAAAGCTTTCCCTATAGCTTTCTGTCAGTTCCATGGTTCTAAATACCCAAAGCAATCCTCCTCAACTGCATTGCCAGATGAGTTTCTTCCATCTATACAAAACACGAGTAGTAGAATCAGGGTAGTGTTTTGGGACATATGACATTTGGTCCAGACCATGAGAAACCAATATGTCCTTGGAAGAATCAATATAACATTATCAATGATATACTAATCTACTTCTTATTGGATAAACGTTATGGAATGGTTGCTGGGCATGGTGGTGCCTCCTGGCACTTGGGAGGCAGTGGCAGGCAGGGATCTCTATGAGTTCAAGGCCAACCTGGTCCACATTGTGGATTCCAGGCCAGCTGGGACTGATGGGAGACCCTGTCTCAAAAAAAATGTTATAGATTTGATAGATTAAGTAGACTTTATTTCAATACTGTAATAAGGGAACAATTCAAATTCTCACCATTTGTTTCACACCCACAAAAACCATTTCAAGAGCATTAACGATCTCTCAAATATGATCAGTTTTGTGCAAGTAAACCATGTTTCTTTTTAAAAAGACTTGTGCACATGCCCAGGCTCAAGGATATTGAAATCTAGGACATAAAGCCCATTACTAGAGGTAGAAATACAGGCAATATACTATTACAGCAACAACCATCAATTACAGTTACAGGATTTTCTGTAACAACCAAATGGATAATCTAATATTGCAACAACTCAAGTATTACTGAGCAAAGTGCATTTCTACAATATTCAGTATTTCTATTCAGTTTTCTAACTTTAAGCAGCCTATGATAACTGGCAGCAAAGAAGGTCCTTGCAATAGACTGCCTCTGCTTGAGAACCTATGATTTAATTATTGCATGCTGCTAATATACTATCTAAACGTTAAAGATATTCCTAAAATATTTGATGGTAGACTATGATTAAGACATTACACTTCAAAAAAACCTTATGCAGAAGGAAACCTTTACTGATGTGCTTCTGCTTTAAATATTGTGCCCCCAAATGAAGTCCAGTAAGCACACGTCCTGTCTGGTCTACTTAATCTATCAAATCATGTTCATGCCCTGATTTTATATACTTGTATCTATCAATAAACATTGAAAAAAAAAGAAATAAAAAAACCCTGGTATTTGTTAGATGACTTCCACAGCTTGGTTATCGATTTTCACTGTATAAACGCTAGTTACCAGGATAGCAAAAATTATTTTTTCGTGTACTGAAATATAGTTTCTTACTCCTAGTAATTAATTATTAACAATGTGCCATTAACATTACCATGTATAAGTTTTAGATGGTTAAAATTGCACTTAGTATATTTATCAATCCACTGACTATTGATTATAAATCTTATAATATTTTGGACTGGATTTTTTTTCTCCTTAAAGCAAAATTGAAAATGTGCTCTTTTTGTTTGTGTCTCTGGTTTGTATTCAGGAAGTTAATTGGAAACCAGGCATGGAGGCACACTCAGGAGGCAGAGGACCTCTGAGAGAAAAAGCCAGCCTGGTCTACACAGTGAGTTCCAGACCAGCTGGGACTACAGGGAGATCATGTCTCAAAAAAATAAATAAATAAAGTTAAGAGACTCAAAAAAATGTTATAGAATGGTTACCATATGCAAAGACTTCCATTAGTTTAGTCTTGGAAGTCATCCTCCAGTGATGGAAAGCAGAAACTGTAATTGTCCATCATGTTTCATTTTGCCATCTTACTTGCTAACCGGATGCTGATTCTGTCTAGGGTAGCTCATCTCTTCTTGCCTTCACAAAACTTTCCCACACTACCATGGGATCAGGTAAGACTGTGTGTCTTACTGTCAGACAAAAGGTCTTAAGTAACTCTTAGCTGAGTACAAGTTACTCAATGAAAAAACAGCCTGACACACATGCTTAGGTATATGTTCTTATCCAACAGAAAATTAGCTTTAAAAAATATCCAATTTAAAACTCACTAAACTTACACTAAGTAGTTTTCAAATTGAACTGTAAGCCACTCTAGGATAAAACATTTGAGTTTCTTAGCAGGCATTATTTATTTATTTTTGTTCTTTTAAGAATAAATTTTATACAAATTAAAAATTTAAGATTCTATCAAGTCCCTAAGTCTTCTATGCTAGCTATAAATGTTAAAATGGTGAATCTTTTAAACTTAGAAGAGCACATGCTCCAATTTGCCACCTCAGGAGACATTATTCTCACTTGGGCCATGCTTCTCCCTTTTTAGAACTATTAAGGACTCTTGCTGGAACCAGGTTTGTGCGGCCAGTCTGTGCCCCTCATAAAGAATGAATCTATGGCTTTATTTCAAAATGGAAATCAAATGACCATCTGCCTTGATTCAAAATTTAGACAAGTTTGATTTCAGATTTCTCTGAGGAGTTTTTAAAAATCAAATTATCAACAAAATTATGAAGATTTATTGCACTTTGTCATAATTAAAACATAATATATCAACCCTCAACTCCCACTCCTTGGCACACACAATCCTGCAGGACAGTCACATCCTGCTGCTTTGAGGTCTACATTGGTTGCCTTCACTCTCTTACCCACCCCTCTCTCACTCTCTTCCTCCTTCCCTCCCTTTTTCCTTCTCTCTGCCTTAATTACTTTTCTGTTGCTGTGATACAACACTGTGACCAAGGGAACGGATAAAGGAAGGGTTTATTTAAACTCAATATTGCAGAGGAATCAAGACGCCATCATGGGAGTCATGGAGACAAAGGACGGTCAGAGCAGGCGCTGGTGCAGGCGCAAGCGCAGGAGAGGCTCGCACCTCAGAAAAGGAAAGCTGTCCAGGCTTACATACTCTCAGAGCCCAGCCCCCAGTGAAGGATTTCCTCCAGCAGGGTCACACCCCAAACCTCTCAAAACAGTGCCAGCTGAGGACAAAGTACCCTAGCATGCCCAGCCTCCGGGAGACGTTCTCATTCAAGCCTCCTCTCCATTTATTATTACGTGTCCTTTATGTCATCCTGGTGAAGCTCATCCAGGCCACTTTAATAAACGTTTTCTGGTTTCTTCCTCCCCATGGTTAGATTCTGTGTCATCTTTTTTTTTAATTAATTTATCTTTTATGTGCATGAGTGTACTGTCTGCATGTAGGTTGGTGCACCCGTGTTGTGCAATACCGGAGGAAATCGTGTACATGTTGTCTAATGTTAAATGTATCTACCAGTGTGTGGCTTCTCATATTAGCTTGTCACCTCACACGGGAAATCAGAGCATTGAAGAAGATCATAAGATCAGAGGTGAAAGAAACCCAGGCCATTTTCTTGCTCAGCCTTTCATAGCATAAGACACTGAGGCATAAGTTTTCACTAATGGCAGGATAAGGACTTGGCTCTACTTCCTTCCAGATCCAGAGAATTGTCAATACATGTATATTATTTCTATTACATACAGAGTTAAGCAGAAATGTATATCCAGTATATCCAGACGCTAGTATCTATCAATACTTAGTGTGCTATTCTGAAAACTCAAATTCATAACTAAATTATATATAATATAATATAATATATATATATATATATAATAATATATATTCCAAATTTGGGGGCATGTGGAAAAGTGAGTAGCTTACACCTTGATGCTTGATGAGGGCAAAGAAAATGGATTCTGTAATGTAGATAATATTTAATAAGAATTAACAAAGATGAAGTTGTCTAATCTTTACAACCTGGAAATTTCATTCTACCCTAGAGAAATCTCTCAGCTTGTACACTAATACACAGGTAAATGAATGAGTCATAACAATATTTATAACAAATATTTGTCACAAAATATAGAATACCGTTTAAATGCATATTAAGAAAATAAAAAAAAATAGTTACGGTTTATTAAAAATGCAATATTTTACCATGCAAATATTGAAGTAAAACTTGTATAACTTTATAAATCCTCAAATATATAGCAAGTTGCTAAATAATATATATGCCATGTTACCACTTATATAAATATTTAAGCCTATAAAACAGTATTAGAATGACTCAGGGGAGCATAAAGATGTGGAAAAATATAAATATTTGCTTGAGATACACATGAGTAAATGCTGGAATGTTTTGGGACTGTGAAGTCACCAAGAAGATGTGATTATTTATTTGCTAAAATAATTTAGTCAAATATTTTAAAGCTCTGTTACTGATACATGCATAGTCATCGTGTTATTGTTTGTACTTTTCAGTACACATTATACTTTTCACTGCACATTACACATTTAATCTTAAAAACTGGCTCTGCCACTAGCCCAGACAGCTGTTCTGAAGGGAAACATGTAAGCGAGCCCCAAGCAATGTCTGCTCAAAAGAAAGAAATGCATCACACCCAGTTGACTGGAAAGTGATGACAGTCACTTGCATTTATACTCTTTTAATGTTTCATAAGACAATCTCTTCTATTCAGTTGTGCTAATATTTGTTTTATGCCCAGTAAACTCTGAATGAAATGACTGCCTTTGCCAAATAGAACCAGAAGAATATGGTGATAGGCAGGAAGGCCAAAAACAAAGGAGACACAGGAGAGGGGTGGCTGGTGAGTTCTGGTTTTCACAGACATTAGCAGATTGTTCAAGGGCTTTCTGTGTCATGCTGGCATCTCTCAGGGTCGTGCCCAGAAACTTCTGTAGGCAAGAGAGAGATTCATTTATTGTATATTTAATTTTGCTTATAAATTCTTCAGTTTCTGGGACTAGTATAAGCTTTCAAATGTAGAAGACAGTTCAGAGAACATCTAACCATACCTTTGGTTCCCAAGTGAAGAGAACATGATATTAAAAGAGGTAGATTTCTCACAAGGTCATAAGTGCATTTAGAAGCAAAGGGCAGAAGAGGCAAGTACTGAAGTGCTCTCCCCATCTTCGTTGTGTGAGCTGACCGCTCAGTAGCTACTAGTGGTCTAGGAGAGCTCAGTGTTCTTTGCAAAGATTTGTCTCTGAATCCATTGGAGCAGATGCTTCACTTTCATATTTTTGTTGCCAGAGCTTTAAGGATAAAAGCCTAGGCACTGGCAGGACCAAAAACCTAGCTCAGACATTTGTCACTGATACACCCATTAAAGAGATTAATAATTCTGAAAACTAGAGAAAGAAAGCATATTCATTGTTTCCATCTTGGAAAGGGGAATAAATGACTTCCAAGTCCTTGTTCAGTGATCCTCAAATGAGGTTCGGTTTGAAACACAGCACAAATGAAATGCATAATTATGGAGTCCCTTATGGGTCCCCCACCCCTTCATCGATTCGTCAGTTTCCAGTCACTTCTGGTCTCCCCTGAAAAGTGATGCATGTATTATCTGAGTTGAGTGAAATCTACTTCTAGGAGGCTGGTTCCTCTTGTATTGAGCTCCTTTCCATTCCCGGAGCATGGAATTCCTGGAGGAAGTTCATTCTTTGGGGTCCATGCTTTCAGTAGTCAGAGATGCAGAAGGACACTGCTGGCACCGTGGAGTGTCTCCTTTCCTGTGGTTATATCATGCAGAAGGGAGATATCTTAAGAATGTACCCTGTAGAAGAAGTGAGAACACCTAACTAGAAAAGGATTTATTATCAAGTGTGTGCAGCAGCATTACTGGTAATAGTCACAGGCTGAATACATTTCATTTGTCTGGTAACTAGTATACAGTTTAAATTTTGTGTTATAATGATAAAATAGAGTAACATTCAGCAATAAACACAGGCAGATACATGCTACCACAGGGTTGAACTGCAGCACTGTGTAATGCTACACGTAATGGAATCCACACAAAGTGCCCAGAGGAGGCAGTCCTGTCCAGAAGGATCTTAAGCTGATGGCAGCCTGCCCGGGCGAACCAGAAGGGAAGTAACCACAAACCCGGGCATGGCTTCCTTTGAGATCATAAAATTACTCTGTTAGATTTTGGCAATGGTTATGCAAGTCTGTAAATATAATTAAATTACTCAATTATAGATTTAAATGGGTGCATCTTAATGCTATGGTAAATTGTATCTGACAGAAAAAAAAAGCTATTTTTAAAAATAAGGACAGGATCCAGTTTGAACATCAAAGATCCAAGGTTTCTTACCTCCACCCAACCCTTCAAATATCTGTAGACAAAATTAAGGTTTTAAAATTTGTACTTTATTTTTTACTCCATAGTGAGAATTGTACCTTTTACTTAGTACCTCATCTTAATCCTAGAAGGCAGACTTTATTACCTCATTTTACTAACAAAGACGCTGAGTAATCCATTCAGTACCACACAGCCCTCACAGCACTGAGGGGTGATTTGAACTCTTGGCTTTGAATTCTGAACTTTCAAACTCTAGACCATTGCTTGCCTGTTACATGTATCAAGAACAATGTTTGTCAGATAAAATGAGGATAAATGATCGTATCTTGATCGGGCTTCACGACAGAGCTTGGATTAAGAACATTTTCTGTCACAGTTTTAGTGCATTTAGGAAAGTAATGCCTTTATTATTTCCTGTAATTTGTCTCTAAAGTGATATGATAAAGTGGTGGCATAAAAGTCCCTGTGGTTCAGGGCTGAATTATTAAAGAACAAGTAGACAATTGCATTTTGGCCACCAGCCATGAGTCTTGTGCCAGAACCACCCATCCCTTCTCCTCAACACATCTTTAATTTACTGTGGCAGGTTCATGCAGCAGGTTTGTATTGATGGAGTTATCTTTTTCTTCCTTCTTTGTTTTTTCAAAGATAGATTTCCAATATGTATCATCTTTTTTTCTTCTTAATTAACCTGGTGGGAGAAAAATCACAATGAAATTTCAGAAAAGCTCAGAAACTATTCCTAAATTAGTCATTTTGATAATATATAGTGGGAAAAAAGCAAAGCATTGGGATTCAGAACTTCAGGTTAGACACTAAAATAATGCTCATATTTTGAGAACCTAGATAGCTATGTTGCTTAAAGGGGATAAAATTATGTGCCTCACGTTACTATTATCAATACAAAAGACATATGAAAATATAGATCTACCTCTGTGAAGAGAGTAGGTGTTCAATCAGTGTCTGAGAAATTAATTTCTTTTAATTGCTTGATATTTTGTTGAGATATATATATATATATATTTTTTTTTTCCATCTCCATATTCATCCCTGGGGATAGGATGCTGGATAAGAGACCACAAACTTCAAGTAAAACTTTTAAATTATAAAATGAAAGTTAAATATGAGACAAATAAAAGTATTATTATTATTTGTTGTCTCTCTTTGCAGATATATATATATATATATATATATATATATATGTATATATGTTCATGTGTGGTGGTATGTGTATGTCCAGGTACTTGTGTACAGAGGCAGTGGTTAACCTCATATGTTGCTCCTCAGGAAGAACAGTGCACAGAAGAGTCCTGAGCTGATGCAATTGAATGTTCAGGGTCTGATTCCTGTTTGGCTTTGCAGGCAGGGCCTGGCTCAGTCTCAGCTCCATGAATCAGCCACTGGGTGTTGTGAGGTTGTCACTGTGGTTTCCAGAAGCATTAGCCAAACCATAGCTGGGAGAAGCAAGCACAGCTTTCAGCACAGCTCTAGCAATGTGGAGAAGAGTCTGAGGAGGCTGAAGCCAGTGCATCCCTCTAAAATTCATTTGAAAGTGGTAATCATTCACTGAGAGGATAAATGGCCAAGTTCAATGACAACATTGAATATGTTTGAAGAGGAAGATATAAAACTCATTATTCTTTAAGGACATAAAATTTTTCTTGAGAACTATTCATGTGGAATATTTTATGAGACTTCAATTAAATTTGTCCAGGATTAAATGTGAAATTATTCCTCATTTTCTATTTGAGAGAATTTATAGTTAAAGCTATTCTTAACATCATAAATTGGAAAAAAATGAATGTCATAAATCATTTATCTAGTTTATTTCTGTCAGAAAGCACATAGTACAACTATTTAATTCCTGGAATTTGTAGAACCAGGATTCTGTAGCATAAATGCTATCATTACTAGTTCTTGCAATGGTCGGCCTCTAATTGTCAACTTGGCACAAGAGAATCTTCTGGGAAGAGAGTCTCAGTGAGAGATGCTGTACATTGGGTTGGCGTGTGAGCATGTCTGTGGGAGATTGTATTAGCTAAGTTAATTGTTTTTGGAAAGACCCAAACCTCTGTGGGCAGCACAGGGCCGGAGGCAAGGTCTCTTAAACTTCTTGTGAATGGGAATGGGACCTACATACAAGCAAGAACTGTGGGCAGCACCATCCCCCAGGCAAGGCTTCTTGAACTACCTATATGGATGGGGAATGGAATCTACATGCAAACAAGCAAGTGAAAAGGTTTGCATTCCCTTCTCTGCTCTTGATGTAGGTGTGAGGTGTGTTTTTCCTGCATTAACTTCCCAACAATGACAGAATGTAATTTGGAACTCTATGCTGAATGAAGCCCTTTTGTTCCTTAAATTATTTTCTCTCAGAGACTTTTATCAGAGTAACAGAAAGGAAACTACAACAGTCTTTTATAACACCATCTTGTATAGTGAGTACTTCTAAAGAATACTTCCCAGTACAGTTTTCTTTGTAATGTATCGGCAATGATCTATTTCTGCCCTTCTTTAACTGTGCATTTAAAAGAAGTGTTTCTCATTTCTTTACTAGTTAAACAGTCCATGATGCCTCCTCTACAGTTATGATTGGTTCAAAATATAGATGTGCTCTTGAACACTGTTGAACACCTAAATTATCCAATAGATGATTTATGAAATGTTAATGACAGTTCTTATGTAATTATATATGAGTGTAAGGGAAGAGATATCCTTCAGGGTATGTAGTCTGAATACTGTTTTTGATGAGTCAGTTTCTCCACTGGGAAGAAGGGAAACTAGGCAGTATTGTTAGGAACAAGAGTAGAAAGAAGCTCAGGTAGAAAATGAAAGAAACCAAGTTCTATCATACAAATTGGCCCTTTATTAGGAGTGGAAACTGGCTAGCAAGAATTGGCACAGCAATCACAATGGTTCAAGTGGCAGCACATTAAAGTATTTGATAGAGTTATGCTGGTTGGTATTTGTTTTTTTTTGTTTTGTTTTGTTTTTTCCATTTTTTTAATTGATGCTTTATTTCATACATCATTTTCCAATTCAGTTCAGGCATATTTCCCTTTCCCTTCCCCCCACCCCACCCCACCCCATCTCAGATCATGCATTCTGCCATAACTGTCCTGCATCTTTCTCTCAGTTTTTTTTTCATTTTTTAGCAATAAGTGATAATTTATGAGTACAAACATCCTTCATGTAAAACCAATTTGCAAGCAGTTGTGCCCAAACCCACATAGCCATGGGTCCCACCATCACGCAGCCAGCAGGGGGGGCTTGTATGTTCAATCAAGTTGATCAAATGAGTATCCAGACTATATTGCTGTAGTTTCACCATTCACCCCAATCGCAGCCCTTACATCTACCATGCCCCTTCTTCCGCAGATTGTTCCCTAGGCTTAGAAAAGGGGCACAGGTAGATGAGAAGCAAAACAGTCTACTTTCTCTGGAGCTGTTGTCTTGGACTCTGGTCAATTCTGGCTGTTTCCTTTCATGGGCTGACAGTTTGTCCAGGAATAACCTTTCAATCCTACTAATGAAGCACAAGCAATTAGATATATAGGTATTTAAACAGCACTAATAGTTATGGTAGGTTACTTTGGTATAGACACATATGTTTGGATGATATGTTAATCCATGAATTACATTTTTTCCTGTTAAATATGACAGGGTCTTACTGTGGCTTATAACATCTCCTAACCTGTAGAGGATGTAAGCTTGTGGCATCAGCCATGGGTTATTCCTCCAAGGGGAGAGCCAATAGCCAATTAGATTTGGGATATACAGGCACATGGCTGCCTCTGCTGCACAGTATTTCCAGGCAGGTGAGGTGTAGCTGGTGCTGACGGTGGAGTCTTGCTTGACTCAGGGAGACCCATATTTGCTTTATTGGTTTAGTGGCCTTTGGTAACACTCTCTGGCATTCCAGAGGCCATCTGTACACTTGCATGTGTGGTCTCAATACATCCCTCCCATGTTAACGTCAGGTCTTCGGCAGCAGGGTCTTATTGCCTCTCCTCCTGTAGGTATCCCAACTTAGAGGCAAGGAGCCCTTACCTTTTGTGGGGCCTTGGATCCCCTGGCCAACATCCACCTGGTAGAACAATCCATTGCTGATGTCAGAGCTCCTGTATTAATATATTTTGCCTGAGTGCATAGCCCTAGGACTTTAGTATTATATTTGGTTCTGAACAGAGAGTAATCCCTTCCACAGTTCCCATGTCTAGTAGTCAATTAAAGAAAGCAGTTTTACCGGTTTTATAAGAGATTACCTCTACAATAGTTGTCTCCAATTTACAGTTGGGGAGCGACCTCATCATTGTCATATTTCTCCTTGTTCTATGGGTGGGAAGGCAAGGAAGTCTCTCATATCAGAACCTTTGTGGCACCTAGAAGGTAAGTTTCATTAGGACTCATTATAACTAGTTGTTACATGTAGGATCCACAGAGGGGTTCGATGTTTATGGCAATCTGAGGCTTTTCTTCCTTTGAATGTTCAGACGGGTCAGCCTTTCCGTTGCCACTTTTTGGTACATCCTACTCAATGCAAACCTGTATCTTTTCTTTCTCAGCCGTTAAGTTGGTGACGTTTTGTCCTGTTGGAACAAACAAATCTTTTCCCATAGTTAGTTTTAAGATTTGAATTGCAAGGGTTTGATGAAAAGGTTTCATGTCTTTCTGTATCCCCCCCCCTTTTTTTTTGCGTATGAGTCTCCAGAAGACAGTTGTATTATACATGACTATAGGGTGGAGTCAAGGCACAGATTTCATCAAATTCACCCATGTTGTTTTGGGTGACTATATATGATTAACTTGGGAAGCAAACTTAATTTTTACGTTAAATCATCTTAAAGAGAATGCTACAAGGTGATACTGTACAACAGAGAAATTATAGAGAACATTTGTATGTGTCAATCCCAAAGTTCTTGCTCTACAGATTTTATGTAAAGCAAATGTGGGCAACAGCGAATTATATCTCCATTTAATTCAGATGCATTACCATTTTTATCAGATTCTGTAAACCAATGTTGTTTAATATACACATGTTTACTTTTACTTTTACTAAGTCCTAAAACACCATGTGTCCTGTAGACAGTGTCTAGGCGAAACTGGGTACTTGCTGAGCTCACGTCAATTAAATATGCCTTAATCGAATATACACCCGTGTCCCTCTCCCACCCATCCCCCCTTTCCAATTCACCATTTCAGTCCATTTTCTGATGCAGTCTTTCTGTTGTTCTTTTACTATGCCTCCCTCTCCATGAGAAATATTTATATCTGGGTTGTTGGTACTAGCATCCACATATGAGGGACACCATTTGTCGTTTGTTTTTCTGGGACTGTGTTACTTCACTTAACATAATGTCTTCCAGCTCCATCCATTTACCTGCAAAGTTCATGATGTTGTCCCTCTTTACCGCTGCATAGAACTCCATTGTATACATGTACCACATTTTCTCTATCCACTCGTCAGTTGAGGGGCACCTGGACTGGTTCCAGCTTTTTGCTATTGTGAACAGAGCTGCAATAAACATAGCTGTGCATGTATCTCTGCAGTAAGATGTGTCTTGTGGGTATATACCCAGGAGTAGTATGACTGGGTCAAATGGCAGGCTCATTTTGAGTCTTCTAAGGGTTCTCCACACTGCTTCTCTAGCCTTTCTTTGCTGGTTGGTATTTGTAAAGGGCATGGGGCCTGCCTGATAAGGTGGAAGGACCTTTGTGTAGCTTTATGGCTGATATGGCAATATAACCCTTGGAACATATGTTCCAAGGGTTATATTGAGGCAGGGGTAGCAATGCCCTGATGTCAGCAGGACTGGTGGGATATGACAGGTGAGGGGTGGGAGGCTTGTGCAAGTTCCCTTGAAGGATGATGACTGAGACCTTAAGTTCTTAGCTGAAGAGACATTTTGGTATTATGGCCATTTTAGTGGTCCTGAGAAATGTGAGTTTGACTGTTTTAAGGTTGTTTTGTTCCACCTCCCCTATGAGTGATACCATTTTATAATAACACAGCCTCACCTCGTTGCTGCAGCCTGTTGTATCCTTATGTGATTTTATCTGTCCTATTCTTCTGTAATTTTAATTGTAAATATTTATATAGAATACTGTCCCTAACTTTAGGGCTCTTACTCATCCATCAAGACCCAGCTTGGGACTCACCTACTGTGGGAAGTCTCCTTAGTTACAGCACCTAATATAAGCTCTGGTGCATAGTGGGCTTTGCACACCAAGCAGGTTCAGAAAATCTACTGGAAACAGAACCTCACTTGGCTGTTTATACCTTATTTTCCTTATGCATTTATATTTTATCTCCCAATAACATTAGAAGTTACATAAGCACAGGAACTGTAGTTCTTGTTCCTCTGTACCTGGTGGGAATATATTAAACCACTTTTTCTTGTGTCATGTCTGTGTGTGTTTGTATTTGAATACCTGTGAGCACATGTGTGATCATGTATATATAGGTTCGCATGCCCGTGTTTACATATATGTGGAAGCCTGGGGTTAATATTAGAGTCTTCCCTGATTACTCTCCATATTGTATGTTGAAGCAATGTATTTCAGTCGAAAGCAGAGCTCACCCACATGACTAGTCTGGCTAACATGCTTCTTGCAGGATCCCTGCTCTTGATCTTTAGAGTGCTGGCTTGCTGCCTTGCCAACCCAGCATTTATATAGGTTACAGAGGTCCCAACTTCAGTCCTCCAGCTTGTGCAACAAGAACATTAACTAGAGAGGCTTCTCTCCTTTTTATTGTAGAGAATCACACAGTAGTGTTATCTCTCAGTCTCCTGCCCTATAAAATATTAAGTGAATATGTACATAGCTTTATATAAGCTTAGAATTTACTGACATTATCCAGATATGCAGGCATTGTGTTCTTAGGGAACTGAGAAAACTTAGTACATAGTTGTAATAACTAAAAGAGAAACAATAACAAAAAGATGATGGTCCTTCATCTTCAAGAGTTATCATTTCTAAATGGGACCATAATTGGCTAATAAGTGATCCATTAACTGGTGAAAATTTGGCAACACTTCACAGACTCGTAACCAGAAGTTGTTGAAGAATCTCTTTTGCTCTTCAATTTTATTTGCCACATCTTAATTCAATGCTGGCTTTCTGTTATGGGGTAGGCAAGTGGGCATTTGAAGTAACAGATACACTTTGAAGATAAGCAGTCTAACATTCACATTCATTCTTGGCTTCTTTTTCCTATTCTTTAAGTAATTCAGGACAAAGCACTTAACTTCCTTGACCTCAGATTTTTAATTTGTGAAATGGAGGGTGTGAATCTCAACCATATGTGAGGTTTCAAAAGTAATGACCCTTCGCCTTCCAAATCATCTAAAGGCAGTCCCCATTCCACCATCTCTTGGTATTTACAGCAGGAGAAGCCTGAAGAATTCCTTAAGAAGTTCTGTGACAGGTACAAGAAACAATGTGACTATTGGTTGTTTTTGAGATAGCCTTAGTTTAATAGCATTATTATGGGTTGGGTTCTGTAAGGAGGATGTGTGCCAAGGCACCATTATAATTCAGATTCAATTACAGAAACTGTTACAGGTAGCAAAGTAGCCAAAGGTTGGCAAGTAGCCTGCACCCAGACCCTGGGTTTAATAGCAGTAATGGCTCTACAGGGCCACTTCACCTTTCCATTACTGTCACCTTCTGATTTAGGGAGGGTTCTGCCCTGAGTTAGCCTCTTGAAGACTTCCCTTTCTTGGCTCAGATTCCTATGAATGTTTATGTCCATCCCGAGAAGTTTCAGAAATAATCCGTGTCTTCTAGTTGCTAGAAGACACGGATTATATGCACAGTGGGAAAAGGCCAGGTTTCCCTCTTAGTTTAATCCATTTCCCTCTTTTCCTTCTTCCCTTCCTTCTTTCCTTCCTTCCTCCCGTCCTTCTTCTCTTCCTCCCTTCTTTTCTTTTTTCCTGACTTTTGCATTCCTGGTACCTCCAGCCCTCTATACTATCCATAGTTACTTACATTCTATGGAGTTTTCATTTCATTTCATTTCATTTCATTTCATTTCATTTCATTTCATTTCATTTCACTTCACTTCACTTCACTTCACTTCATTTCATTTCATTTTACTGATGCTTCCAGAATGTAGTGCCAGCTAGCCTAGAACTCTTCATATAGACCAGGTTGACCTCCAACTCAAAGATAACCCACCTCTGCCTCCAAAGTACCAGGATTAAAAATCATAACATCTGAAATCTCTGTTTTTAATGTGTGTCATTAATGAACAATTATTGATTAAACTATGATGATCATCACGTGTTTTCTAGAAAAAATTATTCTTATCATTGTACTTGATAGAGAAACATACACAAGAGCAGACCCTGCAGTTTCCTCATAGGCAAGTGCTCTATCACTGAGACATATTCCAAGCCATATCTTTTTTTACTAAATTTTATTATTTATTCTGAGGCAGAGTCTCACTAGGTTGCCAACAAAGTAACATTTTTCTGTACCCCACTTGACCCTGACTCAGCATCTCTCATGCAGCGGTCTGCTGAGCAGCTAGGATTATTACTCACCTGCACCTGGATACCTCTTTCTCCTTTCTTCTCTTGCTTCTCCCTTTATTTCCTCTTTCTTTGTTGCTCTTCTTCATATTTTTCTCTTTTCGTCCTATTTGATTCCTCTTCTTCCTCCTTCCTTCTCCTCCTCCTCCTCCTCCTCTTCCACCTCTTCTTGTGAAGCCTCAGGCCAAATGCCTTTTCTACTTTTTTCTGCCATTGAATATTTTATTCCCACCAGTTTTTCCTGGAGATTAAGAAGTGCTCAATATTACTTATATTTGCATCCTCTCGATATTGATGGAGTCTTATCACACGCTATGGATGTTCCTCAGTCTAGTCATATTGATGGAGTCTTATCACACGCCATGGATGTCCCTCAGTCTAGTCATATGTATTTATCTCTTAAATCTGGCCTCATAAGCCAAAGCTTTCTTTTCTCTAAGCATTCCTTTATATTGCTTTAAATGGTTTTCAATTTGTCCCTTCTCCCTGAAATGAGAGTTTCTTAAGAGAATGCTGGAATTCAAGTCTGAAACCTCGTAGGCTGCGTGTGGCCGTTTTTCCATTTCTGAACAAACATTTCATAGCAAACGAGTGTCCTATGGTTCTTCATCTTGACAGTTCAATGCTTTGCAAATTTATGAACAGTAAGACCTTAAAGAAGTCCTTCGAAGTGATATAAAACATTTTTTTTTCTTTCTGAGGTAAGAGGGTCACGCTTAAGCCCGAAGTTAACATGATTTGAGCCTCCTATAAATCCTGAGCAGGCTAGCTGCAGAGAAAGCTATCCACTGTGCCTCACGTCTCCTGAGCATGCTGTCCCCTGACCAGCCTGGCCTCTGAGTACGTTCCTGCCGAGCGGCTTACCTGTGGAGCACACTAGCCCCTAAGTGAGGCGGCTCCCGTGCAGGCTACCTGCCCAGTAGCTAGTGCTGGCCGGTCCTGAGCTGCCCAGCCAGCACCTCCCCAGAGAAGAACTTAGCATCTGTTTATTCTGCCCTCACAATTTAGTCCTTTAGAGTCTCTCTCTCTCTCTCTCTCTCTCTCTCTCTCTCTCTCTCTCCTGATTTTCTGCCTTCTAGACAAAAACAAGCTTATCAGATGAAATTATATTTGTTGTGTTTATAAGAAGCTTCAGTTTGATGTGTAATCTATTTCACTAAACAAATTTGCAATTTCATTAGGCTTCCCCACACACATGATGCTTCAGGCTCTAGGTATTCTAATAACAGTTCAGATAGCAAATGTTTCAATCATGAACTATAATAAGGAACACATTTTCTATTGTGACCTTTAGCATGCTCAAAATTACAAATCAACATATCTGTAAAAGGATTTCATAAATAATCATTTTTAATTTATTTTATTTTATTTATTTTATGTGTATGAATGTACTGTCTGCATGTAGGTTGGTGCACCATGTCATGCAATGCCACAGAGGCCAGAAGAGGGTTTCGGATTCCCCTGGAGCTGTAGTGAAAGACGGTTCTCAGCCGCCATGTGGGTGCTGAGGATCGAACCAAGGTCCTCTGCAAGAGCAGTTGGTGCTCTTAACCACTAGGCCATCTCTCCAGCCCCTCATTTTTAATTTTTAAAACTCAAATGATACTCACGATTATTCTGTTTTGCACTATTCAATAGAACTCCCCATAAAAGTTGGTTTTGCAGTTCATTTATATGATACAGCTGGTTTAAAAAGAACTATAAGTTGGCATGGTGGCACACGCCTTTAATCCCAGCACTTGGGAGGCAGAGGTAGGTGGATCTCTGTGAGTTCAAGGCCAGCCTGGTCTATAGAGCGAGCTCCAGGACAGCTGGTACTAAAAGGGAGACCCTATCTCAAAAATACCAAAAAAAGGAAAAAACTAAAAAGAACTACAGCAAAGTATTAATAGACTTGAGCTGACACTTTTTGAAAATACATTTAGCTATACTGTGTGTTTACGTCTTCGTGAGGTGGACCATTGACAATACTGGATAAATGTGACCAGCAGCAGGTGACTCACTTGGAAAGGGATTTGGTGTGGGTTGATGTTTAATGGGCTACTAGGTACTTCAAAGACCATAGAACTTCAACAAGATATAATGGGGTAGATACATGTTACCATGAGACATCCAGGTCCTGGGAACCCCAAGACATCCAGAAAGGATTTGCCCATGAAAATATCTAACAGGCAAGTGTCAGGACCAAGCTCTAGGTTTGATCTACGGGGGAAACTTGCTGGAATAACTGCAGCTCATGCTCACAGCCCACATGAGAGCACAGTCACTCTGTAGATGTTTCTTTGTTCCCCTTTGTCTATTTTGACGACAGATGTGATGTGTCCAAGTTCCTGCCGTGTCAGCACATGGTAGGTCAGAGTCCTGCTCTCCTTTAGACACATCTTTGAGATCTCTTTGTGGCTGTTTGCAATAGAGCAGGTTTGAAGTATCCATTATCATTTTCACGATTCTGAATGTGTTTTCAAGTATGTTTTTCCCGAATTGTCACAATGTCCTCTTCAAATCGCCCTGGCATGCCATCTGCTTGAGCTGTGCCTCGTTTTTCCTAGGTGTGTGCAGACACTATTAATTTATTAAAAATTCAGAGTCCCTTTTTAATCTTCTTACCAGAAAGGAGCACATCCAGTTTTCTATTATCCTATTTATGAGTTAAATACAATTCTATTGCAAACAATTTCTGATTGACTAATTCTTCATCTATATCATGTCCAGGAAACATATAAACTGGCAGTGTTTTTTTTACTAACAATGTAAAGATCAAAAGGATTAAACACATAAAGAGAGAAATAAGCTTATCTCTGTGCTTAACCTGTAATACATGAATCTCAAGTTCATTTGTAAACTTCAGTGACTACAGAATATATCAAGGCACACTACAAAAGCAGCAGGGTTTTAGAAATAAAACACAATGTGTAGAGTAGTGCATCATTTCCTTGCCCATTATCTTGAGCTACAATAGTGAGGAAGTACTTGTATATACAAATCCTAAATCTCAAACAGGTGTAAAAGAAAACAACTGATAAAATACATAGGAAATGACCTTTGCAAAATCCCATTTCAAACTTTCAAAGTCAGAATCTTAAGTAAATAGTGACTCTAAAACACCATTACCAAATAGAATTACAGAGGCCCATTTCTACACAGGGTAGGAAGAAATAAATTATAAAGATTGGTTTGGCTCACAGTAGTGCTGTGAATTTCTAATTGTCCCAGGTAATGAAAGCAAGGCTAATACAAAATTGAAATTCAATGATAATACAAGAGGCTTATTCTAAACAGGGTCCAGGGCCTTGTACCTGCCTCCTTCCCTTGGTTAACTTTACAGAAGAAGTCAGTAAGAATAGCTCTGACCCCTATGCTTTACAGGGTCTGTCTTCCTTTCATATCTCCTTTGGTTGAAGCAGTTTACAAGATAGAACAATGCACAAAATGTTATGGAAAATGGCTACAATGCAGGTGCTTATGAAAAAGCTTGAGGAATCCGACACCCTCTTCTGACCTCTGCAGCATTGCACGACATGGGTGCACAAACCTACATGCAGACAGTACATTCATACACATACAAAAATAAATAAAATTTTAAAAAAAGGACAAAACAAAATGACAAGTCCAGGCCAGGTTGGACTACAGGGAGACCCTGTCTAAAAAAGGAAAATAAAAAACAAATTAGTTAATATGAAAGTCAATAAGTAGATAGATAGTTCTATAAATAAATAAATACATAATATGAAAGTCAATAGGGAGATAGATAGATGGGTCTATAAATAAATAAATAAATACATAAATTAATAAATAAATAAATTTGAGACATGGTAACCCTGTCATTTCAAGGCCAGCCCTGTCTATGTAATGAATTCCAGGCCAGCTGGGGTTACTTTGATACTCTGTTACGAAAAGACTAATTAATTAATTAATTTATTTATTTTAATTACTTAGATTCTCGGTCTCCCTCCTAGGACAGGGCCAGCCTGGTATAAGACCTGAATTCCAGGCCAGCTTGGGCTACAGGGAGACCCTGTCTAAAAAAGGAAAATAATTTAAAAAACAAATAAATAAATATATGTCAATAAAAAGATAGCTTAATTAATTTATTAATTAATTCAAGCCAAGCTCATCCTGTCAGTTCAAGGCCAGGCTTTCCTATGAACTAAATTCCAGGCCAGCTCAGGATACAATGTTACCCTGTTTCAAAATATAAATAAATA
>VZQC01009504.1:1041475-1142494 GCA_009823505.1 Rhizomys pruinosus | reverse complement strand
AGTCTTCCTTTCTGTTCTGAAGGTTCTCCAGGTTGACCACTTGGCATTCTTGCCTTCAGCTTGCGCGGCGCCGGGGGGGGGGGGGGGGGGGGGGGGGGGGGAGGGGGTATCTGTGTGCCTGATCTAGCCCGCGCCCCGGTCCCTCTGGGCCGGGGACCCGTAGACGGGTTCAAAGCGAGACCCCCTCCCAGCTTCCCCCCCCCAGACCCCGCCTAGAGCTCAGGAGGCTGTTTACCTGGCCTGGCGCGTTTGGCGTCTCCCCTGCGACCCGGTTCCCGCCCACAGTCCAGCCGGGACCAGAGCAGAGGGAAACGCAACCCTGCTCACCCGAGCGCGGTCCCTCTGGGCCGGGGAACCCCGTAGACGGGTCACAAGCGAGACCCTCTCCCAGGCTGCCCCCCGCCAGACCCCGCCTAGAGCTCAGGAGCTGTTTACCTGGCCTGGCGCGTTATGGCGTCTCCCCTGCGACCCCGGTTCCCGCCCACAAGTCCCGCGGGACCAGAGCAGAGGAAACGCGACCCTGCTCACCGAGCGCGGGTTCCCTCTGGGCCGGGGGACCCCGTAGACGGGTTCACAGCGAGACCCTCTCCCAGACTGCCCCCCCCCAGACCCCGCCTAGAGCTCAGGAGCTGTTTACCTGGCCTGGCGCGTTATGGCGTCTCTCAACACCGCCATTTTCAGAGGAGCTCCTCAAGCAGGGTATGGTTCTGAAAATCCCATGTGTACTTGTTCTTGCTGGTATAGAGATATATTTCTGAGTTTGAGCTGAAGGCAGTCTGGTAGTGTGGAGAAAAACCAGCAATGATACCCTGTAAGTGGTAGCAAGACATCACCCAAAGCAGAACTTGAGGATGCCAGGACAAAGACTGTTTGGGATGATTCTATCACTTCACAACATGGCCTCCTACTGGGGAAGTCTCTTTTAGATACTTGTGTTTGACGGTAAATATACACATTGGCTTTCTGGTTTTTATAGTCATACTTTATATGCATAAAGCTATTTGATTTCTCCATACTGTTGACTCTTTTTTCTTTTTTTTTTGGAAGAGTAAAAGAAAGACATATAGAAGTTATTTGTACATACTGAAGAGGAAATATATTTTAATGATTTTATATTAATTATTCAGGATGATTCCTGTTTTAATCAAAATGTGTTGATTAAGGGTAAATTGGACTCATTAGATATTTTAGAACTTTAGAGAGTGGCTGACATGTGAATTGAATGTTTGATCAAATCAAGAATATTGTAAAGCCAATTTGAAGTACATAATAACAAGGACTAGTTGATAAAAGTTTCCTCTGACTAATGCCAAGCATTTCTACCTTGCAAATCTTTAATCACTCCTTTCTTTTTTTTTTCTTTCTCTCTCTCTCTTTTTTTTTTTTGTTTTTTTTTTTTTTTGAAACAGGGTCTTCTTGGAGCCTCAGCTGGCCTGGAACTCCCTATGTAGACCAGGCTAACTTTAAACTCACAGAGATCCCCGCCCCTCTGCCTCCCCCCCCCATGCTGGGATTAAAGGTGTGCTCTACCAAGTCCAGCAGAACCACTTTTCTTATATGTCTTAAATATCCACTCAAACAAAATAAAGTCCAAAGAAGCTCATAGTAGAAAATTGATGACTCCTGTGAGGATACCACACCAAGATCTGGGGGTTCCTTAGGCAATGAAGTATGTGGAACATTGATTCAGTTGTCCCAGCACTGGCTTTTGTAAGCTTGATTTAATCTCCTAGCAGCAGGACTGTAGGGTGTAGTCCCCCCAACAGGCAGTCCCAGCACCTGTGAAGCTGAGACAGGATGGTGGTGAGGCTGAGGCCAGCTTGGGCTCCATCTTGAGTCTCCATAGCAAATGAAATAAAGCAAAATTGATAATAATAATAATAATAATAATAGTAGTAGTAGTAGTAGTAATGGTAGTAGTAGTGGTAACAATAAAAAATTTAGGAAGCTTAATTTATTAGTGGCTCTTACTACCTTTGATATTTTATAGGCTATGTGACAAAGGCTAAGGGTTAGGATTTCTACAAAACTGCTTGGCCAATAAAATATCAAGTTAGGATTTCTGTTCAGGTAGTTTAAGTGTGGTCTACTGTGGTGGAAACGTCGGGATACTCCTCAGACCAGCTATGGACTGTAGACAACAGAGCCATGTCTGAGTGACTGTTATACCAAGAGGTAGGAAAAATACTGTAAAATGAATAAATGTCAGGAATATCCAGTGTTAGAGTCCACACACTGCTCATCATCTTTCATAGACATCTCACTGCACTGTCTTCACCTCAGTGAGTAAAAGCCAGCGTGGTGATGGGTGGTCTTCTGCCAGCGTGGGCCACGGAACACCATGGCTTTCACTCAGCACTCTCCTCTCTGGTCGAGATGACAGAGAGCTGATGCCAGCCTCTCCTGGTGGACTTGGCATCTCTTTGTTGCCTTTTGTAAATTAAGCAGCCAAATGCTCACAAGGTATCAAGTTGTCCATGATCTTTGTTAAAACATGAAAAATTTATAAAACCGCTATAGCTTCCACAGTCATGGGACACCTGGCTGGCCACTTGGTAGCTATGCCAGAAAGTTTTTGTGGGGATCAGAGTGCCGGGATAAGTCCTCTAATCCCCAACCCTTGTGTGTGAGTGGAGTTTAATGAGTATGTTGCGGTATCACTTTACAATCATGAACCACATATGAAGGAAAGGATTCTTAAAATGTAATTTAAAATGTAATTACTCAACATGGAGGGTGTTACAGTTGTGCCTGAGCTGATCAGCACATAAGCATCCTCTAGGGTGTAAAACTCAGTGATCTCCAATGTTTTATCCTCAGAATCTGCACTAGCGAATTTGTGGCTTTGTAATTCACCCCAGTTGTGATGACTCATTTGTAGCAATAGGAAGCTACTGTGCAACACTCTAGAGCTTTACTGCATGGTTTGACTTCAGTGATGGACTTTACCTAAAACGCAATCCTAGAAAACTGTAATGGTGCTGAGAACTTCCCATTGCCTAGTGACATCAGAGCCATCCTAAAGCTGGTAAGAATAAATCTATTTCATGTGTTGCTACTTGTAGAAAATTAGACCATATATAATTATGTATCATATACAAATGATTGATAACAAGATACTGTGTTACATACTTGCATATTTGCTGTGCTATAATGTTTGTCACTACATTAAGGCATGCTGCTTTTTTAACTTTAAAATATTATATTTCATTTATTTTGTGTATGTGTGTATACATGTGTATGCATGCCTGTGCTAGTCTGTAAAGACTACAGCACAACATGGCAGGCATCAGTTTTTTAGTTCTACCACATGATCCTGCATATCAAACTCGCAGTCTGGCTTGGTGGAAAGAGTCGTCACTCACGTCCATCTCTAGTCCCCAAGGGTGCTCTTTCTGTGAAAAATCTCATCCAGGAAACAGCACATTATGTGAATCTGGAAGGAGCATTGTGAACCCTGTGCTCCCCAAGTCTCCTGCTGGCATCAGGAGGTCACACTAAGGTCACACTTTCTGCTATCATCTGTTCTCCAGTATGTCCAGCTTCCTTCAACCTTGCTATGTAGATGAGGGTGACCTTGAACTTCTGACTGGCCTGCCTCCCTTCCTGAGTGCTGGGATTATAGGTGTTTGCCAGGATACCAAACTAATATGGTCCTGGGGATCAAAGAAAGGGCTTTATGAGTACTAGGTAAGAACTCTCCCAACGGAGATACACCCCGGCCCTTGTGTCAGTGTGTTCTATGTTCCTGAAGTGATGAAATCACTTAATGACGTATTTCTCAAAATATGCCTGTTATTTTAAAGCACATGTCATTGTACATTGTTCTTACTTATAATAGTAATGACAATACTTATTGTTTGAATGATAACTTTTCAAAATAATAGACATTAATTTAAAACAGAAACAGTGTTGTGCCAACCTTGATCTATAAGACAGACCATCCCTGAGAGATTTCTTTTGATGACCTCCAAAAGGGTTTTAATCTGTTCTCAGCTTTAGATGTAAGAAAGTTAGCCTAGTATGCCTTCAGTTATTTATCCATAAAAGCACACCTTTAACTTTTCAGGTGTGTTTTCTGTTACTTATTTCCATTATCCTGATTCTATTTCAGAATGGCTTTGCTAATGTCATATGTTGTGTATGTTTCTCAAATAAAATACATACTTTATTATTATTTAAATTTTATTATAGCTTGATATAATGATATTAGTTATTGCATTTGAAATATCCTTGTTGAAACTTGAGGTTATTAACAAGTGATTAAGTTAGAGTTGTTAGTAAATAAGCTAAAACATATAAGGAGCATGAACAATTGTCCAGGGAGTTACTATATATTACTTTCCATATTTCATATTTCCTGGCTGTAATAAAGGAATAAACAATTTTATATCCTATTACTGGAGGAAGTACACTATGTCAGCTCTAATGAGGAATAATTTGTTGGAAGGGACAATATTTGAAATGAAATCTGACAAAAATATTTATCTATAGCTAAAATTTCCATTAAGCGGAGTTAAAATCTGTAGAAATTGCCCCTAGGTTTAATAATCCCATAAATAATCTTGTTTCAATTATTTGAGCCTCGCATCAGTTCATAATAAATGAATTATGTGTCAGACAACTTTTGTTACTTTTATCATATTGATTTAGGTAAAGATTGGCCCTTGTAGAATAATAGGGAAGGCATCACCATTGCTGCAGCTGTTTGAATAGATCAGAAACCAAAATATATTCTTTATCTAAATCAGTGTCACACTTTCAAAGATCCGCATCCATCACTTGTGATTTATTTCATTATGTGCAGTTATCAGGGTGGCTCCACACTGCTGCTGTCCTTCCCTTAACTGATTACACTATCACATAAAGGAAGGATACTCCCTAGTCAGACGCAGACGGGACATAGGACACGGGGCAGTGAATGTGCCTAGTGGTCCATTGCCAATTTGGTTCACCTCACAACTCACCCTCAATTAAAGCTTTAATGAATACATGAACAGAATCATGAAAAGTGCCTTCAAAGGTAGAATGGAAACTTGTAATTTTTCACAAAGGAGGTTTGAAAACCTTGCCTCTGTGTACCCTGGAAAGCAAATAACTTTAAGGAGAGACTTGAGAAGCGAGTAGCACTCCTATCTATTCTTAACCATGTCAGGTTTATAAAATGTGTGATTACTGCTAGATTTTGATAAGCCTAGAGGAAGATCTTCCTGGAGGCTGTATATCTTACGTGGGTGTGTGTTTGGAAGATTAATGCAGTGTTTTTCATGCTGTGGTCAGTAGAGGTCTTATGTTAAAATGCATCCAAATATCTGATTAAAATAATGAAGATTCAAAGACTCTAAGACATACCACATCAGAATATTTGGTAAAAATTGGGTATCATTTTTATAAAGAAGGCTAAATTGTTCTAACAAATACTAAAATGTGTGTATTATCAGCTAATATGTATTTGAAATATGTTATTTATAGGTGGTTATTCATCTCTTATCTCTTGTTTGCATGATAATTCTGGTACTATTTCTGTTGTTCCCATCTGACTTCAGTACTGTGAGGAAGCTGACCATTGAGGCTATAACCTGGTCCTGCAAAGTAGACAGGGATGCGTGGAAACTGACGGACTTTTCATCTTTGTCAGGTGTGTAGTGTGTGTGTGTGTGTGTGTTTGTGTGTGTGTGTGTGTTTGTGTGTGTGTGTGTGTGTGTTTGTGTGTGTGTATAAGTGAACTACGGAAGTAAGAGGACATCCTCTGGTCTCAATACTCACCTGTCTTGTTTGAGAGGTGGTCTCTCTGTTGTCTGCCACTGCGTAGGACAGGCTATCTTCTCTCTCTGTTGTGTGCCATTGGGTAGGCCAGGCTATCTGTTCTCTCTGTCGTCTGCCACTGGGTAGCTCAGGCTATCTGTTCTCTCTGTCGTCTGCCACTGGGTAGCTCAGGCTATCTGTTCTCTCTGTTGTCTGCCACTGGGTAGGCCAGGCTATCTGCTCTCTCTGTCGCCTGCCACTGGGTAGGCCAGGTATCTGTTCTCTCTGTCGTCTGCCACTGGGTAGGACAGGTATCTGCTCCCTCTGTTGTCTGACACTGGGTAGGCCAGGCTATCTGCTCTCTCCGTTATCTGCCACTGGGTAGACCAGGTATCTGCTCTCTCTGTTGTCTGCCACTGGGTAGGCCAGGCTATCTGTTCTCTCCATTATCTGCCACTGGGTAGGCCAGGTATCTGCTCTCTCTGTTGTCTGCCACTGGGTAGGCCAGGCTATCTGCTCTCCTAGTGACTCTCCTGTTTCCACGGCCCACTGCACTGTCATTACACTGCAATTACAAGCATACGCTACCCCACCGAGTTCTCTGTGGGTTCTGGGAGTCTACTCTTGGGTCCTCAAGCTTGTACAGCAATCATTTTACTCTTGGAACTGTCTCCCCAGCTAGGATGAATGTTATTGTGCCCTTGATGGTGCATGTCCTCTGCAGTCAACAGAATGCATTTGAAAATGCAGGTGAATGTGCATACAGTCTCTAGTCTGACATTGCATTTCATCACATCTGTTTATCACATTGCAAGAATGAGAGTTGACTGAAAATTCCTGGAATACTGGAGCTGGGAGTCTATTGATATGCTGTTTATTTTAATTGGCTTTGCAAGGTGCTTATCCAATTTTGACTTTTTGAAAAATCAGCTAATGGTTCTCACTATGTGATGCTGCACATTTTATCATGTGGCTTTGATAAAGATGATGGCAAATCTCGTGAGTTGACATGAGCTATGTGTTTTCTTCCAAGTTCCAACTCAACTGATGATACAACCACTTCTTTCTTGACCACACAGTAACTGGGAATAAAAATGGTGCTCAGCTCATTGCTTTTTTTTTTCTTTTTAAGTATCACAATGTTTATTGATAGATACAAGTATATAAAGTCAGGGCATGAACATGATTTGATAGATTAAGTAGACTTAATTTCAATACTATAATAAAGGAACAGTTCAAATTCTCACCATTTATTTCACACCCACAAAAAACACTTCAAGGGCATTAATGATCTCTCAAAAATCTGATCAGTTTTGTGCAGGTAAACCATGTTTCTTTTTAAAAAGGCTTGTACACTCGCCCAGGCTCAAGGATATTGAAATCTAGGACATAAAGCCCATTACTAGAGGTAGAAATACAGGCAATACACTATTACGGCAACAGCCATCAATTACAGTTAAGGATTTTCTGTAACAACCAAATGGATAATCTAATATTGCAACAACTCAGGTATTACTGAGCAAAGTGCATTTCTTTTTTTTTTTTTTCTTTTTTAATTGATGCTTTGTGTATTTCATACAACATTTCCAATTCAGTTCAGGCATATATCCCCTTCCCTTCCCCCCAACCCACCCCTACCCATCCCAGATCATGCATTCTGCCATAAGTTTTCTGCATCTTTCTCTGCTTTTTTGTTTTGTTTTTTTCATTTTTTTTAACAATAAGTGATATATTTGTGAGTACAAGCATCTTCATGTAAAACCAATTTGCAAGCAGTGTGCCCAACACACCCACCACAGCTCATGGGTCCCACAAACCAGGGGGAGCCTTTTTGTATGTCTAATCAAGTTGATCAAATGGTCCAGTCTATTTTTGTAGTTTCACCATAACCCCAATCGAAGCCTTACATTCTTACACGCCCCTCTTCTGCAGATTGCCTCTAGACTTAGAACAGGGTGCACAGGTGTGGGATGAGAGCAAAACACTCTACTTTCTGGAGCTGATGTTTTGGTCTCTAGTCAGTTCTGGCTGTTTATTTCATGGGCTGACAGCTTGCCCAGTCACCTTTGATCCTACTAATGAAGCAATGCAATTAGATATTTAGGTATTCAACATGTATATATATAGCCTTTCGATCTATAATGAAGCACACACAATTAGATATTCAGGTATTACAAACAGTACTAAGTTATGGTAGGTTTTTTGGTTTAGAACAGATTTTTGGCTGGTAGGGGACTCCACGCCCCACAGCTGGTAAGGTTCCTTGCCCCTACAGACTCTTCTACTCTTACCTGCCGCTCTCCTATATTTGATTTTCTGGGGACTGCCCGATTCGAGATTTCGTGCCCTCGATAATCGGCCTGCGTGGAAGATTTCCTGATATAAACTGGGAAAGCCACTGTTTCCTGTGCTCGAGGCAACCACATCTCTTGCAGGAGTACATCGCAGTGGATTCTGGACGTCCAGTCCGAGTGTAACCTAAATGTACCACCCACAACCAATAAAAGTCAAATATCGGTCTCTTGAGTAAGCTAACCTTTTGTATGTACCTACCATTGTTACCTACGCAACCATCGAACACTTTCTGCTGCTAGTGGACCTACTGTGCAGATCTAGTAGTCATGCCCATTTAGGCTGTATTTCTATCCCACAATCTAATTTGTGCCTAGTATGCCTCCTCGCCTTGGGATTGGTACACAACCCTATGTGATGCCACAAGCTTACTCCTCTAATGGTGAGGAGATGTTATAAACCACATATTTCGAAGACCCTGCCATACCTGTAAAGAAGGAAAAGGTAAATCATGAATTGAGCAAAGTTGATTTCTACCGTTATTCGGTGGTGTGCTATGCAGTTTTCTAACTTTAAACAACCCATGATACGCCAGAGAAAGTTAGAAGTTGCTTGGCACAATAGAATGCCTCTGCTTGAGAACTTTTGATGTAATTATTGCATGCTGCTAAATATACTATCTAAACATTAAAAATACTCCTAAAATATTTGATGGGTAGGGACTATGATTAAGATATTACACTACAAAAAATACCTTATGCAGAAGGAAACCCTTACAGACTGGCTTCTGCTTTAAATATTGTGCCCCCAAATGAAGTTCAGTAAGCACACGTTCCTGTCTTGATACCACTGCACTGGCCTCCATTATCTGTCCAAGGTAATCCAATGGCAGTCCATATTTTGATGAGGCTGAATTCCCATTTGCTGCTTATTTCACAAGCTGGGTATCGCAGCAGTTCTCAGGCCACATTGGAAGGCTAAAAGTAAAAAAGCTGTATTCAGTCTTTGAGGAGTGCCAAAACAGTGGCATCCACAGAGCCTATGTGCCCTGCCTGTAGAATTGTGGACAGGCCAAAGATGTGCTCTTCTTTTTTTTTTTTTTTTTTTTGTCTTTTACTAAGATCTCAAGTTTTTGTGTCTGCATTACAGTTTCCTCTGGTCTTATTGATGTATTATTTTTTTGGTTGTACTTTCCTTCTGGAAGCTTAAGGCCATACAGATAGCCCAGATTACCCAAGGTTTTTTTTTTTTTTTTTTTGTTGAGGTCAGTTGGGGATATGGTCCTCAGGGGTCTCACAGGTTTTTTTTTTTTTTTTGCTTACGCAAATCATCTAAGCAATCAAAATAGCATTCGGCTTCTAGCAGGCATTTGATAAACAGCAACAGTTATAGCACTGTTTAGTGAGCATTTACAGTGTGACAGTCTCTGTTCCAAGGGCTTTGTATGAAGTATTTCAACATCACAGAGCTGGGAGGCAGCTGGGAGGCACTGGAACTCACAAATGTTCTACCTCTGCATTGCATTTCCTATTCAATAACTGTGGATCAACATCTCTTCATAATGCTATTAAAATGAATGTCTTCATTTTTATACCCTGTGCTTGGGTTTGTTTTGTTTTGTTTGTGAGGTTCTTAAACACTCTATAATTGCCAGCACAAAGCTATCTCTGTACAACCGACCTTGGGTCTGATGGTCCCTCTTCATTCAGATTAACACCTATGTGGGCTATCCTTCTCACAGTATCTTCTATGCTCTCTTAAAGGCTTTTGACTAAGTCCTACCTGGACTGGCTTTTGTTTGTAATTTCATACAATCATCAACCCATGATCTCTGAGCCAGACCAAAATAAATCTTTGATTCAGCATTCCTAGTGTAATCGACAAAGCTCTTTTTTATTTGATGTCCCTTATAAGAAAAAGATAATACTGGTACTTCTTCATAGGGCTTATGTGATATTTCAGTGAGAGACCCCCTATAAAGTGCTTAGTGGACTAATCATTTGGATTGATTATTCTATCCACATTACTTTGTTTATCAACTTCATTTTCATCTATTCCAAGATATGGAAACACTAGAGATGGAATTTTATGACCTGTATTACCATATATAGTACCCAGACCACAAATTTAGCAAGTGAATAAACAACGAATAATCAAGAACAAATTGAGGGAAGGTTAGTTTCTACACAGTCCAAGTAAATAGGATTCTGAAGCAGGAATCTAGAGAAGCTTGTTGTTTCTGTCCTTTGCTTGTTAGCACCATGCTCCACCTGGAGTTGAAAACATACCAGCAACCAGGAACCCTGTGTTTCCTATTTCAATTCATCAAAGGTCAGCTTCCTGTTTCATTTTGGAAGGAAACATTTTTTTGTCCCAAAAGCCATATTGCAGAAAATGAAGAAGAAATGGGTTCATTACTGCCAGTAACTGGTGATTTTGAATAAACTGCTCTTCAGGGATATGCTCAGAAGTGCAATAGTAAGAGCCTTTAATTAAATGTGTTCATTTTTCAAGGATAGGCACAGGAAAACCTTAATGTAGCTGTGAGCTTTGAGCAAGTTTTCCAAAAGTTGTTTTGTTGAACTTTCTTAAACTGTAAGACCTGGATTGGCTTCTAATCCTCATTGTTAGTTTCTTTTCAAAAATATTTCTATTAGGTTTTTGTGCATGTCATATACTAGATCTTAATAAAATTTAGACCCACTCCCCCATGCACAGTCCCCATAATGCCCCCATAGGATTTCATGCATTCTGTCATATATGTTAGGTCCTATCCAGTCAAACATTGTACCCAGATGTCCCTTAGTTCACCTATTCAAGCCTAGTCAGCCTATCTACAGTCGTTCCCTCAAACAGGACACACTCTCCCTCACCCCAGAGTGATCAGCTGTCAATAGCTCCTTGGGTAGGCTTGGAAAGTCCTGCCCTTTCCTTTGTTCTGGGCTGAGATGTTCGGCTTACTGAGTTGGCATGGGTCTTTTGCATGCTGTCACCACTGTTGCACGTTCATATGAGCAAGTCCCCAGTGGTCTGAAAGTCCATTTCCTCATGTTCATGCACCAACCTTGGCTCTTACACGCTGTCTGCCCCACTTCTGCAATGCTCCCTGAGCCCTGGATGGGTGAGGTTTAACATAGAAGTCCTATCCCGTGACACACACTCTGCAGCCCCTTGTTTTCTAAAATGTAGCCAGTTGTGGCTGTCTGTGTGTGTCGCACTTTGTTGTATGAGGAAGCCTCAGTGGTGAGAGTTTGGGAATGCGTCAGTGTTCTCTCCATCCCCTGTTCTGCTGTGTTCCATGAGCCTTAGGTGTAGACGTGGCACTGAGGGCTGGGCATCTTCTGAGATATACTCTCTGTGTGTGACCAGTTTTGACCTCACCAGCCATATGTATTTGACTATATTTACAGTGCTACCCATGAGTTCCCTCCCATTGGGAGGGCTTTAAGTCCAATTAGATTGCTGTTGATTACCACTAGATAAAAGTGCCACTACTGTACCAATACAGATAGTCTTCTGTTCCAGTCATTGTGCTTATTAGGCTTCACAGCTGAACTGGACCATTGATTTTCTTCCTTAGCAGCTTGCATGGTGTCCTCTAGAACTATGAGAGCTAGTCTTTAGGGAGATGGTTTCCAAGTCAATTCCAGCTCCACTGCTTAATGTCCTGTCTCTGAAATATGTCCTGTCTTCAGCAATAGGGTCTGACCTTCAAGTTCTGAGAGGTAAGCCAGGGCTGTGGCAATAGACTGTGCTATTTTGGTAATCTCTCGGACTACCCTGACCAACATCTAGAAGGGAAGTTTCTCCTGTTGGCACAGTGGTCTTGTTATACAGCCTTCACCTATATGTGTGGAGTCATGTAGAGATATTGTATGTATATTTTTCACAGGGGTTTGAGATACTATATTTCCCTGTAGCTTTTTATGCCACCTAAGCTTTTTTTTTATTTTTTTCATTTCTGTATGTGTATGAATGTACTGTCTGCATGCAAGTGTGTGCACCCGTGTCTTGCAATGCCGCGGAGGTCAGAAGAGGGTGTCAGATTCCCCTGGAACTGGAGTTCTCCTGGAATTGGAGTTTCAGATGGTTCTTGGCTGCCATGTGGGTGCCGGGGATCGAACCCGGGTCCTCTGTAAGAGCGGTCGGTGCTCTTAACTGCTAGGCCATCTCTCCAGCCCCACCTAAGCTTTTTTTTATCTCTCCTCATCCTCCGTGTCTAACCTCTCTCCTCTGCCCTTGTTTAAGCACTCCCCATTCCCCCCATTTTCTCCTTGATAATTCCTGACTACTGTTATCCCCCACTTTTGATGGCTTCTTAAGAATATATCATGTAGAACTTTTTTTTTCTTTTTTACTGAAATATTCTCAAACTCTTTACCTCAAGCGACATCCCCAACTCAACTTCTCGAGTTTTATGTAGATTATGTGTGTATACATTGCATGTGTTGTGCATGTACATGTGTGTTTTCATGTGTGCTCGGGTGCCCCTGCATGTGTGTGTCCATGTGTGTGCAGTCCAGAAGTCGACAATTGTTTCTTCAGACACTCTTCTCCACCTTACATTTTTAGACAAGTTCTTTCCCTGAACCTGAAGCTTGCCGATTCTTCTAAACTGGTTGAACAGTAAGATACAGGGATCTCCCGCTGCTCCCTCCCCACACCGGGACTACAATCCATGCCGCACATCTATCTCTATGTGGTGCTGGGGATGGAATTCGGATCCTCTTGCGCACAGGACCATGTGTTACTGACCCAGCTCTCTTCCCATGGCCATATGTAGATTTTTCAGCTGTCCCAACATCAATCTTTTTCTCTCGCACCAAGCCATTTTCTTCCTTTATCCTGTAATCTATACATCTTTATTCCACTTATATATAAAGTAGGAACATACACCCTTTCTCATGTCTAAAATCTTATTAACTCAAAAAGAACAGATCTTTATAAAAGCCATAATCAAGTGTTGCCTCCTACCCTGGGAATGTTAGTTGTGCTACAGGCCTCATGTATACTTCCTGCTTTTATGAACATCATGACAGTCAGTCATTGTGGTGGTTTGAATGAGAGTGTCCCCCATAGGCTTTAAGTAGTCAGACATTTTGTCTCCAGTTGGTGGCACTGTTCTTGGAAGTCTTAGAAGGTGTGGCCGTGCTGGAGGAAGTATGTCACTGGGGGCAGGCTTAGTGAGCTTAACAAGCCTTGTGGTCTCCAGTCTCTCTCTCTCTCTCTCTCTCTCTCTCTCTCTCTCTCTCTCTCTCTCACCTTCCTGTGCTCATTGCAAGATGTGACCCTCAGCTTGCTGCTCCAGCCCCGGCCACCATGCCTCCCACCACAATGGACTCTAATTCTCTGGAACTGTCAATCGTAAGCTCAAATAAACTCTTCCTTTTATAAGTTCCCTTGGTCATGGTGGTTTATCACAGCAACAGAAAAGTGACTAATACAGTCATCAACCCATCAACCACATTGGATTCTAAGTTGGAGTAATTACTTACCCTAAGCCTCTTCTCATTTCCTGTAAAATGACATAAAATACCTCAGACTTTCCAAAAATGGTTCCAAAGGTGAACAGTCCACATTAGTAGACCACTCTACTTAGCAAACCATTTACTCACAGGAATTAAGCATTATTTGCTAAATCGTTGCCCTTTATCGTCACATGCCTTGCTCTGGAGGGGACACACACTGGCTATGTTTTTAGTGAGAACCATGGTCTGGACTCCATTCTTAGGTCTCTCTGTCTGTGGGATGTGCTGATGTTTCTTCTTAAAAGGGAAGGGGTTCAAAAAGGAATATAGACATATAAGGTCATGGATTTGTTTTAGTTGAATTCAACTGTCACTTGAAGCAAGGAGTTAGCTGAACATAGAGCTAAGTCGCTTTTCCTTTTTAAGCTACATTTTTCTAGCTGAAAATCAAGGGATGGCAATGGATATTATCCAAGGTACTTCTCACCTCACACCAGTGGTTTCCAGATGTGATGGACAGGCTTAGATTCCGTGCTTTCACTGGTCATGTTGGCAAGACCACACATTTCTCTTCCCATTGAACCTTGAGCACAGAATGCAGCCAAGATGCACTGTGCAGTGTGTAGTGCTCAGCTCAACGTGAAGAGTGGCCCTGGGAAGTTTCCCTGCTATGGCTGGTCTTCAAGGTCTTGGAGAAGATGTACAAAAAGCTCACAGGCATCCTTAGCACCCTACCTAACAAGGAGCTGCCAGACCTGCGAGGGAGCAGATGGCCTAAGGGGAGTGAGCAGCTTAGCTGGATTACACGTTCTACAACTATCTAGCCTCTCTAGTGCCAGGCATTACGTTCCTTCAGAAGCTATAGTAGTGAATACAATAGACAAAAAGCTCCATCCTAGTGGGTGACAGTTTATACCATAGAGTTTCTTGTAGAAATATATTTAATGCACAAGTAAACAAATATATTTACCACCCAGTTACAATAATTTAGAGGAAAATGACACTGGTTCAGAGAGTGAACCAGTGATTCTGACACCAGGGGTAGGTGTACTGTGGAGAGCAAGGGCCTCTCTGAGATGAGGAATCCAGAGACAAACCCCAAATAAAGCCTTTTATTCAGGAGGAGAGCTCAGGTAAGCAGTCTCACAGGGGAATCTTTTAAGATCAGGCCTGAGATCCCAATTTTTACATAAAGACTGGAAATTGGGTAATCCCTGAGGGGAGCTGTGTGGAGCAATGTGGCTCCCATATTGTGTCATAAAGAATGAGTACAAAGACCCTCCTCACAGTGGTGTTTCCATCAGGTCTCTGCTTACACCTATTCCTCAGCCCAAGGGCATTTACCTTATAGATGAATGCATAGGAACTGACCAGTGATATTTGTTTATGGTGCAAATAACAAGGGCTTTACAGAGATCCTTGTGGTAGAAACATTGTCATCCTCTATACTTTGAGACCACAGAGGATGCACATTTAAGTAAAACTACTCCTTTAAGCAACCAGAAAGCAAGATCCATGAATTCAATTGCTAGTTGAAAAACATTTCAGGTTCTAAAGTTACTAGGGTTAATGGATTGATTAGAATCTCACCAAACAGTTGGGGAGTATCATTTTTAGTAACACCTTCAACTTAGGCTAATAATTAATGTATATGGGTGAAAAGTGTATATCCATATTTTAGAGTAATATAAAGTAAAAGGGAAAAATGTGAACTCTGAAACATATATTGGAGTTAAAATACAGTTTATTCCTGGAAGACATAACTCTGGTACATGCATGACCCTTATATGAACATATTTTGGAGCAATACAATAGGGAGGGAACCACAACAATGTAGGGAATGGGTCAAAGAATGGACTGACATAGTTAAATTCTGCCCCAAACAATGGAACTTTACAGAGAAAAACTTTAAAAAGACTGAGAGAAAGATGAAAGACATGTATGGCAGAATGTATGAACTGGGTTGGGGTCGGGGGAAGGGAAGGGAGAAGGTGTGTAAATGGAACTGAGAAATGATGTCTGCAATACACAAAACATCAATAAAAGTATTATTTTAAAAACTCTTGTGTCAATGTATGGATTTTTATTGTTTTTTTTTTATGTGTTTCATACATAATTATTCAGTCGGTCTTAATAGCCATTATACCCCTCTTGCCTCCCCCACACTCCAGGAGTTCACACCTTCTGTCATTCCTGCTAGAGTCCTTTGTGCCAAATTACTCTCCCTGCTCACCAGCCAGCTCCTCCCCTGAGCTCTAGTCAGCCTATCCAGAGTCTCTCTTCTAAAGAAGGCCAGGTCTTTCTCACCTGACAGCCATCTGCTGCCAATATTTCTTCAGCCAAGGTTCGCCTCTGCTACCGTTTTCTACAGTTCTGTGCTGGGTTTTTGTCCAGCTGAGTGTGCATGGGTCTTGTGCATGCTGATACCAATGCTGTAGGTTCATATGAACAGGGTCCCAGGAGCTTGTAGGATTCATTTCCACTGGTCTTGCATAACCTCCCTGACTCTTCCAATCTTTTCACCCCCTCTTATGCAATGTTCCCTGATCCCTGGTGGGTGAAACTGAATACAGGTCACCTGTCCATGGATCCACACTCTGTAGACTCCTAATCTTCATAATTTGCCATTCAGACTCTTTAGGTTCCTGATCTCCTGTTTCATGGAGGAGCTTCCTTAAGGAGAGTTAAGAGGTAGTTAATGCCTTTTGGGGTCATTTTCCTATGATGTCTGGGTGTTTTGTGTAGAGGTTGCATTGCAGATGTGTCACCTAGGCATGAGCCATTCACAGACCATCTCTGTGTGTCCAGTTGTGGGACTCTGTCCTTTTCTCATCTGGAGAAAAAAAGAAGCTTCTTTTCTAAGTGGTGTCGGGGATATTTGTCTGTAAATATAAGGATACTTGTTTTGGAGTTAGTAAAATGTTACCTTAGCTTAGGGATGTGTCAACCTTGTGGAATTGTCTAAGATCTGTGTGCTCTCCAGATGTGTGCATCTGGCTATGCTAACAGTACCACACATGAGTTTCTTCCCACTGAGTGGTTTTTAGGTCCAATTGGTTAACCTTTGATTCCCCCCAAGTATTGCACTGATGTCCTATGCTGTGCTGGTCATTGAGTTGGATATTTGGTCTTGAGGCTGATGTTGATCTCCCTTAGTGGCTTGCATACTGCTCTCCACAGCTATGAAAGCTAGTCTTCCATGGAGGTGGGTTCCAGGTCAGATCCAGGTCCATTGCTTATGATCCCATCTCCAATGGCTGTGCTAGCTTCAGCAATAGGGTCTTGTATTCAGGTTCTGGGCTGTGGCAATAGCCCGTGTAATTTTTGGATTCGCTTGGACTACACTGGCCAACAACTCAAAGGAAGGTTTCTCCTGTCTGGTTCTGTTTCTTGATATTCAGCCTTCATCTTTCCATATGGACTCATGTAGAATTGTGTGTGTGTGTGTGTGTCTAATTTGTCAATAGATGGTTAGACTAGTATGATTCAATGAAGGAGTTATCTCTCCCCTCTCCCTTTACTTGTTTAGCACTCCCTTCATGTCTTCTTCATACTGTCTCCATTTGAAGACACTGGCAGTGTCAAGGGAGAAATGTCTCCTCATTTCTCCCTTGACACTGCCAGTGTCCTCTGGCCCCACTTCTCTTGGGCTCCTTTTTCCCCTTTACCCCCCCCCTTCCTTCTATAACCCTTCCACCCCCTCCCGTTTAGATCCCCGATTTTGTCCATCCCTACTTAGTATCGCCTGTCACCTACCAGCCATCTCTCTCTCAGGTTCCCTCTTTCCCTTTCCCTTCCTGATTCTGTTTTATTTACCCAGTTCCTGGAGTTACAACGTGGTATAGATTTGTTATGGTTTTGGTACTACAATACACAAATGAGGGATAACATACGTCATTTTTTTCTGGGTCTGTGTTACTTCACTTAGCATAACAGCTTCTAGTTCCGTCTATTTACTGGCTCTCCAGTTTTGGTTGCAAATGAGTGTTTGGATTTTTAATGCATTTAAAGAATAATGGGATGACAACTCTTTGTATTAAAATATTGTGTTTCTTCTACAAATGTCTAATTATACCTACTTTACAGTAGCTAGGAGAAAGCAATATATATATATATATATATATTTGGAAGAACATACATGTAAGTAGCTGTAACAGTAACCGTGGCATGATGGTATCAGGTAACTTATACTGACAGAGGTAGCATGAAAACAAACACGTGGAACTTTCATGAAAACATTAGGAACTTGACAAGTGGAGGTGCTCTGTGAACTGTTTTCCCCACAGATGGACAGAACGGTGTGAGTACAGCCCTGGAAGGAGCTAAGTCCAGGAGTTTAGGGGAAGGACCAGAGCAATCAAGTAGAAAGCCCCAGTGAAGACAGAAATGGGAAGCATTCTCCAGGCTGGTACCAGACCTTAGGCCACCGCAAGGCTGTGCTTAGGAGCTTAGCTTCCTAACAGGACCCATAAGAAATTTCTGAATTATAGATCTGAGTGCTAGAGAAATTACTGTAGGAATTCTCAGAAATGTGAATACTGCCTTTAAATACCTGTGCTGGAAACAAGGGGTGCTAGCGAGCACCTCGCTCTGCCCCAATGTGTCACTCATTATGTATCTAATCAAGCCCGTGAATTTGTGGTTATCGTCTTCCTTTTAAAAAATGAGGCCACTGAGGCAGGATGATAGTAATTAACCCACCTAAGATGCAGAAGGTCCCAAACTGAATGGGGGGGGGGGTTCTAGAGTTCCTGCTCTACACATCCCACCGCCCCTCCTCCAGGGAAACCACAGGTGAGGAATGTCTGCCTGGGGCTCCTTTGCTCCTCTCGGTTCTGGGATCTGGGAACAGGAGATTTGGATAGGATTTCTCAGACACTTTCTAGGCTCAGCTTTTTCTGTTGCTTGTTTATTTTTGCTTGTTTGTTTGGTTGCCTTGCCATCCAGCTATTCATTGTGAGTCTGATCTACCTGTATATTCAGTGTCTGGAAGAAAAGATATGTAGAAGACATCTGTAGAAAAGCAAAGGAACTTTTGCTTTGGATTTTTTTTTTTTTTCAAACTTTTTCTGGCACCAAATTTACTTCAATAATTTTTCAAAAATCAGACAAGATAAACAATGATAAATGTATATATTTTGTGTTGTTTTAAAGTAAGAAGCCATGCACAGGAAGCTACTGCTAAACACTAAAATATATATTTTTAAGAAAAAACAGCATTCAGATAGATGTTCATTGGCTTATCACATTTGGGCTTTGAAAACTCGCCATTACTCAAGCTAGAATATTAGTTCACACAGAGACTTTTGAACCTTACAGTAAAGCGACTTATTGAAAAGAACAGACCCCGAAAGGAGCCACTCCTGAAGGCTCTACTTGTCTCTGCTCTCCTTGGGATAAAGCACGCACTTCTCTCCCTGATAGTAAACAAGCTCTCTGACCACAAGCTGTCGCTGCCTCTGGAGATTCAGCTTTTCTTCTCCTGGCTTTTTATGAGGAGGTGTTCAGGTCCTGTCTGCAGCTGGAGTCCAGCTTAGCTTCCGCTGTTTCCACGGCAACTGACCAGCCCAGGGAAGACACTGGCGGTGCAGGGTGCTGAGTCCCAGGGCTTATCCCTCCAGGCTACCTCAGGATGCTTTTGGAGACCTCCTCGGTTTTCCGGGTGATCAGAGCAGGACTTCATGGGTGGCTGTCTGCTCAAGGGAGAGTGATAAGAGAACGCTGATAATTCTGACAGGCTCGACTTTATTGGTCGCCACTTCTGGCCTCCGCCACAGCAAACAGGAACAGGATGAATGCATTTCCTCACTCCCGCCTTCATTGTTGTTAGTCTCTCTCTCTCTCTCTCTCTCTCTCTCTCTCTCTCTCTCTCTCTCTCTCTCTCCTGTCTCTGCCTCTCCTCTCTCCCTCTCCTCCCTCTCCTCTCTCTCTTTCTCTCTCTCTCTCTCTCTCTCTCTCTCTCTCTCTCTCTCTCTCTCTCTCTCTCTCTCGTCTCCTCCCTTCTCCAGCTGTAGCCTTCTTAATGTAGTTTAATGGCTTTACAAAGAAAGCCAGGCAGAAGAGCACTTCTCAGTGGCTGTGGCTAGACCATGACCTAGCTGACCATGAACTTGGAAGGGCTTGAGATGATAGCAGTTCTGATCGTCATTGTGCTTTTTGTTAAATTATTGGAACAGTTTGGGCTGATTGAAGCAGGTTTAGAAGGTAAGGGAAGTGCTTTTTAGTGGCTTCTAAAAATTCCGTTTTGCAATTAGAAGAATTCTTCAAGGGTATCTTGGAGGCACCGGAAATGAGAATAGGGAGATGTTACTCGGGGGTAGACATGGAGAAAGTCAGGGTTTGTAGGGGTAGGAAGATTAATAAAATAAACTTTTGGCAAGTTGTGGTGGAGATGTTTTCTCAGCAAAGAATGTTAAAAACTATGAGAAGCACTTTGAATCTTGAATCAAACTGAGGGATTGAAGGGTGCTGAAGGATGTGTCAGCTTCTAGCTAGAGCATTTGGACCCTGTTGTTAGAATTTTGTATAGAATATCTTCTTTTTATTAAGTCAGCAAATTTTATTTGCATATGTTGTGGGTACACTTGATTCTTGCTATCCGAATGCTCTCACCAAATGGAATGAATATGTATTCAGTTTCTTATGGTGTAAGACTCGAGAGGAAGACAAGATTTTTATACGGTTGTCTGAGATGTTTGTTACCTATTTTACAATCTAATGAAGAGTGTAAGGGAAAAGTCTCCCACTCATATGATAGAAAGACTCAAATGTGTATTCCAGACAGGCAGTTGTTTTGCAAGTGTTGTTGTTTATGTTCGTTGGAGGCTAATCCTCCTATTCGTAATAATCTCTCCCTTTTAAAGTAAGGTCTACTTCCTTGTATCCACAAACTGCATATTTCTCTGAGAATCTGAGTAGATTTTGAGTACTGTTTCTTACTATGAAGAGCACATTTGAGAGCATGTTTACATCTGAACAGTCATGTTTCTCAAAAGTTGGCAGTGCAGTTTTTTAAAGAATCTCTGGGTGACCTTTGGCATTGTTATTTGTATCCTTAATTGAAGTTTTGAACTTGAATAAACTTAAAACCATAACAATGTTTTTATGTCTTTAACCAATCAAATCTTCCCCAAGAAGCCTGCCACAATGTGAAAGAAATATGATTACTTTTTCAAATAGCAAATTAAAGTGTGTCACTCTGATGTAGGTTACCAGAAACCTCTGTTTATAGCTCATCAGGAGGCATGGGGGATGGTGGGAAGCAAGGTTTCTTAAAGTGATTTTAAAGGAACTTTGCAGAATGCATTTCTTTTTGCGAGAAACATTTATTTGGTAGTTTTAAAATGAGGAAATATCCTAAACTCTGGAACTAGTTACTGCCTTTAAAACTGACTTTCTCTTGTACATTTTTATGAAACTAGTAACTTGGTTTGGCTTCTGTGTGCATTGCTATGGATTATTTTACTGATGCATGTGCTGGGACGGCCCATTTTAATGTTCTGGTTTTCATTTTCTCTGATACTGTCTGATGCCAGGACCAAGATCAGAATTCCTGGCTCAGTGCAGAGACTGGTTATACGTTATGTGGAAGAGGTGTGGTCGTTCTTTATACTGTTGTGCTGAGGGCATTTAGTCTGGGGTGATGATACCTACACTATTGTTGGTTTTCATGACTTCAGGAGCATAAATGATAACCTTTTAAGTGATAACCTGTGTTCCCTTCTTCTAAGGTTGGTTAACCTTTATATAAGTGTTTATTATTTTTATTTATTACTATTTTCAAACCTGCACTGATTTGACTTGACAGTTCTATTTTATATTTGGTATTATTAGTATTGTTATTAACAATTCTCTGTGTGGAGAATGAGCTTTCTTCTAGACTTCAGTATTAAATATATCTCTCATCTCTATACTTCTCTAATATATATATCTGACTTCCACTGTTTAAGAAGTACTTTTAAATAGTAAAATGCTGTTAAAGTTTTTAAAGTGGAATTATGCTTAATATATAAAAGATAATAGATGCATACTCTACTTCTGAAGTATATACATACTTAAGTCAGAGTCAGAAAACCTTCTAAACAAGGCACAAATTGGCCACTGGAGATATAAATAAATATATGCTATATCTTATTTTACATAGTTCATTTAAATTCTCTGAATTTATAGAATAACTTTAGTTAATTAAAAGGACAATATGTATATTCAAATAAAAACTTTAGAAGTTTTCTGAAACTTTGTTAATATAAACAAACAAAAACACTGACACATGAGAAAAGAGGAACTCTCATTTCATTCAGATTTATTTTCCCATGGGAGTTGATTTCCCAGCATTCCATATGTCCTAGTTGGAGAATAATGGTTTATTTTACTATTCTTACTTGTGTTTGCTGGAGTGTCCTATTAAACACTGAGTTCTAAGTCAAGAAACTTTAACTTGGTCAAAGTCATTGAGCAAGGGTTTTTAACAATTTTTCGTTGCACTTTACAACTGTTCTACAATGTGGACATCTCAAAGTGTAGTTTTAACTTTTTAATATTATATGTGAAATATGTTTTGTTATATTCACAAGGAAATATAAAATTAAGATTTATATAATGTGGTTACCATACTTTTAATATCCTTTAAAATAAATGTACTTCAGAATAAATTGTTGATGTCAAAGTCTGAAATATTTGTATTTGCTTGTCTTTGAATGCATCAAGCTTCCATTCTTTGCTGGAGGCTGGGGCTTGAGCTGTTGGATATCTTGTGTTCTTCTGGCCTCCTCTACATAAGACATGCATAAATATATAGTATCACACACAGATCCATCAAATATTTAGGAACAGGTGACACTGTTTCAGAGAGAGAAATGAAATAGTCAAAACATATAGACTTATGCCTTCTCTGTCATTTTCTGCCTTAGATATCCCCATTTACCTCTCTAATAGTTTAAAATGAGAATACTAGACACAGTAATCTCCATGGAACTTTCTATTTTATAAACTCTATGATTCTACTGGGTAACAGTTTGATAATTTTTGTAATATGGCTTAATATCAATGGCCTACTTTGGAATAAGGAGGTAATACAGCCTTAAGCTGATTCTTCTCTTATGTAATGGGTTAATTTATCATACCTCAGGGAAGTAGTCATGATATATCCAGAGAATAGGACATCTCCTTTCCATACCTCTGGAATTAGACATAGATGGCTGCTATTTCAGGGATTTTGTGATTTCGCTTCTCAAAATTATACAGTGTTCTAGTAGCAAATGTGCATATTATGTTAGGTGTTTTTTTTTTTGTAATTTAGGTAAAATTCAATCATTTTTCTTTTAAAGAAAAGCAATATTCACACCAGGTCAGTATGCATTCAATCAGCAGTGCCAATGCGAGTGAGGCCTTGAGAGTAAAACACAAGGGCAGTGGCCCCTGTTCTGAATTCGCTGACTTCTCTAGGCCATGAAGACTTTAGGAAACTCCAAAGCTATAGTAGTTTGGAAAACCCCTAAAACCTCACAGCACACAAATTACCTCTTCTCCACCCATAAAAATGAAAGTAGTTTTGTGTTAATGCATTCCAGGGAGAAACTGAATAAAAAATTTAATGGCAAAGCTATTTCATTATTTCTGTATGTGGTACTGAGCTGTGAAAAAATATCTACTTTTCATCCAAATATGTATTGAATACACTGATGTGCCAGAGAATGAACAAAGAACCAGCCTTCTATCAAGCTAAAATAAAGAGAAAAAAATTTCAAAACTATATTAAACAGTGGCTTGAATAAAACACTCATTTTACTTATCATCTCTCACCAAAAGACAGAGATAAGGTGATAATCCATGTCTCTTTTATAATAAGCATACAATTCTTTTGCTATTTATTGAGTTTACTTCCTTTAGCAGATATTTTTAACAGTATAATACAAATTTCCTCAAGAGATCATAGCAAGGTACTAGCCATCTACTCAACCCAAGTTTTTAATTCCTCCACACTCCTGACAGAAGTACAGGGGTGCTGAATCTGTGGTGCTGCACCAACTGCAAAACAACAAAGCCCGTTTCTCTCCACTATCATGCATATGGGGGACACAGAGGCTGTATGTGACAGGGAAGGGCTGTTCTAGCCATCTCAAATAGCAGAACTGAAATTTGAGAAGAGAATTTGCCTTACACTCTCCTTCCCAAGATGCAACAGGAAGCCAAAGGCGATGTATATTTACTGTCTGGGAGGTCATTCTGCCGTAACTTTTCTGCATCTTTCTGGTTTTTTTGTTGTTTTGTTTTCTTTTTTTTTTTTTTTAACAATAAGTGAAAATTTGTGAGTGCAAGCATCCTTCATGTCAAACCAATTTGCGAGCAGTTGTGCCCAAACCCATACAGCTCATGGGTCCCACCATCCAGCAGGGGGCGGGGGGCTTGTATGTTCAATCAAGTTGATCAAATGAGTGTCCAGTCTATATTGTTGTAGTTTCACCTTTCACCCCAATCGCAGACCTTACATTCTACCGCGCCTCCTCTGCCGCAGATTGTTCCCTAGGCTTAGAAAAGGGGCACACGTGGATGAGATGCAAAACAGTCTACTTTCTCTGGAGCTGTTGTCTTGGTCTCTAGTCATTTCTGGCTGTTTTCTTTCATGGGCTGCCAGCTTGTCCAGGCATGATCTGGGATGGGTAGGGGAGGGGCGGGCTGAAGGGAAGGGGATATACGCCTGAACTGAATTGGAAAAAGATGTATGAAATACACAAAGCATCAATAAAAAAAATAAATAAAAATAAAAAATAAAAAAATAAAAAAATAAACTATATTAAAAAAAAATAAAATGCTTTATAAATATAGTAAAACCCTTCAACATACCATCTTTCCACTACACACCGGAATGGAATTGAGGGAATATTTCCAACATTTGAAAGTTTTAGCATCCCCTTATAGTACATATTTCATCTATTATAAGAACATTCACAGCTAAAGGATACTGATGGACAGAGAGAATTTAATAGGGTCTGAAATTACACCCAGAGAACCTAGAGATGTTTTGTCCTGATTTTGGTCACAGTGTCATTTCGTAGGGTTCATAGAATTTTAGACTATTACCTGATTTCCATAATCTTATTTTTATCCATCATATAAAAGAATCAAAGATAATCTTGACACCTTGTTTCACTGAAGAGTACATGAGAACTGGGCTAATGTCAAACATGGTTTAGTATGTTATAATAGTATGCACATATCAGTATTAGAGTTATATTAATAGTAGAGTTTGTTTGTTTTTTTTTTCCCCTGGTTCTCTAGAGATTTTCACTTTAGATGTGTGGAAACTTAGTTGCTTAAGTATAATGAGCCCCAAACCCACAAAACTGAAATTCAGTTATTGGCAATAATCAACAATTTGGAGATAGGAGGGTTTCTATGATGGAGTCCACAAGCCACTCAACAAAACAATCTATATGTGAAACAGTCTCACTCATACTATAGAATTCTAAACATGATATAAAATATCCCAAAGGTTCTGCTATGAGTTACACAAAATATCAATAGATTATCAGATATAAGTGGAGGAAGGGAATAGTATAAATGTTCATGCTTATACTGAGCCCAGAATCTCTGGTTTGTTTTGGAGAGATGAAGGGATTTCAGGAAATATATGACCAGCCTGATCTGAATTGGAAAATGATGTACAAAATGCACAAACCATCAATAAAATTAAATTAAAAAAAAAAGAAGTCTACCTGAAACTACAACTTATGTGTTTTTCCATTAGACCCAGTCACTTTACCTTTCCCTCCAAACAAAAGAGGACACAGTCCACCAAAGTGAATCTGAAACAAAAAGCTGCACCTTTGCTCATCGGCAATAAGAGCAATGCTTGTGGGGTTCAGTGAGTCAAAGCAAACACTGACACTCTTTTAGATTCTCAGGCTTTTCAATGAATGGGAAGTTACCATTGGCCAACTGCTTGTAAAGTGCGTTTTGATGGTTGCTACTGTTATCAGAGAAAAAGGTCATTTCTTTTCTTAAAACTTGACCATAAAAACCTTTCATGATAAATTTTTAAGATGTGTTAAGCAGCTTCAAGGTATCCATCATGGTTTAGACACAGAGATGGGTTTATACACTGTAAGCAAAATAGACAAATGCACTTTCCTTTCAAAGTCATCTACTAAATATTGAGTTACTAACCTACTGACAATTTACAGGAGACAGAATAGTTAATTCATTTGTTTATTCATTTACTGAATCCATGTCTGTACTACGTTCTAAGAACAGTAGCAAACTAAGTTCTTGTGAAAACATGCACACACAAACACATATGTATACTGTTGACAAAACAAGACAAAAATGGATCTTGGGAATGTATAGTCTAATATTTATTAACATCAAATGCAGATTATTATAAGAGGACAAAGCAGTACTGTGATGTAGTGCCAAGAGAAGGTCATTATGATAATCTACCTTGTCTTCAGATATTCAAACGAAATATCTGTGACAGATTAGAAGCTGGCTAGAAGGGACTCCAGGAAAAAGGACTGTTCAGGATAGGAACTGTTGCTTAGACTGATACTTTCTGTATCTAAGAATCCCAGACAGGCTAGTGTAGCTGGAGCAGGGTGAGCTAGCCAGGGTAGAGATAGGAGCATACAGGCATTGAGGAGGGTCTTATCATGCAGAAGCATTGGAGGATTTGGGTTTTCATCTTTGTTCCTGGGAAGACACTGAAGAATTGAGATATGCAGTGTCTACACAGTGATTCCAGCTTATTTTTAATCCCTTGGTATCAGTTTCTGTACCACAGCTGTCTATTCTACTCTTTGTATGTAGTCTATTCTGAGATACCTCAGTAATCTGACCAGATATTTGCCAGCACATGGGTTCATGGTTTCTCATCAGACCTTCTTTATCTGAAGTAACTACTTTTTAGTATCTGCTCAAGTTACAAATCATTCTTCTTCATGAAGCAAGTTCTGCCCCTCTGACTACCACATGGACTTGGCAGGTCTAGTCTTTATTTGTTTGTAATGGCAGTTTCAACATCTTGGTATAAAATCTCACTCAATTGCATTCTGAGAAACAGAATGACCATACCTGATAAGGGAGTTTGAAAAGTCAAATCATATTCCGTCAGTACTTGCCAAGGCAAGAGTATCAGGGCAGTGCAGGCAACACTGAATTTCACAAAAGGAAAGCCATGTTGGTTCTCTTTAAGTACCTTCCACCACAAGAGCAGCTTCACAGATAAATATCTAAATTGGCCATATTGCAACTTGAAATGAGAATAATACATTGATTTTCCAGCTATTTATACTAATGCATAATTTTTGGACCTAGCAATGTTCATGGAACTGTTGCCCAACCCCTTCATTTTATGCATAAATTGAGACTCAAGAAGGTTAATTAACTCGTTAGAAATCACAATGCTATTTGGTAGCATAGATAATAATTACATCATTTATGATAGAACAATAATTATATTCTAGGTGAGCAGCTAAGCATTTAACATATTTTCAGTATCTAATTTTTGCACAGCAGTGTAGAATAATCTTATTAGCCATAATTACAGAAAAGCTGACTCTTTATTTACTTGAAAGTATATTGTATAGATTTTTCCTCATGTTTCTCTTTTCTAGTTTTATTACCTTATGCTCAAGGAATTTCATAGTATGTAGAATAAACTTTCTTGAAGAAAATGGTAGCACACAGAGTGCTGTAATGACATCAACTCAGTTGGTGAACACAGCTTCACTTAGGATCTAAGATGATGAAGAAATCACCCTCAAATCCCCAATTCTGAGTCCTCAGCCTGGAGGGAGACAATGAATGAATATAATATAGGTTCTCATGGAAGGAGGCTCCAGGACTGGAGGCCAGGAAGCTAATGTCTTGGTAATCTCTTGTTGATTGATTTCCAGTCACTGTGTTCAAAGGTTTACATGTGTTACTCATGTTGACAATAATGATCACAGGAAGCCTGTGGCTGAAGATATAACACAACAGAGTCCATAAACATGTTCCCGAATGTTCATTCATTTGATAACACACACGTAGACATAGTTGAGCAAGGATCTGAATGCAGCCTGTCCTCCTGGAATGCAAAAATTCTCTGCCAACCTGAACCAACTGCTCAGAGGTGAGCCAGGATCAGAGAGAGATTTGCCTTTAAACAATTTAAGCTTATGCTGCAAAACCTTTAAGTGCTCTGAGACCTGTGTGGTTCCCATCCAAAACAAATCTTTGGTCTACACCAGACACATTTTATATGTGTGGTTTTTTTTTTTCCTTCTTTAAATCATATATGCTTAAGATCAAAAGAACAACAAACACACCAAACATGTCCCAAGTTGTGCTCCCTTTGTGATCTTGAATGATTTTGCTTTTTCTCTCATTATAATATCCATGCCTGGGGATATAGAAAATAAGAGCCAATCTTGTTGAACATAAAGTTCCTTTAGATGTTGCCATGTCTCCTTTCACTTCCAGTTCCATGGCCAGCCTGACTTAAGTTTGACAGAGGGAGTCTGGAAGGGATTATTTGACAGCATGCCATTTCCCCACCTTCTGACTGCAGAAGGAATGAAATCCTATTCCCTATATGATTGGCCTTGGGACTCATTTTGACTTGAACTTGTGGGATTCCTGAGGCATTCTGCAGCATGGCTTGGGTAGGACACCCAGAGACTTTCTCATTAGGCAGGCATTTATTTGAATTCTGCCTCCTTCACTTACAGTAAATATAATCTCCAACAACTAACTTAATCCCTCAGTGAGCCTCAGTTTCATTGGCTATAAGTGGATTGTTGCTGTGAAGACTAATAAGATGAATGGACATTGGTGAACTCTCTATTAATCTGTTCTAAGAAGTGATCATTAACTGTCATGTTGTTACAGTGTAAGAAGCCCTGAGGTAATGAGGTGAAAATCAGCATCATTTCTGCTCCATATGACTATCTAGATGCGTGCTACTGACATGAACTCTGAAAGTATGTCTGCTAATATGTTCTGTTTACTTAGGACAGATAGAACCCTCATGTCCATAAAAGCTGATACACTGAACATATATTAACTGAGCAACTACAAAGTTTTCTTCTAGGTGTTGTGAATTCATGGAGAGAATGCTGCTGACATCCTCCATATAGGAGAGAAGTTGGCTCTGGTTGCAAGAACTCTCCTTTGTTATATTCTATGCTCCAGAAAGCAGAGAATATGGGTGAAGATGGAACTCGTGAGGAGAAGTAAAGAGACAATGCATCTGATTGATTTCTTCTCAGTTGGTAGGAGGTTCAATGAGTAAGAAGCATTTGTGAGAGTAATGGATGCTTTAGGGGAGAAAAATATAATGTAGTCTGACTAGAGCCTGGAGGAGGCGAGCTGACAGAGGCAGTGTGTCAGGAGGGCCAGGCGGTGCTGAGTACTCACTCGAGATTTGTGGTCATAGTTTTACAAAGATCTCTTCTGACTCAGATAAAGCATGTTCTTTCTTGGGTACATTACTGCAAGTTGTGTTCAAAGAGAATAGGATCATAGAAGACAGTAGGAAATGTTGAGGAAATTAGAGGACTCTGCTCAGTACAACCTCGGAACACTCAAAAATAGACAGCAGCTCAGGGGATAAAGGAAAGCCACAGAAAATAAAATTGAGGCAGGTAGGAAGAGTGTCATCTGTTTGGAGGAATGGAAGGCAGGGAAATGTGCTATTTCTTCACGTTCTGTGCACAAAGATATACTGTAAACAAAAACAGCTCATCGATGGCAGAAAGAGGGCATTCAGCAATTTGTCGCAAATGCTGGTTTGGTGAGAATACTTGATTCACAATCTCAGACTGTCCTTAAGGTAATGAATGAATTCCTCTAAGTTCTAGTCTTTGTCCCTTTCATTTCCTGTGACAAAATAACCTGACAAAAGCAACCAAAGAGAGAAAGAGTTTATTCTGCTCAGAGAAGAGTCCAGGCCATCCTGCAGGGAAGTCAAGCATTCAGGAGAGCAGAGCAGCATGCTCCATCATCAACACTACCCACCACAGTTGAGTATGTGCAATTTCTTCATAAGCGAAATACTACTAAGCACATGGGGACAAATATTTGTTATCTTAACATTTAGTAGGTTGAGCCAGGAGGCTTGTCAGTGGGCTATATGCTGAGGCTTTGTTTCAAATAACTCCCCTACAAAAAGAAAAGCTTTATTCATTGGATATTTGTAATGATGATATGTCTATACTTACCTTTGTCCGTAATTTTCAGCTACTGATTTCTTATTTGCTCTGTCAAATTTATTATCTAGTAATCACAGATTCTATATGCTAACACTAAACATATGTTTAATGGTTACTGAACATTCTAAGGTGGATAATTTTCTATGTGCTTCAATATATATACACATTCACATGGACACACACTTTTACAAACAGATGTTAGACTCAGGGGTACATGTTTGTAAATTTACTCTGAGTAGAGAAGCCATGATATTTGTTATTTAATATACATTGCATTCACTGATGAAGACAGGTTATTTTGTTCTACAACTTGTACAGATTCCTTGATATGTCTTCATAATTAATCATGTATGTAAATGAGAAGGAAAGGAGTATCCTGGAAGAAAGGGCACTAAAGAACAGAACCTATGTATGAAGCAGAACACTCTGTACCATATGAGGGAAGATGTTATGACTCTAATTTCTTTTCTAAGTGATCTTACCCAAGTAACAGTAATCTTCTAATTCTTCCTTGATAACATCTAGTTCATAAAGTGTCTTAGAGGAATCCCTGCTTTTCATATGCACAGTGATTGATTAGGGGGAATTGTTTTGGCCTCTCTGCCTCTTGCTCCCCTGGTGATGTGCGGTGTGTTTTCATCTTAACTTGAGAAAGGCTTCGCCATAACTCACATCTCTTCCTGACAGCGTCTTCAAGATCTCAGTCTGCTGTTTTCTCTAAAAGATTCCTTTCCTTCTTAGTCTTTGTCATCTCATTGGATGAGCTTCAGTTTGGGATTCAGTTGGCTGGAGGCTTATACGCTTGCTTATACACTTGCTCATCTACCCACCAGGAACCTGGAAAACAGAACTGTGTTTAAAAGAGAATTGAATGTCTACTTTTAGTTAAAAATACAAATTTCAAAACAGCATTCACAATAAAGGCTTCATTAAAAAACAAACAAAACAAACAACAACAATAAAAAAACACATGGAGCCTGTCATGGTGGTAGACGCCTTTAATCCCAGCACTCAGGAGGCAGAGGCAGGCAAATCTCTATGAGTTCACACCAGCCTGGTCTACATAGTGAGTTCCAGGCCAGCTGGGATTAAAGGGAGACCCTGTTTCAAAAAGACAAAACACACACACACACACACACACACACACACACACACACGGGTAAAGTGGAAGAGCTAGACACTAACGTTTCATTTCTTCTTTGAGTATGTGCATTTTTCATATGTTCATATAGGATTTTTGGAGGTGAATTTTAAAAGGAAAATATCCATAAAAATGCAAACCTATTTTCCAAGACGGGAAAAGCAGCGAATGCCCTTTAGAACATAGCAATTTATTGATTTTAAATAAAAATAATTTGGGTCCTGAAAGTCCTATTTGTATTTATCTTTTTAAAAAGTATTTTATTTTGGAGCTGGAGAGATGGCCTAGCGGTTAAGAGCGCCGACCGCTCTTACAGAGGACCCAGGTTCGATCCCCAGCACCCACATGGCGGCCGAGAACCTTCTGTAACTCCAATTCCAGGAGAACTCCAGTTCCAGGGGAGTCCGACACCCTCTTCTGACCTCTGCGGCATTGCACGACACGGGTGCACAAACCTGCATGCAGACAGTACATTCATACACATACAGAAAAAAAAAAAATTAAAAAAAAAGTATTTTATTTTTATTTTATGTGTATTAGTGTACTGCCTGCATGGTATATAAGTGCATCTATGTCATGCAATGAAACGCCCACAGAATTAGAAGAGGGCTGGATCCCCTGGAACTGGAGTTAGGGAAGGATGGTGGTTAGCAGCCATGTGGGTGATAGGAATCAAATATGGGTCCTCTGCCAGAGAAGCTGGTGCTCTTACCACCGAACCATCTCTCCAGCCTTGCTTGTATTTATCTTAAAAGTAAGCGAAGTTTGGGGCTGGAGAGATGGCTCAGCGGTTAAGAGCACCGACTGCTCTTGCAGAGGACCTGGGTTCAATTCCCAGCACCCACATGACGCCTGAGAACCGTCTTTAACTCTAGATCCAGGGGAATCCAACACCCTCTTCTGACCTCCTCAGCATTGCACAACAGGGGTGCACCTACTCACATGCAGACAGTACACTCATACACATAAAATAATTTAAAAAATGTAAGGGAAGTCAAGTAAGAATTGTGGCGCTAATGACATATTTTTGTTCACAAATGGCATTGTTCTACAACAGGGTGCAGCAAAGCATGGCTGCTGAGAAGCTGTGTCTGCACCTACTGCTATGTCAAGGAAGTGATCAAAGGTCCAGATAGTCGTGTTTGACTGCTCGAACACACTTACCTACAAGGGATCCTCATGTTCTGCGTCTTCTATGAAGTTCTTTTAGGGACAGACCATGACACTCCTTGTATTTTGTTTCTCTTCCTCTGAAAGGGAAGGTTGGCCTGGGCGTGTGGTATGTAAGGAAGAGCAGAACAGATCAGGAATTTGCTGCTTCTTGGCAACTCTCAGCCTCCTCAAGTCTAAGCATCAGTAGTTTCCTCTCCCTTCCAGCAGCTTGCTCACAGCTGCCTGGGAATCATCCGTGTAGAAACTCAGGTAAGTGTTATTTACTGTGGGAGGCAGATGAAAAGGGAAGGAACATTGGGAGGAGGTGGACGCACAGAAGTGCACAGGTTCCATTAATGCCTCGCTAGAAAGGAATCCCAAATACTTCCCATAGATTTTATTTTCTTTGAAACTTACTTGATGAAATTTACCCATAGGAACCATTCATATAATTTTTCTTTTATATTACTAGTTGTTTTCTTCTTGCGTAATAATAAAGCAGAAGATTATGTTGTTCTGCATTCAAATTAAGGGGATTTTGGAGGGAAAAAAAATCCTCCTATTAGTCAGGCTTTGTGCTAAGATCTGGAATGACAAATGAAATAAAATAGAATGTCACTTCTGAAGAGCCAAGAGAGTTCCCCTCAGCTGTTTTCCATGAAGAAAGTATTTAGCCTTTTGTTAAGTCTTAAGTTTTCATCCAGACACAAGCAATTGTTTTTATTAGTTTTTCTTCAGTGAGTGGGGATATAGATCACTCATAGAATTCATGTCCTATGCAAGTGTTTTCTACAACCTGCATAACCAGTACTTTGTAAAACTTGTTTATGCTTCAGTTGTACATAGTGTTTTTAAAATAAATATATAGTATTTTTATTTAGGTCCCCCAAATTTGAATTTGTCTGTGTGAAGCATTGTAAAGATACATTTCTCTTTGAGTACCATTACAATTGTACAGAGGTTTTCACTGGTTCTATTTTTCTACTATTACTGAGAAGATGTAACACTGACTTTATCCTACATATAGTTGGCATTTCAAATAAATGGCTTGTATAGAAAAAAAAAAGAATTGTGGTGAAGACTCAAGATTCTACTGTGTCTTCGACATCGATACTGTTCAGTGCCAGGCAGGGATCATTTTCTTGCTAAACATTGCTCAAACAATGACTGATAGTAATCAAGAACACTCAGTTTGAATGGCTTGTGAAACCAACTCATTTTATGCTAATTTTTATTTAGCCTAACCACATTCCAACACATGGTGATCTTGTAGAGAAGCATGAGGGCCATCACCTGAGCATAGCTGTGTTTTGACAGGAACGAGTCCACAGCCCCACTTAGCTGGTGCTCAGAAAGATGTACCTGGGTGGTCTGTTGGTAGCTGGACAACTTCAGGAGAGACTCTTCAGAGATCAAAATAAATCCTTCCATTGTCGAGTCAAACCCAGCTTCTGGTATTCCAACAGCTTTTTACCAGTGAATGAAACATTTTTTAATCAGGAAGAAAGAAGGCTTAAATTATGCTTCCTTTGCAGGGAGTGATAGTGAGTGTCCGTTAATAGGCTATGAATGGATGAAAGGGTGTGAAACAAATCCCATCAATTAATGTTATTTTCATGTTGCTAACTCGAATTTTATAGTGTTTTCTTTTGAAATATTTTCATTTTCGATATTTTTATTCATATAGTACATCTTAATCAAATCTACGCCCTTCCCCCTTACTACCCTGCATAGTAGCCCATCCAGATTTCAGGTATTCTGTCATAAAGGTTAAGCCCTATCCAGTTAAGCATTTCTATTCAGGTATCCCTTGGTGTAAGTTCATGCATTGGAGTCTAGTCAGCCTATCTAGAATCACTCTCTTAAAGAAGATCTACTCTCCCTCACCCCATGGTAATCGTAGTGCCTTGGCTAGGGTTGAGGTGCCCATTTCTCCCCTCCATGCTATCTTTGTGTCTAATTGAGTCTGCATGGGTCTTGTGCATGCTGTCAACTGATGGGTGGCACTGTAAATACAGCTTAATATACATGGCAGGAAAAGTCATATATCCTAGAGAAAACCCCATATGGGTCCTATCTCGAGACGAATGTAATTTCTCACCATATACTACATATGGGTCCTTATATTTACAGACAAATGTACTGCAGACCACTGATCAAAGAAGTTTCTTTTTGCAACAGATGGAGGCCACAGAGTTCTACAGCTAGTCACATACAGAGAATATATGTCTGAGAGATGCCCAACCTTCAAATAGTTTTAATAGTAACTGTATCTAGATTGTTTTAGATTTTCCAATAATAATAGCATGGGGAAGTTGAGATTTATAACAGAAAAAAAATTAAATACTGGGATTCTTTGTTACTCTTTTCATCATCTACCAAACCCACTGAAATAAGTCCTGTGCACTTTGGGACATAGAAACAGAGTTGACAGCAGGCTCTGTCACACACTCGCTTATAACAGTCAGTAATGTGAATGTGAAAGTGAATTACCTTGCCTGTGCCCTGATTTCTGATGTCATGTGGAAATATTTCTATTTACTGCTTTGTTGTCACAATAATCAGACATTGCAAGCACACGGTCTCTTTTTCTCCTGTATACAATGGTTTTGAGAGACAGCGTGCCTTTTTAGTACATATTTCTTTTCATGTATTTGTTAACACGTGCTAATGAGAATGTATATACTAGTATTTCAGTTGTGACGCTGCTCATTTCTAAAATGAATGCAAGCTCATAACATTTAGGCATTCCAAAATGTGTCAAACACAAACCGAAGCTGTTAGTGCCTGTATGTCTCTCTTCAGTACTGTGCAGTATTGCTGAAAGAAACAATTCTTAAATTCTTTCAGTGGGATTTAAAGCTAGGCATGTGGGCAGGAGCATTGCAGTGATGTATTTTTTTTCTTTTTTTTTTTAATTTAATATTTATTGATGGTTTGTGCATTTCGTACATCATTTTCCAATTCAGATCAGGCATATTTCCCTTTCCCTTCCCCCCCACGCCCACCCCATCCCAGATCATGTATTCTGCCATAACTGTCCTGCATCTTTCAGGGTTTTTTTTTTTTCATTTTTTAGCTATAAGTGATAATCCATGAGTATAAGCATCCTTTGTGCAAAACCAATCTACAGACTGTTGTGCCCAAACCCCAACAGTCCCACCATCCAGTGGGGAGTGACAGGTTGTTTGTTCAATCAAGTTGATCAAATGAGTGTCCAGACTACATCGCTGTAGTTTCACCGTTCACCCCAATCGCAGCCTTTACATTCTACCATGCCCCCTCTTCCGCAGATTGTTCCCTAGGCTTAGAAAAGGGGCACAGGTGGATGAGAAGTAAAACTGTCCTCTCTCTCTGGAGCTGTTGACTTGGATTCTGGGACATAGTGTTAACTAATCTCATTGTAAACAAAACGGTCTGCTTTGTAAAAATAGAATCTATGTGTTCCTCCTCTTAACCTCTACAGAACCCTTATGAGAGATGTATTAAGCTGTCTGCAGCATAGAAGAACAGAAATATCATGAACATCAAATCTGAAGTATAAGGCTTTGACCCCAAAGTCCATTCTCTGTTTAGTCTGCATTCTTTTTAATTCATATTTTTGTCTCATTTTTCATTCCTGTCTCAGTTCTCTAATTAGAAAAGGAAGATAATATTTTATTTCCACAAGCCCATTGTGAAAATTAAATAACAGATTAAAAGCATAAGCACACCATAGTGGCTACCTCCTACCCCATCTCTTCTCTCTGATGACTGGAAAAAAATTTACAGAGTTTTCCAAAGGCATCAAATCCTCAAGGGATTATCTGGAAAACTTGTCATTGAGAATAACTGTTTCTGGCTGTGGTTAAAAGTAAGATAAAAGATTTCCCACTGTTTAAAGGATTCACTGTTCAGAGAAAAGAAATTGTTTTCAGAGAAAATATTTCGAGGAATCTTTTCTCTTAGTTGTTTTATTCCAAAGTACTAAACCTGAGTCCCCCTATTTGCATTTCTTTAGCTAGTCTGGGGTGCCCTCTGTTATAAACCATTTTAATTTTCACCTTCTCCACCAATTACTGTGTTATAGCAACAGGGCAGGCTGGCTTTATTCACAGGTAAGAATCCAGAATAACATTTTACTCTCCACACAAAATGAACAGCATCAATCAAGCTTTATGTCTGCTCCATACACTCTGATATCTGGGCTACTAATTCCAAGCTTGAGGCTGTGAAGTTAACTTTCAAAATATACAAAAGAGAAAAGGGGAAAGAGGAAAATGTAAAGTAAGTTGAGGATGTGGAAAGGCATTTATATATCCACATTTAAATGGAAAAGGAGGGTTCTATGGGGGAGGATTTAGATAGAGGCATGGGTTCCAGTGCAGTGCTAGATAACATCCATTCAGCACTGATGTCATTCCTGTGAACGGTCTTCATGGTATTGCAGTAAATCATTTGAAGCAGAGGTGGTCATTCCTTTGTGCACAGCAGGGTGGCAAGCTTTCCTCTCTCTGTTCCTGGCTTTTTAGACTATAGAGTTCCTGGACTTGTTTTCCCAAGGCAGACAGTTGGCTCAATAACTACTTCCTAACATCAAAGTATATTTGCTTTTATGATTTTATATCTGATAAAAACTAAGTGTACACAATAATTTCTCAGATATCTAAAGTATCTCATTTAGAATGTATTCTGATTTGGACACTGCACTGAGATTCTGAGCAACTATTTATTCATAAAGCATGCAAATGTGTTAGTCTAAACAAGATTTGGAATAAGAAGTATTTAAAATCCTGGAATAAGTCAACTGTTTTCAAGCAACACCCAAGTTCCTCAGACATCATTTAAATAGTGCATATAATTAAAATTATTTTTATCTATTCATTAAAAGTAAGATTAAAAAGAGTACTGGGTAGGCTTTACTTTGTTATCCCAGTTTGAAGCAATATTTAATTTTAAAACAGATGCTGAAAGATCAACCTAAGCCACACTGAGAAAAAGAACTGCTCATTTGTGTCTGTTTTAAAGGTAAATCAGAGCAAAATGCGGTATGGAAGCAAAAGGGTAGGTGTGGAAACCACTGATGTGGCAACTCAGACCACGGGAGGTCGGGTGTCAGAGTTCTCTACCAGACACAGGGTTTGGTCCAAGCACCTGAGGGACTCCAGGGAGCTGTTGCTGCCTGCCCTGCCCCCCTGGAACCACGTTCCTGGTACCTTCCAGGGTAGATGTTCTCTATGGAGCAGCACGGGTGACCTCTGGAAAGGGCTCTAGAGTGATGGCAGCCCGAGCCCCGCAGGCACCCGCCCTGGTAGATTAAGTTCCATTCCCTTGCCTCAGGCAGGCTAGAGCCTTCTCTCCTATGACCCCCTGCAGAGCCCCTATAAATCGGACTAAAGTAAGATTTCACCTGAAATATCCTGACATCTGTGTCTTTCTTTCCCACCATCCTCCATTGCAGTCCCAGTGTCCCAAAGCACGGCCTCCCTTTGAACCTTGCTTCTAATCTTCCTTCTTAACCCAGCACCATGGCTAACCCTAAACAAGGAATCAGTAGTAACAGCTGCTTCTGTGATTCCTGCTTTTTGGTGTTAATATTTTTATTCTTTGTATTACTTACAAGGTTTGAGGTATGAACCTACAGATTAGAAGTGAGATAACTGATGGTTATATTAATCGTCAACTTGATAGACTATGAGGCATAAAGAGGAGTGCACGCCTTTAATCCTAGCACTTGGGAGCCAGAGGCAGGCGGATCTTTGTGAGTTCAAGGCCAGCCTGGTCTACAGAGTGAGTTCCAGGACAGCTGGGGCAACAGGGAGATCCTGTCTCAAAAAGACTAAAAAAAAAAAAAAAAAAAAAAAAAAATAGGATTATGTAGGATCTGTGTCTACCAGGCCTTGCAGTTGCATCAGGAGAGCCCTGTCCTGACGAATGGATTGATCCGATGGATTATTGGGTGGTGGCATTACTGTAAACTGGCCATGTCTTACCCTGGCCTCTTGTTGTGTTCTTCTCCTCTGTTCCTGACTACTATGTTGTTGCCTCCGTGCTTCGCTTCTCATAGCCACCAAGCCCAGACTGGGGAAAACCTCAGAAACTATGAGCTAAATTAAATCCACCCTCTTTAAGTCATTAAGTCACACATCTTGTAGGAGTGATGACAAAGCTCACTCACAAGATAAAGAAAGCTTCAGAGCAGGTAACTTAAGATTATCCACTAATAGCCATTGATACTTTTTGTACTACATTTTGCTCTTTTCAATATATATGTTATTGATTTTTTACACATTTTATACAATACATATTAATCATATTTAAACCATCTCCCCTATCTGAACCCCACTCACAGCCTCTACCCCCTACTGGATTTCACGCATTCTGTCATATGTGTTTAGGCCTGTCAAGTCAATTTTGTGTCCTCAGATGACCCTTGGTGTGACCACGTTGAGCATGTTCAGCTTATCTAGCACAACTTCCTTAAAGAAGACCAACTCTCCCTAGCCCTGCAGTGATCAACCTTAGCTGAGGAAACATTTTGTTCTATTTCAATAGAACTTATTTCATGTACCTAGATTTGATAGAATTATTTTATGTGGATTGCTGCAGAATAGTTTATACACACAAAAACTGAGTGTCTGGAAAGGCAAATATTCAAATAAGCAACACCAAAGGGAGGGCCCAAAACAAAGTGCAGGTCTAAGATCCACAATGACAAAGGGTATGTTTTGCTAGGACAAAGAAAAGACACTGAGATTGATGCCTGGGAGGAGATCCATAAAGGAAGTTCAAGACAGAGGAGGAAGTAGTAGTCCAAGTAGCCTATTTACAACTTCTTATATAATTTTAAGTTAACAATTCATTTTCAGCAAAATTAGCCATCTTTAATAATGCAATTCAGTGAATTTTAGTGAATTCTTCCTGTAATATAAACATATCCATCTACTTTGAAGACATTTCTTCTCCCTATAGCCCCAGCTGTCCTAGAACTCGCTCTGTAGACCAGGCTGGCCTTGAACTCACAAAGATCCGCCTACCTCTGCCTCCCGAGTGCTAGGATTAAAGGTGTGTGCCACCATGCCTGGCTGAAGACATTTCAATCACCCACCCCCATAGGAACTCAGACATCATTTTACAGTTAATCTCTACCACTACCCAGACCCCTTTTATTAATCTCTATAGATTTCCCCTTTCAGGTCACTTTTTACAAATATATTCACACAGGATTTTGTATCTCTTTTCCTTCTCAACACCCACAATCCATCAATATTTTAGCATATATAAGTCAGTCTTTAAAATTGCTGAATAGGGGGCTGGAGAGATGGCCTAGCAGTTAAGAGCGCCGACTGTTCTTGCAGAGGACCCAGGTTTGATCCCCAGCACCCACATGGCGGCCGAGAACCGTCTGAAACTCCAATTCCAGGAGAACTCCAGTTCCAGGGGAATCCGACACCGTCTTCTGACCTCCGCGGCATTGCACGACACGGGTGGACAAACTTGCATGCAGACAGTTCATTCATACACATACAGAAATAAATAAAATTAATAAAAAAATTTTTTTAAATTGCTGAATAGTATTCCATATATTGTTTAATCATTCACTAATTGATAGAAATGTTGGTTGACTTCTCTTTTTGACTGTCCCTTAGCAGGGCTCTGTGCAAGGGAGCCAGGGATTTGAACAGCTGGAGGGAGAGGGAAATGCTGAGTATAAACAAAGCTGACCAGTGTGTGCCCTCTGCACGAAGGATGACAAGTCCACAAGTCAACAAGTCATACCAGAACACACCCTAGAGGCATAAGCAGCATGGAACATAAGAAACTATGCAATTTCCCCATGGGCTTGAGAAGTAGATATACATATATTTCTAATGTGTTCAGCTTTGGATGTATATACCCCTCTAGAAAATCAGTGTGCTTGTTGGCATTTTAAAGATTCTGAGGAGTTTTATAGGAAAGAACAATATTTAAATCAATTTAAAATTTAATTACTTATTATTTTATCCAGTATTTCCCAATCATAGCCTCATATGGACACAATGGAATTTGTTTTGATTAACACAATTCAGATCCCATGAGTCTAGAACTATAGGTGAAATTTGTGTTTATCCACATGAAATGGAATCATTCTGGTCTGTGTCTTATAGGATAGGGCAGGAATTCTAGAAAGGCTCTGTACAGCACCAGAAAAACCAAAGTAGCACAGTGGAGATTGTGGAGCTTGCGGAGGAGATTCTGCAACATAGGACCATAGAGAAGAACACAAATTATATTTGCTTACTAGAATAAGGCAGTCCCGGGGCTGGAGAGATGGCCTAGCGGTTAAGGCACCGACTGCTCTTGCAGAGGACCCGGGTTCGATTCCCAGCACCCACATGTCAGCTGAGAACCATCTTTAACTCCAGTTCCAGGGGAATCCGACACCCTCTTCTGACCTCCACTGTATTGCATGACATGGGTGCAAAAACCTACACTCAGACAGTACATTCATACACATAAAAAAAAAGTGGTAAAATAAGCCAGTCCCAAAATGACAAATAACCCATGATTCCATTTCTGTGTATTATTTAAAATATTCACACACAGAAACTCAAAAAGCAAAATAATGGTTACTAAAGGGCAGGGTAAGGAAGTTGGGGAGCTGCTAGCACACATGCACATAACTGTTTGATTTCATATCAGCTATATCCTGTAAAAGCTTTAAAACATATGTTTTATGTATATCCCAAACATCAAAATGAGGATGGTACTGGAAAATTTTATTCTTTCAAATAGATATTTTATAATCCTTTGGTTATACATCATGATTAGCTTCATAAGACATTTATTTGGATCCTTTTTATGAACTAGAGGCAATTTTAGACTGCACCATAAATTCTTAGTATTATTAAAGTAAATATTATTTACAAAAGTTTGGCTTCAGGTATGTGTGTGTATGCAAGCTCATGTGCCTGAACATATGAAGAATGAGTTGTACTTAAAGACACTAAAATGAACATTCCCTTCTCTAGATTATATTTCATAAAACTTGGGCTAAATGTCAGATACTTTTAGTTGGTTTGTAGTTAATTGCCCCTAAAGCTGTATCTGTAATGAAACATTTTGAGCTTTTGTAATGCACTTCACTGCTTTGGTTTTGGAAATCAGTTGTCCACTTTTGGTTCCAGCCTTTGATACGTCACACGCCACTGCTTATTTCTTTCTTTCCAAGTGTTCACTGTTGTTAGCTCAGGACTGGGATTTAAACCATGCTGTTGAGCTATGTTTACGTCTAGTTAACATTTTATGATAAGCTATTTATAATTTTGCAGTCATGGACTAGCTCCTTTAAAAATAATGTATTTCAGTGTCAATTAAGCAAATTAATTTATGAAAAATAATATAATAGCATAAATACAACATAATGTAGATTTGGTAACTCTGATAGAAGCAGTTAAGCATGAGTAAACAAAAAAAAATTCACAAATACAAGTCTGAGCTAAAGAAAAACTACCTTTCATTGATAAAATAGTCCCTAAACCATATATTTTTTGAAAGTGAAAAATAACAAAATCTGAATTGTTTCATTTTTCTTTGATGATTGTCTTCTGCTGTTTACTATCAATGAAACTGTGCTGGAAGCTAAGCTCTCCAAGCAAAAATACACAACACACTGAAACTGATATATTGATAAAAATCTAGCAGTGTCCTGTGTCTTCTTTTTCTGCAGAGTCTGTGTTAAGATGGCACCATCTGATCCACATTCCATAGCTATTACCACATCTTCTTTTCTATTGGTAATAACAGGTCATTTGGCAATGCCAGGGCATTTCATGTAGATCAATGTGAAATTATTGAAGTAAATGAGTGAATGAATGAAACCAAGAATTTAACAGTGACCTCACTTAAAATACTATAGAGGGAACAATAAATTATAGAAGTGGGTTTGGATATATGGTTTAGCATTTTAGAACACTGGCTATTCTTTCTTTTAATTTTATTTATTTTTTTATGTGTATGAATGTACTGTCTGCATGTAGGTTTGTGCGCTGTGTCATGCAATACTGCAGAGGTCAGAAGAGGGTGTCGGATTCCCCTGGAACTGGAGTTAAAGATGGTTTTGAGCCTCCATGTGGGTGCTGGGGGTCAAACCCGGGTCCTCTGCAAGAGCAATTGTCACTCTTAATCACTAGGCCATCTCTCCAGCCCATCACACTGGCTATTCTTGCAGAGGACTTTTGTAAAGTCCCAGCTCCCACATAGTGGCTAACAACCATCCATAACTCCAGTTTCAAGGGAACCTGATGCCCTCTTCTAGATTTCATGGGCATTGCACACACTGGTGGGCTTACATACCTTCAGGCAAAATGCTCATACACATAAAATAAGAATAAAAAATAGTTTAAAAATAATTTACAGAAGTGTACAGTATATTTTGTATGTCATCAAAGCAGAAAATTGGCTAGAAACAGCTAATCACAGTGATTCATGGCTGTAATCCCAGCAATTTGGAGTCAGAGGGAAGAGGCCTTCTTAGCAATTTCCAGGCCAACCAAGTTGATAAAGTGAAATCTTGCTTCAAGTAAACAAGCAAACCCTTGAAATACTAGTTAACAAACTTGATATTTTAAAATTCTTACAATATAAAAATATAATTCTAAACAAAAACAATTTTCAAAATATAATCCAAAGCACAAGATTTTTATATTTTTAAAAATATATTTTAATTCTTTTATAACTTTAACAATATATTTTGATTATGTTTACCCTTCTATCAATTCACCCAAGTTCACCACCAACTCCCAACCCATCCAAATTCATGTGCCCCCACTCCCAATCAGTTCCAATATGTGTTTCCAAATACTTAGTTGTTGCACCTGCCATGGAGTGTACTCAACTGGCCAGAGCCTGACCTACCATACCACTAAAAATAGAAACATCCCCCTCCTCTCTGAGCCAGGAGCAGCAGTTCATGGTGCCTACCTGTCTCCATGCTGCCTGTCCTCTGGACTGAGACTTGCAGAACGTGTGCATGCTGTCATCTCTGCATGAGTTCACACGCGAGGCTGCCCTGCTGTCTGGGAATACTATTTCTTTGTATTTGTTTGGCTCTTCTGGCTCTTACAATCTTTCTGCTCTCTATTCCATAAAGACCCCTGAGCCAAACAGGAGAGGTGTGATTTAGAAGCCCCATTTAGGGCTGAGGACCCTCAGTCTCTTACTGTCTGCCAATTGCCTTCTACAAGAAGCTTCTCTGATGAGGACTGACAGGTCCACTAATCTGTGGGTACAACAATAAGTCATTAGGACTTTAACCCTATGTCCATTTAGTAGACTATCAGTAACATGTTGTCCTTTAAGGTCATGACCAATCAAGCCATGGCTTCTTGGTCCCCAATATGGTGTCAGGTACAGGTTCTGTCTTGGGGATCAGGTCTTAATTCCAATCAGAAGGTGGTTGATTGGGCATGTCTTGCTGGCAGTTCACAATAGCAGCTTCTGGGGTTCATAGATGGGTAATGTCAATGATTACTTTTACCCTCCAATAGTGTTCCCAGCACCTTCCAGCACTCAGAAACTTGCTAATATGAGGAAACTTCACAGTCAACACCTGCCTGGTTTCTTCATGACTTCTGATGCAAGTACATGCTACCTTCAGCAGTAGGAACTCACTGTTAAATCTCGAGGATAACCAAGAGCAGTAGTGATAGCCTGTAATATTTGGGGACCTGTGGAACCCCCACTGGTCAACGACTCAAAGAGAAGTAACCCCTTGTTGATACTGAGGCTTTTATTTACTAGGATGACATGTGTAGTTGGAATACTGTCCCCTGTTATGGGGTAATTCCATTTAAACTATATATATATATATATATATGTTTTGTTTGTTTGTTTGTGTTTGTTTGTTTGTTTGTTTGTTTGTTTTAGAGAGCTTCCGCAGTAGAAGGTTTCCATATAGCTCTTTCAAAAGGCTTTTAGTGTTAGGACTGGAGTGCTGGATTTGCCTTTAATGAATCAGGCTCCCATGCAAAAAGACAAAGCAAAATGTTTTTAATGAATGCTTTGGTTCATTAAAGTAGTACATGAACTTGAAAGTTAATGTCCTGTCCTACAAAAGAAAAATACACAATGATGAAAAAAGAAAAACAGAAGGTAATGACTTATGAGCAACCTGAGCCACTCTGAGTTCTGTTCCTGGGGCAGCCTCTTTGAAATGTTCTATTGCTTCTTCTACTGTAGATTTCTTTTTTAAATTTTATTTAGTTTTTATGTGTATGAATGTACTGTCTGCATGCAGGTCTGTGCACCCATGTCGTGCAATGCCTCGGAGGTCAGAGAGGGTGTCAGATTCCCCTGGAACTGGAGTTAAAGATGGTTCTCAGCCGCCATGTGGGTGCTGGGGACCAAACCTGGGTCCTCTGCAAGAGCAGTCGGCACTCTTAACTGCTAGACGATATCTCCAGCCCGTAGATTTCTGTTATAAAGCTTTACTTGCTCATTCTTGATTTTTTTATTCTTTGATATTACCTATTGTCTTCCTGGTATAGAATATGAAGACTACACTATGTAATATCACTTCTTTCCTCCACACTCACTCCCACTGCATCTTTTCATTCAACAGTACAGAACTTACATTCCTATAACATTGTAATATTCTTCAAACCTCTTCCACACATAATATGATGGTTTTATATACTTTCTTTTCTTCCCTTAGAAAAAGTAAAGAGAACTTACTTTCTCATTTGCTAATGTTTCTGTATGCCTGATTTCCTGGTCTCAATCTCAAAGTATAGTTAGTCTTTAAGTATAGACAGACACATTCTAAAATATTTTAAGTTATTTTCTCCATTGGATAATTCTTTCCTTCCTCTGTTCTCAATTGCAACTGTCCTCTAGGAAATCCACCTCAGCCTCCTGGGACACCTGAGACATGGGCATCCCTTGGCCTGGAGTTCTTTTGGATTGGGTCCCTGTTCTTATTACCTGTGGCCTCTGGTTGATGAAGGGTGTCATTCATTACTTCCTAAGAAAGTGATACACTTTCTAAAGTCTTAGATTCTCATTTTTGCTTTTAATTTTTTCCATTACCTCTGGCCTACAGCTCATATTGAAATCTGAGATTAGAGAAGAACTTTTCTCAGTCTTAAAAGCTTTACTTTTCAATATTCTATTTCTTATTTAAAATAAAAGCTTTACTTTTCAATATTCTATTTCTTATTTAAAAATTTAGTCTCATCTTTTAATCTAATCTGCTTCTTTTTCCTCTATGAAGCTGTTTAGAATTTTAGCTTTATTGAAGGTTCTGAAGTTCTGAATGATGTGCACCATGCAGGCTTCTCTCCTTTCATAATTTTCCATCTTTGATAGACTCTTTCACTCTGATGGCCTAAAGCTTCAATTGTGGGCAGTCTTTCGTGTTATCTCTTTGAAATGTGCCTCACCTCCATACCTTCTGCTGTTCTTTCTACAGCACCCATTAGCCAGTGCTTCTCATGAATTGATTCTTTTATTTTAAAAATGATCTCTTAGCATATCACATTTTAATATTTCTCTGTGAGGTTCTTTGTGTTTATTTAATTACTCCTTAATGAATTTATTTTCGTCCCTGTTGACTATTTTCATTTCCCAGGTATTTTTATACTATTTCCCCCTTCTACAATAGTTCCTTGATATATTCCATTTTCCAGATTGCATCTTTTAAAAATCTCTCCTAAGATACCTGTATTAATTACATTTTACATCTTATTTTCTTTGCTCCCTGCACTGACTCTTTTCCTGATTTCCTTTTTTGCTTCTTTTGGTCTCTGCCTTTCCGTCCTGGCTGGCTATGAATATTTCAGAGTGAGATAATAGTATGCTGATTGCATCAACCCTGTGACTGAGCAGACCTTGTTTATTAGTGACTTTCACTCTATCTGATGAGTCGGAAATCCAGCCCTTTCATCAGAAGATCCTGAAAAGTTCCTATTCCTGGATCTGTATTCTCTTGGATGATAACTGATTTCCTATCATCTATCAGTCAGAGATCAGATTAGCCCATGCGAACAGAGAAATCTAACTTTAGTGGCTGAGCAAATGAGATTTTTCTCTCTGTTCATTCAATAAGCAAGACTGGGGTTCTGATGAAGTTGAAGCACTACCCATCGCCTCACTTAGCCTGTAGGTTTCTTTCATCTATTACCTACCCTCTCAGCCTACTTGCTGCAACTCCAACTTCCATGTCCATTTTTTTTTTTTTCAGAATGGACAGAAATAATGAGGGAGCAAAGATAAGCACCTTTGTTAAATGTTCCAATGAGCACAAGTGAACAGGCATGTCTAGGTCTCCAGGAGACATTTCTACAGCTCTACACTTCTGTGTGCAGGGAGGTTTGGGAAAATGAGGTTTGGGTACTTGTCATCCGGAAGAAATTAGGCTTGCATTGGAAAGAAACAATAGAGGATAAGTATTGAATAGGAAAAGCCGTGTTTGTAACTTGAAACCATCTTCAAGTGGGAGAGTTTCAAACCCAGTGCCTACTCAACACGACCATATTTTCTAATCAAATGTATAGATTCTGGCTTAAAGAATAAGTAGATTCATGCTCTCTGCTCTGACAGGAAGCTCTGGATGTACTTTTCCAGGTAGCACTCTTCAGAAACCAGTTTATTCCCTAGTCCTTTCTAGAGAAACAAAGTCCTTTAAAACCACACTGTAATCTACCAGTGTAGTATCTGAAGCCTGACATTTTCTGTGGCAGATGTAAGCTATGTATTTAAGTAGGTGAATGAGCACATTGAAATGTGGACTTACCGTATGTACTGTTTATCATTAACATTTAATTTCTTTTTTTTAACATTTTTTATTGATGTTTTGTGCATTTCATACATCATTTTCCAATTCAGTTCAGGCATATTTCCCTTTCCCTTCCCCCCCACCCCATCCCAGATCATGCATTCTGCCATAACTGTCCTGCATCTTTCTCTCAGTTTTTTTTTTCATTTTTTAGCTATAAGTGATAATCCATGAGTACAAGCATCCTTCATGCAAAACCAATTTGCAGGCTGTTGTGCCCAAACCCCCACAGCCCCACCATCCAGCGGGGGTTGAGGGGTCGTATGTTCAATCAAGTTGATCAAATGAGTGTCCAGACTACATTGCTGTAGTTTCACCATTCACCCCAATCGCAGCCTTACATTCTACCACGCCCCCTCTTCCGCAGATTGTTGAATAGTTTCCTTAAGAGTAAGTGCTAGTAAGACATTGTAAAATTGGCCTGATACCTGTCACAGTTATCTAGCCCTGCACTATAAGTAGCATTTATTTTAAAATTATTATTATCACTCTTAGTTTATATGAGGTAACCTTTCATAGATGACAAATAATGACAGTGTCTCTAGTTGATCATACCCTAGGCATCAGAATGTTGACGCATCAGAATGTATGCAGCTCACATATATCCTTGGTGGTTTCCATAAAAGGACAACACTGTATTTTCTCCACTGAGAATTATCTATGGTCTCTTACAACTTAACATGATGGCTGAAAGCAAGTTGATTATCCACATAGAGTACCAGGAAGAACCATATGAGCACCTAGGACGTAGCCATAGAAGGGAAAAATTTAGTCTTCTAACCATACACTTTTGGTGAAGGTTGTGAAAAATCCTTTGCAAGTTGAGAGGAGAAACAAATCCTGTTCATCACAGGAAATTGCAAGGCTTTAGAAGAAAAACAGAGACTAAAAGTGCTGTTGTGCCATATTTGGAATATGTTCTCTCTCAAGGATTGCTTTGTTTTTGTTTACATGTAAACTATGGATAACATTTTTAAAAGTTTTTAGGCATGTGGGGTTTATGTTTAAATTTTATTTTTCTTTCTATTTTACTTTGCAAAAGAGTTTAAAATATTTATAGATAATAACAATAAATAATATCAGAATCAGACAAGAAAGAAAACAAAAGAAAGAAAATAGCACCTGCTTCCTTTTTTCTTTAGGCATCTGACCTGGAAAATAGAGTAAGCAATTAGGGATCAAGATAAAGAAAGCCATCCTTACAATGTTGCATTACACAGTCCCACTTCTTCCCCAACTTGCCTTTGTCTTGTTCTGAGAGAATCAGGCAGATTTCTTGGAAAACATGGACCCAAATATTTCCAAAGCTGCTGAAGTTATGACTCACACCACCTCTGTTTGTGCTTGAGAAGGGTAGAGAAGGAACATTGTAAAAACTGAGATTCAGAATTAAGTACATAATGCAAAGAAGCCTTTGGTAGCTTTTACCAAGTGTTCATGATTTTTTTTGAACTAGTGACAAGAATAAATAAAGGTAAATACAAAAAAACCAAATGTGTTTATGAAGATTTCCATTTTTCTTAGTCATATAAAGCAATCTTTAGCTTAGTTTTTACTATTTTCAGAATTTTCATACCTTTTTAGTTTTTAAAATTAATTTTTATTAGATTTTTTTATGTGTTTCAGAAATAATTTTTCAATAAGTCTTAATCGCCTTTATAGCCGCTTCTCCATTAGCACCCTCCCACAGGCACCTCTCCCTGTCCCATGGAGTTCACATATTCTGTCATTTGGGCTAGGGTCCATTGCCCTGAACTACTCTCCCCACCCACTCTTCAGTGNTTTAAAGTTCTTAGATTCTCATTGTTTTGCTTTTAATTTTTTCCATTACATCTGGCTACAGCTCATATTGAAATCTGAGATTAGAGAAGAACTTTTCTCAGTCTTAAAAGCTTTACTTTCAATTTCTTCATTTCTTATTTCAAATAAAAGCTTTACTTTTCAAATATTCTATTCTTATTAAAATTAAGTCTCATGCTTTTTAATCTAACATCTTGCTTCTTTTTCCTCTATGAGACTTGCTTTAGAATTTTAGCTTTATTGAAGGTTCTGAAGTTCTGAATGATGTGCACCATGCAGGCTTCTCTCCTTTCATAATTTTCCATCTTTGATAGACTCTTTCACTCTGATGGCCTAAAGCTTCAATTGTGGGCAGTCTTTCGTGTTATCTCTTTGAAATGTGCCTCACCTCCATACCTTCTGCTGTTCTGTTCTACAGCACCCATTAGCCAGTGCTTCTCATGAATTGACTCTTTTATTTTAAAAATGATCTCTTAGCATATCACATTTTAATATTTCTCTGTGAGGTTCTTTGTGTTATTTAATTACTCTTAATGAATTTATTTTTCCCGTTGTTGTACTATTTTCAGTTCCATGTTATTTTATATAATTTCCCCTTCTACACTAGTGTCCTTGATATATTATTTTCCAGATTGCATCTTAAAATAATCTCCTATATGTACCTGTATTAATTACCATTTACATCTTATTTTCTTTGCTCCTGCATGTACTCTTTTCCTGATTTCCTTTTTTTTTCTTGGTCTCTGCCTTCCGTCCTGGCTGGCTATGAATATTTTAGAGTGAGATAATAGTATGCTGATTGCATCAACCCTGTGACTGAGCAGACCTTGTTTATTAGTGACTTTCACTCTATCTGATGAGTCGGAAATCCAGCCCTTTCATCAGAAGATCCTGAAAAGTTCCTATTCCTGGATCTGTATTCTCTTGGATGATAACTGATTTCCTATCATCTATCAGTCAGAGATCAGATTAGCCCATGCGAACAGAGAAATCTAACTTTAGTGGCTGAGCAAATGAGATTTTTCTCTCTGTTCATTCAATAAGCAAGACTGGGGTTCTGATGAAGTTGAAGCACTACCCATCGCCTCACTTAGCCTGTAGGTTTCTTTCATCTATTACCTACCCTCTCAGCCTACTTGCTGCAACTCCAACTTCCATGTCCATTTTTTTTTTTTCGAATGGACAGAAATAATGAGGGAGCAAAGATAAGGCCTTTGTTAAATGTTCCAATGGCACAAGTGAACAGGCATGTCTAGGTCTCCAGGAGACATTTCTACAGCTCTACACTTCTGTGTGCAGGGAGGTTTGGGAAAATGAGGTTTGGGTACTTGTCATCCGGAAGAAATTAGGCTTGCATTGGAAAGAAACAATAGAGGATAAGTATTGAATAGGAAAAGCCGTGTTTGTAACTTGAAACCATCTTCAAGTGGGAGAGTTTCAAACCCAGTGCCTACTCAACACGACCATATTTTCTAATCAAATGTATAGATTCTGGCTTAAAGAATAAGTAGATTCATGCTCTCTGCTCTGACAGGAAGCTCTGGATGTACTTTTCCAGGTAGTCACTCTTCTGAAACCAGTTATTCCCTGCCTGTCTAGAGTAAACAAAGTCCTTTAAAACCACACTGAATTACCAGATGTAGTATTGAGCTCTGACATTTTCTGTTGGCAGAGGTAAGCTATGTATTAAGTAGGTGAATGAGCAATTGAAAGTGGACTTACCGTATGTAGACTTTAACATTAATTTTTTTTTTTTCATTTTTATTGATGTTTTGTGATTTCTACATCATTTTCCAATTCAGTCAGGCATATTTCCCTTCCCTGCCCCCCCCCTACCAGAGAATCAGTCTTCTGCCATAACTGTCCGCACTTTCTCTCATTTTTTTTTTCTTTTTTAGCTATAAGTGATTAATCCAGAGTACAAGCATCCTCATGCAAAAACAAATTTGCAGGCTGTTGTGCCCAACCCCCAACAGCCCCCCCATCCAGGGGTGTCGGGGGGTGAGGGCTGTGGTAATGTTTCATATAAGTGTATTCAAAGCGAGGGGACCTATGAACATGCTGCTTTCACCATTCACCCCAATCACAGCCTGCATTCTCTACCCGCCCTCCTCTTCCGCGATTGGTTTCCCAGGCTAGAAAAGGGGCACAGGTGTGTGCAGAAGCAAAACAGTCCCCTCTCTGGAATCCTCAGGGCGGAGCGGGGTCATTCGGCGTGAGGCTGGTGTGTTCAGACAAGGTGTGCTCAGGAAAGCGGATCGACGATAGAGTGAGCCAGAGCTAACTATTAGGGTGTCACATTCGGAACATACAGCCTTACATCGAGGTTACGGACCCTTTCGCGGATTGTTCCACTAGGTGAGAGACAATAGGGCTCCAGTGGGAATGAATGCGCAAGCTACCATCTGGCGTCTGATCTGAATGCTGTTTATGGGCTGAGTTTTCCATGGATTCAATCTAAGATGAGACAGCAATAATAAGGTTTCAGCGTATTATTAGTTCGGTATAGGAAATGTGGATGGTTATCATGAATCATTTGTAAATGACAGGGGTCTTACGTTAACAATATCTCTAACCGTAAGAGATTGTAAGCTTTGTCGGCATCAGCCATGGTTGGGTTTTATTCCTCCAAGGAGCAAGAGCCAACAGCCAATTAGACTTGGGTGGGATATACCAGGCATATGGCCTGCCTCTGCTGCCACATATTTCCAGGCAGGGTTAGGTGTATTTTTGGTCTGGTGCTAACGGTGGGTCTTGCTTTGACTCAGGGTGACATGAGCTCCCCATATTGTTTGCTGGTGTTATGAGGGCTTGTTGGCTTTTGGTAACATTCTCATGGCATTCCAGAGGCTAATCATGTTAACACTTGCGCATGTTGGTGTGCGTCTCAATACATCTTCCCAGGTGTAAACTCAGGTCTTCGAAGCAGGGCCTTATCACCTCTCTTCCTTGCATGTATCCCAGTTTAGAGGCAAGGAATCCTTACCTTTTGTGGGGCCCTGGATCCCCTGGCCAACATCTCCCTGGATAGAATAAATCCATTGCCTGATGTCAGCAGCTCATGTATAATATATATGTTGTAAGTGCATAGCTAAGGACTTTTAGTATTATTTCGTTTTGAACAGAGAGTAATCCTTTTTCACATTTCTTTTGTCACTATTAGTCAATTAAGAAGGCCAGTTTTTACCGGTTTTATAAGAGAGTTACCTCTATAATAGTTGTCTCCAATTTCATTGACTTTTTTTTTTTCTTCTAAAATATTTCTCTTTGTTCTATGGGGGTGGAGGAAGGAAGTCTCTCATATCAAAACCCTTGTGGCACCCAGAAGGTAAGTTTCATTTAGGACTCCACTATAAAATTGTTACATGTAGGATCCACAAGGGGTCTCGAGTTTATCCTGGCCCCTGGGCTTTTTTCCTTTCAATGTTCAGCTGGCCTTAACCTTTCATGTTGGCACTTTCTGGTACATCCTACTCAATGCCAATACTAGTATCTTTTTCTTTATCAGCACGTTAAAGTGGTGACATTTTGGTTCCCTGTTGGAGACACCACAAAGTCTTTCCCGTAGTTAGTTTATAAGATTTGAATTGCAAGTTTTTTGATGAAAAGGTATTTCATGTCTATCTGTACCCCCCCGCCTTTTTTTTTTAACCCATGAGTCTCCAAGAAGACAGTTGTATTATACATAACAAATATGGGTGGAATCAAGGCACAGATTTTATTCAACATTCACTCCATGTTGTTTTGTGGTGACTATAATATATGATTAACTTGGGAAGCAAACTTAATATTTCTTATATTTTTTTTTTTTTATTTTTTAAGAAATCTTACAAGGATACAAACAGAGAAAATTATAGGGAACATTTTGCATGTGCCAATCCCAAAGTTTTGCTACTACAGATTTTATGTTTAAAACCAAATGTGGACAACAGCGATTTTATATATTATCATTTGATCTCAGATGCATTTACCGTTTTTTATCAGAGTCCGTTGTAAAATACTGTTTTAGCAAAAAGCTGGAACCAGCCCAGGTGCCCCTCAACTGACGAGTGGATAGAGAAAATGTGGTACATGTATACAATGGAGTTCTATGCAGCAGTAAAGAGGGACATCATGAACTTTGCAGGTAAATGGATGGAGCTAGAAGACATTATGTTAAGTGAAGTAACACAGTCCCAGAAAAACAAACGACAAATGATGTCCCTCATATGTGGATGCTAGTACCAATAACCCAGATATAAATATTTCTCGTGGAGAGGGAGGCATAGTAAAAGAACAACAACAGAAAGACTGCATCAGAAAATGGACTGAAATGGTGAATTGGGAAAGGGGGAGGGGTGGGAGAGGGACACGAGTGTATATTCGATTAATGCATATTTAATTGACGTGAGTTCAACAAGTACCCAGTTTTGCCTAGACACTGTCTATAGGATACATGGTGTTTTAGGACTTAGTAAAAGTAAATATGTGTATATTTAACATTTAATTTCTATTGTATATTTTGACAATATTTTACCCTGAACACTAGGAAATAAGAAAGAAGCAAGGGAAGGAAGGAAGGAAGGAAGGAAGGAAGGAAGGAAGGAAGGAAGGAAGGAAGGAAGGAAGGAAGGAAGGAAGGAAGGAAGAAAGGAAGGAAAGAAGGAAGGAAAGAAGGGAGGGAGGGAGGAAGGAAAGAAGGGAGGGAGGGAGGAAGGAAGGGAGGAAAGAATGGAGGGAGGGAGGAAGGAAGGAAGGGAGGAAAGAAGGGAGGGAGAGGGAGGAAGGAGGAAGGAAGGAGGAAAGAAGACAGGAAGACAGTAGCATTTGGTGCTTACTAGAAAATAGAATAGTGCTTTTTTAATAGAAAGATTCTAATACCCTGTGACCTTCTATTTAGGAGTTGTTAGAATTAAAGTAGATAGAAATGTAAGAAAAGACATGCTGTAGCTCCCACTGAGACAGGCCTAATATGATCTCAAACACATCAACATCATTCTGCTAGGATAACAAACCCAGATTACACTCTGGACCTTGTGCAAATTGTTTGACAGTCGCATGCTTCAGCTTTAATTTCTCCAAAATGTGGTTGCTAACAATAAGACTGGACTCACAGGATTACCGTGAATTTTCAGTGGCTGCATATAGACAATTCATTTGATCAATGAGTATTTGATGAAAGCTAGCGAGGTGGGATGAATATTGTAGTCGGAACATTCAATAAGAAATTGAACATCTGTCCACTAAGTAGGGTAAGTTAAATGAGTGTCAACTGTAATCAAGATTCCCAAGGGCAGTTATTGTCCCTCTGGCATTGTTTTCTAGGGCTTTCCAAATAGAGTTCTGTAAACATGGTGCTTATACAAATGAAAGATGTGGCCTCACTATTCAGAAGCCTCCAAGTCTGAGTTCAAAGAGTCAGTACAGTGTGACTGTGTCTAACTTTAATCATCTAGATGGCGTTAATTCCAAATAGGGTCAGATTAGAGGCACAGAGGGGGCTGATGGGTTGCCTGTGCATTATTAATCATGATCATTGTTTTTCCAGGTTATTTCATTTCTGTTTAGTGCAAAGTTGTGAGACTATATGATTGAGGAAGGTCTCTAGAATTACATGCATGCTGGTCCCTGGTATATAAACCAGAGGCCAGAGCAGAGTTTGTATGTTTACACAGGCTTTCCCCACAACAGAAGAGATGAGGAGCTTAGTGGTAAAGGTATCCTAGAGAACAGACCTTGAATCCTGCTGCAGCACCTACCGTTTGTCACTTTGAGGGGAGTAATTTGTTGCAGCTCCTATTACCTATGCCATGAATCAGACCCATGTGTCTCATAGGAAGAATTCTATGCAGTTTGTGTGTGTCATTTGGACGTGACTTGTGAAGTAGGTTCCTAAGGGTGAGTCTGAGTAACAGCTTTCATAATTAGGCATGAGCCCTTTCTGACAACGAAGCTGTCCTGTATTCATTCATCTCCTGAGGCCTAGCTCCTCCATTATAGATTTCCTACTTGATAAATTTGTTTTTCTCTGATCTTAAATGCCATTGATAGCACTTTGTATGGGTTCAAAATGTGCATGTTGAGCGAAAGTGCCTAAGTAGGTGGTGATCTAAGCTGTCCTCAGATCTGATTACATGCATCTCTGCCACAAGCTAGCTATCATAGTTCAGGAGATATGGGGGGGGGGGACTGTTTCCCACTTTCAATATTTTCATCTGTAATTTGAAAATATTGAATTAGAAATCAGAGAGAGAGAGAGAGAGAGAGAGAGAGAGAGAGAGAGAGAGAGAAACCAGCTTATGCAAATCACTGAGGCTGGACTTCCATATAGGCCAGCATGATCCAATCAGTAATAAATAATAGTGCGGTATCTTCTGTGAATAACTGAGCCAAATTTCACACAATGAGATGTGAGATCATTTCCTTTTAATATTTATCACTGTCTAGATCTGCAGCATCACATTCATCTTTTTGAAATGGTCCCTAAAAGACTCATTTACTAATAGCAAGAAAAAAACTTTTCTTAGTATTGAGAAATAAAAAAATATTTCTTCTAGCTCTATTTATTCAGCAAATTATTAACTGTAGTCATCCTACTTTGCTATAGAAGTCAAGAATTTTTCCCTACCAACTAAAAAAATAAGAAAGTGTGTCTAAAGATTTGGCTCACAGAGGACCCATGATTGATGCCCAGCACCCACATGACAGCTAACAACCATTCATAACTCCAGCTCCAGGGGAATCTGACACCCTCTTCTGACTTCCACAGGCATTACATGCAACACAGTTGTGCTTACATACATGCAGGCAATATCCTCATACACATAAAATAAAAATAGTAAATAAAATATTTTTAAAAATAAGGAAGGGAAAATACAATTAGTAAGATTGATCCTGAACTAAAATTATTTTTCGTGTATCAAAAATCATAAAGAATATGGGATATTCAATATAAAAAGCACTGAGTAAACTGGCTTGTATCTGGGAATTTAAACTTCTTGCTGTAAAGTTGGTCTATTTATACTTTGATCTTCACGATTTTATAGATGTTGGGAATTTATGCTTAGGAAGAATAGGCCTATTTATTAAACCTTCACAGTATTTGTGGAAATATGACTTCTTTCATTGGAACTGAAGACTTTGGTGTTCTGTGCTATTTTAAGAAAAGCCCATTAGGAGTCCCTATAATTGAATTTCTCCATCGCAGTGACCTTTTTGATATATGACCTTCTATATTGAAGTTGGAAGTGATTAGTACAAGTGTTCCCAATTTCTGCTTAGCTCTGTTGGTTTTAAATTATTTTAAATTAATTTCCAAAATGTCATACCTCAAAGGGAGAAATCAAGATTCTTCTCTTTTTGATTAGTTCCCCAAAGCTCTTCCTTAAATTGTTGGTGGTTACTTCAGCCATTGTTTCCAGAAGTACACATGAAAAGATGCTTTCAAGAGTAGCCACCCAAACTTGTCCCCTCCTTGTTTGGATGCCCACAATGTCTATTCACATTGTCATTCCACATGATCTGCACAGGCTTTCAAAACATGCACAATGTTTCCTTAAGAATGCCTTAGTGTGATAGTCACAAGAGCATCTGTTCAGGTGTTGTGTATTATAATGACTTCTTTTCTTTTCTTAGTGCGTTAAATGCAAGAGAAAACTTAAATGGTGGGAATTTATGTGTGAGGAAAATCGCAGACCACTTCCTCTTGTATGAAGCATTTATTTTATAATAAAACTGAGCACTTCTTATCCTCAGACACACATACATTATGTAGACACACAAATATTTGTATACACACAGCTATGTATTTTGGACTAAAATCTTCTTGGAGGTTTCCATTGCAATAGACACACACACACACACACACACACACACACACACACAAGTCTACAGAAAAATACAACTCTCTCTTCAAACAGGATAAAAGATAGTTTATTCTGGAACCAAATATGAATGACCATGATGTGCGAACACAGAATCAGGTCACCCTAATTCCATATTCCAGTGTGGAAGCAGTTTCATGGAATTTTTATAGCAACAGAACCATAAAAGTCATAAATGAGGACTCTTCTCAAATACATTGTTGGGAGCATTAAGAGGTGCTTAAGCAAAAGAGAGAGCTTAGCTACAGGCTGCAGATGCAGTCCAATGTCACGTAGCTTTTGGGCGGAGGAAACTACGGGTTTTGTGAAGTTAATACAATCCAAAGGGATTTCTTACCTGTTATTACAGGGCAAGAAGTGGCTAGTAAAGGAGCTAAAGGTGGTCCAAGATGAACTGTAACTGGACCTGCAACCTTCCAAACTCCCTACAGTCACTGAAGTTGTAATCAACTGATCAGCCTTAACAGAAGGTTCAGTTTCAAGATGCAGTTTTTTTTTTTTTTCTGGGACTTTTCATCCACAAATTCAATGTTAACGGTAGCAATTATAGAGCTGAGATAAAGCTAGAGTATATTGAAAGGCATTATCTACATGGAAACTCATGATCGACATTCTATGATTCTTGAGTGCGGTAAGAGAAAGAGAAAAAGATGCACATAAGAATTAAAGGTTTGGGGTTGGAGAGATGGCCTAGCGGCTAAGAGTGCCAAGTTAAAGGTTCATTTTCAGATGCCTGGCTTGAGTGCCTAGTTGAACAGAAATGGATTTCTGGGAAGTACAATGTAAGAATAAATGTGGGAAGACATGTAAACCTGCTGTAAGAAATCACCCAGCAGCAGTTCCTCCATTGTGTCCTGTTACCTCCCCAAAGAACCATCCACTACAACAGTCCAACAAAAGGAAGAGACTGATCTTGGCATCTGGGCCTATAAGTGGTCTCAAAGCAGGTCCTTCTAGTAGGACATAGCAAGAGAGTTGCCCAGCCACTTATATCACAGGGGTGAGAGGGACTGTGTGCTCCTTAGCGTAAGCCAATTTAAGAAGTTAAGTGTACTTGGTTTTCCTTTTCTACTTGTCACTATCAGTGATAGTTATGAATAGCAATAAATAGTGGCACCTTAAAATCACCTTTAATGGTCTTTGCAATAACACAAGAAAATGCTGTGCTCTAGCTGTGCATGTTGGCACTAACATGGTTCATCTGAGCAAAGGTAATGCACACCTATAGTTGGGAAATATGCTTAGTCTCATGATAACTGTGTTGTAGATAGCTGACGATTGACTCTAAACACAAATCAGAGGGCCTTAGAATTCCAGTAGCATATGCATTCTCCGTCATCCTGATGGCAAAGAGAGAAGAGGCTGCATAAAATATTTATATGTACCAGTCACAAAGTAGAATCATGGCAGCAAAATGAAATGCAATGAGAAAGGTGTCATGGCTTAAGAAGGTGTGAATTGTTGAGCTGAATTAAATTAGCATGGCCTTTCTTAATTCTTCTTTCCTTGCCTGGGCCTTTTTTTTGTAAAATACATCCATTTTTTTAATTGCTCTGCAAGATAAAAGAGACTATGTGAAAATCCTGGAAGAGAGCATTCAAAATTTATATTCAAAATGTGGTAAAGAATGGAGATGAATATTTTCTGAGATTTTCTGCTCCCTTCCTTACCTGTAAAATGGGGTTAATAAAAATCTACCTAATATTTTGTCATAAGGTTGTGCACAAAACCCTCAGCAACATATCAGACTCAAAGCACTCAATGAACTTTAGCTATTAACATAAATTACTGTTGTTTCACCACAAGAATAAATAATACTGACTAGCTCCAATAAAGCATTGGAATATTTTATATAATGATGTATTTACTCTTTCCAATAACTCTGTGGGGTAAATGCTACTACTGTGCTAAGATAGAATTGATGAGACAAAGACAGAGAAGTCATGAAAATATTCAGGAAAAGAACTGGCTGGGAGTGGAGTCCACTGGTCTAGCTTTGAGTTCATGCACATGATTACTATACAGTTGTGTACAATAAATGCCTAGTCATCCAGCCACCTCATATCATAAAGCTATTTAACTAAGAGGAAACTTCTACTGTTCCTAGGTAATGGTGGTTCTTTAATAATGTGCAAAAAGAAATAAAATATGCAAGGTGTTGGTGAAGAAACATCACTGTTCTTTGTGCATGCCTCTAATGGTTTTCCCTTTCTGGCTTTCTCTCTCCTAAAAGCTTTCATGATTGCTAATGATTTTCTTTCCCATTCACAATGGCCGACTGCGAAGCACTTGGCAATTCTCTCCCTTTTCTATTTCCACCAGTGGCTTCTGTCCTACTTCCTTTCATCCTGAGCTTCTTCCTGCCACTGCTTCACTTAGAGGAAGATTTTACTTTTCCCTTTGATCCAAAGCCTCAGGAGACACTGCTCAAAAACAGCTGGCAGTGACTGTGAAACCAAGACTGCCTCTGCTTCCCCTCATTCTCCTCATCCCCAAGACTGGACACACAGTCCCTGCAGCCCTCTCTTTTTGGCTGTCTCAGTCTTTGAGGCAATGCTAGTGAGATTGTTTCCAAGAACGATTTATGAGTCCTGGTAGCCAAAGAATCATAAACAATACATGCTGATAAGGCAGACTAGTCTGCTATATGCGTGATGCAGACTCCCTGAAATGTCATGTCTCAGAGCATGAGTCAATTCCTTTGAATGACTACCAACTGTCCCTGATTTGCCTAGGCTGCAAGATCAATATTTAGAAATAAGATGTAATTCTTGCCACTCTGACTATCTCTAGTATGCTTTTGGAATGTGTCTGATCTTAACCCATCTGGTTCTGCTGCAGAACAAGTAAATAATGAACTCTTTAATTTTTGAATAAGACCAAAAATGTGGCTTCCTTACAACTCATATTTCATATATTAAAATCATATGAATAAATTTAAACCTTGGGATCTAAACCAAGTTCTCAGGAAGTACAGCACTTCAGAATGCACTGGATCTTTCTTTACCTCAACTGAATGATGTAGCCATTTCTACTTGGTAGGAAAAGCAAAATGTTGGATATCTTTTACGATTTTAAAATTTCCTTTACGATCCATCCTTAAGTTCTTGATGTCTGCTGGTCATTGAAGAAAACAGAGTCAAATGCACACATTTCAGACATTTTCATGGAGAAGCAAGGAACGTGGTCTAGATCATACTTTGTTAGCATTTCATCACATGTAAAAGTGATTATTAGATGAGTAATGCTCTTGCTTCTGAGAGTCAAGACGACCTTTGTCTGACAGAATCAAAGTAGTTTAATTTATTCTACCATGTTTAGGACTGCTTCTGGTCCTCTTTCATCTGAACACTTTGGGTTGTTACTTGGTCCTAAGCAAATAGTCCCTGCCAACGTGAATCCAGATTCCTTTGGGTATGTGATGGATGTTAGCTTTAATTAAAAACTCAATGTAGAATCAACTGCAAAGAGCGTTAATAAAGGGTTGTCTCCATGGGGCTAGCCTGTGGACATGTCTATAGGAGATTGTCTTAATTAAACTAATTTATATGGGAAAATCCAGCTGCTGGGGGGTAGCACCATTCTCTTCACTGATAAGAGCATTAGCAGGCAATCATGGAACCTGCCTGGAACAGTGGATATGGCAGAACTAGGTGTTGAAACTTTCTACCTTGACTTCCTCACATCGACAGACTGTAATGGAAATTGTTAGCTAAATAACCCCCTTCTTCCATAAGCTGTCTTTCTAGGGGTATTTTCTCAGGGCAACAGAATGAAATTCAATTAATACTGGATGCATTGGCTGGGGTCCCAAGATTCCCTCAAAGTCAGCAGCTTCATTCTCATCCTGGGCATGCTTGGCATTTGGCATTTCTGTGTTAATTGGTTGAACAGAGTGCATGACTCAGAAAGACTAAGACCTACTTCCCTAGATAGTGCTCAAGAACACGCAGAGCATGGGATGTCCCCAAGTCTATGACACCTGCTAGAGGCTAAACTATATAACTCCACTGTGTACATGCCTAACTTAATACTGAGTTGCTCAGCATGATAAACCCAGGTGAAATTTGCTCAAATCTAAGGAGTGCCAAGGAAGAATTAAGTTACATTTTTTAATTACTTATTTTTTTTCATTTTATAACAATAAGTAATCATTTATGAGTATAAGAATCCATCATGTAAAACCAATTTGCAAGCAGTTGTGCCCAAACCCACACAGCCCATGGGTCCCACCATCCAGCTGGGAGGGCATGTATGTTCAATCAAGTTGATCAGATGAGTGTCCAGACTGTATTGCTGTAGTTTCATCATTCACCCCAATCGCAGCCCTTACATTCTACCACGCCCCCTCTTTTGCAGATTGTTCCCTAGGCTTAGAAAAGGGGCACAGGTGGATGATAAACAAAACAGTCTACTTTCTCTGGAGCTATTGTCTTGGACTCTGGTCAATTCTGGCTGTTTCTTTTCATGGGCTGACAGTTTGTCCATGGATAACTTTTCAATCCTAAACTGGGTAATTGGCACTAACATCCACAGATGAGAGATACCATTCTTTGTTTGTTTTCTGGGACTGTGTTACTTCACTCAGCATGATGTCTACTAACTCCAACCATTTTCCTGCAAAGCTCATGATGTCGTCTTTCTTTATTGCTACATAGAACTCCATTGTGTAGATGTACCACATTTTCTCTATCCACTCATCAGTTGAGGGGCATTTGGGTTGGTTCCAGCTCTTTGCTATGTGAAGAGAGCTGAAATAAACATGGCCGTGCATGTATCTCTGTGGTGGGGTGAGTCTTGGGGGTACATGCCTAGGAGTGGTATGGCTGGGTTGGGTGGCAAGTTCATGCCAAGTCTTCCAAGGGTTCTCCACACTGCTTTCCATAGTGGCTGCACGAGTTTACATTCCCACCAGCAGTGGATGAGTGTTCTCCTTTCCCCACAACCTCCCCAGCACTTGGTATCATTTGTTTTCTTGATCCTAGCCAGTCTTACTGGAGTAAGATGATATCTTAAAGTGGTTTTGATTTGCATTTCCTTAATGATTAGTGATGTTGAACACTTCTTAAGGTGTTTCTCAGCCATCTCTAATTCTCACTTGTGAAGTCTCTGTTCAGCTCTTTGCTCCATCTATTGAGTGGGTCATTTGTTTTCTTTCTTCTTTGTTTTTTGAGTAGTTTATATATTCTGGAAATCAATGCTTTGTCAGATGTATCTGCAGTGAAGGTTTCCTCCCACTCTGTGGGATTTCTCTTCACTTCCTTGATTGTTTCTTTTGATGTACAGAAGCTTTTGAGTTTGATGAGGTCCCATTTGTCAATTGTCGACCTTAATTCTTGTGCAGCTGCTGTCTGATTTAGGAAGTCTTTTCCTACGCCTATGTCTTGTAGTCTGCTGCCAACTTTTTCTTCTATCACCTTCAGAGTTTGGGGTTTCACGTTGAGGTCTTTAATCCATCTGGAGTTGACTTTTGTACAGGGCGAGAGGTAGGGGTTTAATTTCATTCTTCTACAAGTGGTGATCCAGTTTTGCCAACACCACTTGCTGAAGATGCTGCCTTTGCTCCATTGTGTCTTCTTGGCCCCCTTGTCAAATATGAGGTGGCTGAAATTGTGTGTGCTCAGGTTTGGATCTTCAGTTTTGTTCCATTGGTCAACAGGTCTGTTTTTGTGCCAGTACCAGGCTGTTTTTATGCTATAGCCCTTTAGTATAGTTTGAAGTCTGGTATAGAGATACCCCCTGTGTAGCTCTTTTCCTCGGGTTGTTTTTGCTATTCGGGATCTTTTGTTTTTCCAAATGAATTTAAGCACTTTTTTTTCCAAGCCTGTGAAGAAACTGTTGGGGATTTTGATTGGCATTGTGTTAATCTATACAAGAGTTTCAGTTAGAATGGACCAGATACATTTTTGTTAGGATTCTTTCATAGGCTCGGGTCTTCACTATTATTATATATGTACATATATATATATATATATATATATATATATATAATTTTGGTGTATGAGTGTATGGCCTGCATGTATGAAAGCACACTCATGTTTTGCAATCCCTGTGGATGTCAGAAGAGGGCATTGGATCCCCTGGAGCTGGATTGCAGACAGTTGTTAGCTACCATGTGGGTGCTGGGAATCCAACCCAGGGCCTGTGTCAGAGTAGCTGGCTCTGACCCACTAAGCCATCTCTCTAGACCCTAGGCTATCTTTCTTATCTTTTGCCCAAACCAACATCAATTTAGAAATCCCTGGGGGATGGGAGTAATTAGTAGATTGTGCTTATGCAGCAAAGTCCAGTTCTTTCTATCTTGCTCTTTCTCCCCTAACTTTAGAACCACACACTCTTTCTGGCTTGCCAATGTCTGGGATAGCATGATCTAAGTCATGGCACTATCCACACAGGCCACTATAAGAAGAGGATGGGAAGGCAGAGGCAGAGGGCATTGCAAACCCCTGGATGGACTGTGGACTCAGCCAGGCAGTGGCAGTACTCGGTGTATTCACATCTTCACTTACTCAGACATTTAGTCTAGTTTTATCACAATTTCTAACATGCTTTGAATGCAGATATGTTATTTGACACTTTATTAGAGAACCATGTTTCACACAGATTAAGGCAACTCCCCAGATATTTCCCTTCTGAGCTGCTTTCTAGGCCTTCCCTACTATAGATGATATTTTATATTATCATCTCGTTTTTTATTTTTTATTAATTTTATTTATTGCTGTATGTGTATGAATGTACTGTCTGCATGCAAGTCTGTGCACCAGTGCTGTGCAATGCTGCGGAGGTCAGAAGAGGGTGTCGGACTCCCCTGGAACTGGAGTTCTCCTGGAACTAGAGTTTCAGACGGCTCTCGGCCGCCATGTGGGTGCTGGGGATCGAACCCGGGTCCTCTGCGTTTTTAAGTTAATTTTTATTGAATGCATTTCATACAACATTTCTTAATCAAATTTAGACTCATTCCCTCATCCATGCCCACCCTGTACACCCCCCCCACCCCCTGCCAGAGCTCATGGATTCTGCCATGCATGTTAAGTCCTGTCTTGCATCTTTTTCTCAGTCTTTTATAACCTTTTTTATGCACGTTTACTGTTTTGGTCAGTTTTTTGAATTTATTTTTTCTCTTTCTTTTTTCGGTCCCTTTAATTTTGTGTTATTCCAAAATATGCATATATATGCTCCACACATAAATCAAAATTACAAATTCTGAAAATAAACTATGGATTAATTCCTAAACACATTTAGAGATTCACATTTTAACAGTAAAGTTGCATGCAGGTTAAAAGAATATGAATAGAATATGAATACATATCTTCCACTCATATATGGTAATTACAACGTGTGAATACAAGTGGTAGGACAATTCTAGCACCCATTAAGAGATTCACATTGGAATAGCACCCAAATGCCCCTCAACTTATGACTGGATAACAAAACTGTGGTCCATATACACAATGGAGTTCTATGCAGCAGTAAAGAAAGATGCCATCATGAGATTTGCTGGTAAATGGATGGAACTCAAAGCCATTATGCTAAGTGAAGTAACACAGACCCAGAAAAAAAAGGCAAATGGTTTCCCTCATTTGTGGATGCTAACACCAAATCCCCAGTTGGCAGGCAAACTCAGCATCTTTATTATTATATTTCGCTCTATCATCTCCTCTTAAAAACCCTGGGTAGACTCTTTGACATGGCTTATGAGACCCTTTCCCAGTAGTCTGGTTTATTCTTGACACATAGTTCTTGCTTTCTCTATCCAGTTATGTGGATATACTTGTAGATCTCTAATCAAGTGTTACTGTACTCTGACCATTTGCAGATGCTGTTCCCCTGGGCTGACAGAGGTGTCTCACCCTGACATTTTTCTAGATGAACCATTCTGTATTTTCACATTTTATCTCTCTCTATGAATTTGCCCCAAGAAAGCTTCCCATACCCATGAGATTGGAGTCAGTAGCTCTTGGCTTATGCCTCAAACTACTTCTGTCAAAATTTGTAGCACACTGGATCCACATTGCATTCTTCCCATTCAAACTCCCCAAGTAGAGTGTAAACCCATTGAGGGCAGGGCCTGTGCATCCTCTCCCAATCCCTAATGTAACACCTGGCTTGCTAGTTTTTTAGGAGAGAGGAGTGGCTGCTTTGTTCTTACCTCAAGTATCTCCCAGGTCCCAAAACCAGATATAATGAAGGGCTATGCACCCTCGGTTAAAGCAGAGATCAACACGACTTTCCTGCATGTCTGCCTGCCCCGCTGCTCCCTTCAGACAGCCAGGCACACTAATTTAGAATTCTGTCAGCGATTACTGTCTTCCAAATTAATTTTACAAAACATCAATAGCCAATTAGTGAGAGAAAGCAGGGGAGGATTGGTTTTAAAGTAACAAAATGTTAGAACAGGGACTGGCATCCAGAAACAACATTCATAAATATTGAGGCCACTGTGCTTGATGTTAAAGGCCACCGTGTTTCAGCAGGTCCCATTAAAAGATCAGTGAGTCCCATTTTTGTGCAGCCAAAGACTCTTTCCATCTAAACACACGATTATTTTGCAAATAGTTATTTCAAAATACAAACTGAGGCTTGAATATTTATTCATTAGTTAAAAAATACTCTGATGTTGAAACTACAGAAAATGTAAATGTAAAATGATTGATTTCTGAAAGCCCCAATACATTAAAAGTGACATTTGAAAATGCTTTAAAATTTAGCTGTGGGGTTGCTGTTTAACACACAGGACTTAAGTCCAGAGGATATTCTTTAGATTTACCTTTTCCAGTCAGGGCCTGAGATTAGTCAGATGTGGCAGTGTGACATTATCCTCATGAGAGGATTACAAAAAGCTTACTGTACTCTTCAGTGAAAAACAAATTCAAAAAATTCATTAAAAACACACACGAAGCAGGAGGAGACTGCCTTCGTGACTATTCCCCTAACTAGGCAAATCCAATGATACTGAACTTTGGAGTCATTCATATTTACAAAACATATGTAAGGTGCAGCCATATCTGTTGCCTTCATCTCAATGTCTTCCTCTTATATACTATGGTGATATGAGATGCTTGGACATTATCATGTTTAATCTCACAGATCACCTACATCACAGTGGATGTTATTCCTGCTTACAGATAAGGATGTCAGTGCATGAGAGACCACAGGATGGTTCAGGATCCAGAAGGGCTTAGACTCAATGTCTAGCCTGACTTCCTTTATTCCAAGTAGCCACCATTACTTGATATCCTCTTATTGCTCTCAGGTCACTGTTATCAGGTAGAGTAACTGAGTTTTCTTCAACAATGGTTCACATGAGATATATTCATTGGAATTCTGCTTTAAGTACAAATTGTTCATCTTTAATCCTAGCACTTGGGAGGCAGAGACAAGCAGATCTCTGTGAGTTCGAGACCAGCCTGGTCTACAGAGTGAGTTCCAGGACAGCCAGAGCTACAGGGAGACCCTGTCTCAAAAAAAAAAATTGTTCATATCAAGCTGATAGTAGATTTTACTGAAAACATCACTATATGACAGACAATCAAGAAATAATTTGTACAAGAAGTTGACTGGGATGGGCTATGCTTTGCAGCATGCTTTGAGAAGTCATATGCTCATTTCCTGAAACCATCACCTGAGTTCACATAGAGACTTAACAAAAGATGTTGCAGTAAATGTTCTCTTCTCTGTCACTTGATGTCTCTATGATTTTAAAAGGCCTTATAAGTCTCTTTAAAGCCACATTTCTCATTTGGGAACTAGGACTGATAGTACCCAACTTGCTGGGCTATCATGAGAGATACATGAGATAATAGTAAAAAATGCTTGCCCTGTAGAATTTTCCAAGCATCTAAAAAAAGTGTAACACATATAATAGTCTGAATTACTTAATAAAAATCTAATTAATAAACTGTTTTCAAAGTTACTTTGTCCTTTAAAATTTGTCATTGTTCTTTGAGTGTCCCAGGAGTAACAGAAATTAGAGCTTTGGTTCATGTTTTCAAAAAAGAAAATTAATTCCCCTTCCACACATAAAATGGATGAGAACTGGCTTTTAATTTGGAACACTTAATTCTGACCATAAAAGCCATTTCCCCATCCTGACTCTATCTGTTTGCTACTGAGGTTAGTACCATTACTCACAATAAACTACTATCCATTTGCCCAATGCAAGCAAAATGGTCTTTTGAGGTGATTGTTTTTCCAAAATTCCCCTTTCCTGCAATGGTTCATGATTTAAGGCTCTAACCACTCTTCCTTCTCTTAATCCTGCAGCCTAGTAGGGGGACCATCCCCTCAACAAAATCTCCTTCTACATAGTGCTCACAATGACCTTAACAGCCTACAAATGGAACCTTGTAATATATGACTTAAAATTGCCTTAAATGTACTTCATTGATTGCATAAAGTCAAAATTATGTTTTACCATCTAAAGTCCTTCCTAGCCTGACTCCTGTTAACTCGTGGTCCAATCGATCAGCAGCCACCCTTCCTGGACCTTGTGCACACACACTCAGCTCTCGTCTCTGCTGCTTTCTTTTCTTTCCCTACTGAACTTAAATCATTTTTTTAAGACTCACCTGAAGTGTTAACTCACTGTGGTCTCTTTTGGTCCTTATATCCTAATGACAGGTTAAGTTTTTTCCATCCTTATATTCCTATAACATTTTCTCTTTTATTATGGTTCTAATATATTTGCTTAATTTGCTGAACATGTTTATATTGTGTTCATTTAGTGTCACGGAATTTTCCAAGTACTTTACAGATAACATCTCAGAGCATCACCAGGATAACCTTATGACAGGTGTGGTATTTGAATCTTTATTTTATGCCAAGAGCTGTTGTGCACAGAGAAAATAACAATATGTGCTATTAAGATACAGAGCGAGCATTCAAGTTCGGCAGCCAGACTCCTGGGGACGAGCTCAGTGGTTCTGCTCCCTGCTTCTCATTGCTCTGGACCCTGGTGCTGTAGGACTTTGCAGTTCCCATTTTGGTCTCTCTTTCTTGTACCAAATATATAGCGTGTAGATATGGGTATGGATACATGTATGTTTTTGAATAAATAAGTCAGTGCCATCCCTGAACCATGCCAGGCCTTTTCATCTCCATCAGCCTGTGACTACCTTGACCATGGCCTAAAATGTATTTTGTGGAGTGCTGGGTATTAGAGTAGCACTTCTTAAAAACCTACTCCCCTAAACACTTCCTAGACAAATTAAGAGACGTCACTCCTTCTCCTGGAGCCTAGAAATCAAAGACGCTCCCTTGTCCTCAGCATCCTTGTCCTCCATAGAAGGCACACTATCATTTTTGAGGTGTATGCCAAAACATGGACTCTACCAAGAGCAGCTAAGTGGCTCAGTCAAGCCTTTTAGTACTCAGTCTCTACTTTGAGGGCCCATGGCCTTGCTCCTTTTACTCAGAGATCTCCAAAGATGTACTCAAGCTAAGGAGACCTCACACAGTCCCGAAGGGCATGGTTAGAGCCAAACAGTGCAGATGTTGTAATCATTCCTGGGCTTCAGCAGAGCCTCTGCTACTTACCAGTTGGGTGAATTAGGCAACATTCTTAGATCTAAGCCTTAGTTTTTGCTTCTGAAAACATGAAATGCACCTCCCCTCGAAGCCATTTTCTAGGATGTACTGTAGCACTGTTTTTCTGCCTTTCTTCCTAGAATATAGGAAACTCCTCAAGGAAAATGGCATGTTGTCACAACTACATGTTCTCCCAGACACAATCATTACATCAGTATCAGCAAGATGTGTTCCCATTTTATCCGGCTCTGTGAAAATTCAAATGCCAGTCAGTCTCTACTTGATATGTACTTACTGTAGACTCAGTAGAGGGAACTGGTAATTTAATCTGAATGAAGGGTACTGAAAAGGATATATTTCTTCTTCTATGGTTATTTTTGTCTAGTTGATACAGTCTAGAATCACCTGGGAAGAAAGCCTCAATGACTTATTACCTGGATCAAGCTGGGAACTGGGAATGTCTATGTGGGATTGTTTTGATTAATTAATGTGAGAAGTCCCAGCCTAAGAATTGTTGGCGCCATGTGTACGTGTCCTGGACTGTATAAAAGAGGAGAAAAGATAAGGCAAGCAGCAGTGTGCTAACGTCCATGTTCTCTCTCATCTTGGCTCTGGATCTCACAAGCACTTCAAGATCTTGCTGTCTGGAGTTTACCACAGTGATGGACTGTGACCTCAGTTATGAACTAGAACAAACCCTTTCTTCCATAAGTTTTGTAAAGATATATTTTACAGCAACAGGAAATGAAACTAAGACATCATTCCCAAAATTAATATTAATCAGCCCAATAGTGTGTTGGAAACAAAAGTATACTGGCAAAAAGACACTTGCTAAAAATTATACAATCCCTGTCCAGAATTTGTTCACAGTCCAATGGGAAATAAAGACAATAAGAAAATCAAAGTAGTAATTCTATGTATTAAAACAATTTTTGATAAATATTTCAAATAAAACAAATGGGATACATTGTAGAAGAATGGGTATATTTTAGCTTGCTGTCACAGGAGTAGATTTTGAGATGTGAGTTTCTGTTGATGTGATTTATTGGAAGGTGCTCCAGGAAAACATTGTGGGGAAACAGGGACTATCACCAGGAAAGAAGAGAGATCACTCAGGAAGGTAATATCAAGGAAAGAGTAGAATTTTGTCACAATCTGCAGAGAAACTCATAGGGAGTATAGTTAAACTTCAAAAATGCATCCATCATGAATCCTGAAAGCCAGAAGATTTTTATTTTTCATCCATATGTCATTGGATAAGGTCATATAACAGGGAAGACCACAATATGAATGCCAGAAGATTTATACTCTTCATCCATATGTCACTGGATAAGGTGATACAACAGGACAGACCACAATATGAAAGTCAGAAGCTTTATACTCTTCATCCATATGTCACTGGATAAGGTCATATAACAGGGCAGACCACATATGAAAGCCAGAAGATATATACTCTTCATCCATAAGTCACTGGATAAGGTTATAAAACAGGGTAGACCACAATATGAAAGCCAGAAGATTTATGCTCTTCATCCATATGTCACTGGATAAGGTCATATAACAGGGCAGACTACAATATGAATGCTAGAAGATTTATACTTTTCATCCATATTTCACTGGATAAGGATATATAACAGGGCAGACCATAATATGAATGCCAGAAGTTGTATACTCTTCATCCATATGTCACTGGATAAGGTCATATAACAGGGCAGACCACATATGAAAGCCAGAAGATTTATACTCTTCATCCATATGTCACTGGATAAGGTCATATAACAGGGGAGACAATAATATGAATGCCAGAAGATTTATACTCTTCATCCATATGTCACTGGATAAGGTCATATAACAGGGCAGACCATAATATGAATGGCAGAAGATTTATACTCTTCATCCATATGTCACTGGATAAGGTTATAGAATATGAATGTCCAGGCACTTCAGTCCTTCCATGCGTAATCAAAAGCACTGCAGTATCCTGAGAGACCCTGAGGGTGCACAAACAAAGGCAAGACTAAGCCCCACTGTGACATGCACAGTGACATGTGCAGCACAGTTACCTTGCTATCCTGATTTCCTGACTATAAGCCAACATTAGGGTAAATGAGGACCAGGCTTGTGAATCTGGGAAACTAATTTTCTAGAAGGAACTACTACTTGTGGCAAGGGACTAAGGTAGGAAAAAAAAAACAAAACAAAACCCTGGAATGATAGCTATGTTGGGAGCACAATGAATGGAAGCAAGAATGTTTTCAGACTAGGGAAGTGTACAGAGTGTGGTGTAGTAACTACCTCCACTTGAAGAATTCTATCCTGAAGTGAGATCAAGACCTGGAAATCTCACAAGTTACAGGAAGTCCCTGGATCTTACAAGAATCACAAGGACCTTTTTTCTCTAAGGTTGTATGAATAGTCAGTACAGCTAAAGCAGGAGACTCTCCAACCAGCCAAGCTGCCTGGGAGCCATGCAGGCCACTCCATGGATAGAGATTCATGATTGGTTACACATGTTGGGCTCAGATTTTCCTGGATGCAGCTGCCTTAGATTTGTCCATAGTCCTAGAGTAAACCCTCAGCCATGCTTATGCTAGTGGCTCATTGGTGCAGCAAGTTGGACTTTAGTGGAATAATTATTTGGTCTCTTGTGGGTTCCCTGTGTGGATAAGTTGTCATTTGTTTGTGCTTCCCCTGGAAGAGCCATACAGTGCCGGGCACAGAAATATGGAGGTCTTATAAATGGAACAATATTTAGGCTCAGCACACTGTTATTAGGTTTCAATCATTGGACTGAAATTACTTTATTCTGCTTAGGAATATTGTACTGACCAATATGAGGAGAATAAGTCGGTGCAGGAGAAAGGAACACAAACGGGCATCCCGATGTTCGGTTGGTAGTCATCCTCTGATGAGAGGTGGTAAAGCATTGAATACAGAGAGATGCAGTGAAGATGGGAGGCGTGGCTAGAACAGGCATGCGCTGAGCAAGCAGTCTGTTGGACTTGCTATTTGACTGAATGTACGAGAAAGAATGGAAGGAGCGGAAAAGAATCCTTGACTTTCTGAGCATAGTAATTGAGAAGAGGTGGTAGCAGTTTACTGAAGTTGGAAAGAACAAAATGAGTAAGATGCGTCTGGTTTGCATAGTGCTAGTGTGAGTAGCTTCATGGTGCTTTCCAGGGCTAAGTTCTTGGTCATCCTCACAAGAAAGAAGGGCACAGATGTCCTCAGACCCCCAGTGCTTGCATTTTAGGTTTTTGTGACTATACAATGATATTAATGTTCAGTTCATTCAGTAGAAGCTGTACTTTGAATTATGACATTTCCCCCCTAGTTAGCAACATGGATAAAACATTCTCACATGATACTGGGTAGCAGCAAAAGCTACATGTCTCCACCAGACACTCACTCAACTACACTGTGTTGCTAGTGATTGTGAATATTGTTTTTCATGTGTTTCTTTTCCTGTTATGTCCATAATATACTCATCTGAGTCTTGTATGTTGGATGTATTAAGTGAAGCCTTCTTCAATACATGGTATTGAACCTTCAGCCTCAGGCACACAGTCCAGGTACTCTAACATGGAGAGGTAGCTCTAATATAAAATAAAATATATTCTTGCTTTAATCCCAGCACGCAGGAAGCAGGCAGATCTCTGTGACATCAAAGCCAGCCTGGTCTACATAGAGAAATCCACGTGGGCTGGGGATAGGGAGAGCAAGTTTAGTTTCTCTCTCTCTCTCTCTCTCTCTCTCTACTATATATAAATATAATATATATATATATACATATACATATATATGTATATATACAAGTCAAACATATATATATATATATATGTTTGACTTGAGATCATTTCAATGTATGATATTTTTACTTGGGTATAAGCCCACTGAAAGTCAGACATTGGTAATTGGTTCAGTGGGGGATGTTCACAATAACAGGGATTCCTTTTGACACACAGTTAAATCTGACTTGTGATACTGACATCATCTTAATAATCTATATGATATGTAAGCAGATTCATATTGGACATATGAAAAAGAAATTGCTCCCTTTTTCTCCTAGTAATGGGTGCTAGGAGAATGTTCTTTTTATCCAATGTCAGGTGGTTCCCTATTTAAAGCTGAGCTTTGATTCAAAGCCAGAGTCCATGCAGTGTTGTGAATGAAGGTTTTGTGTGCTATTTTCTTCAGTGTTTGATATTATAATGAAGTATTATGTGGAAATAGAAAGACTCTTCTCTGCAAAAATAGAAGCAGACAATACTATATGTAGTAAACTCCAGCTGGAAGTCAAGTTTTAGAACCCTGTGAGTGCTCTAGAGCTCTGCCAGTAGAAACCCTTTTCTGTCAATGTCTGTGTAAGAAGAGCAACTGAGAACTCATTAAAAACATATCTTGTCTAAAATGATTCTTCATTACAAAGCACTTGAGTGAAGAATCCATGATGTGACATAAATGACCATTCTAGTGACCATTTGACTGTGTATCTGTTTGACTCTGGCTAAGGCACAGACCCATTCTAAACATCTGTCTCACCCTCTGTAAATGAAAACAGTCTGAGATGTAATTTAAATGATAGAGTCAAGCCAGCACGCCTTTAATCCTAGCACTGAGGGGGGTGGGGAGGGGCAGAGGCAGGCAGATCTTTGTGAGTTCAAGGCCAGCCTGGTCTACAGAGTGAGTTCCAGGACAGATGGGGCTACAGGGAGTCCCTGTCTCGAAAATACCAAAAATAAATAAATAAATAAATAAATAAATAAATAAATAAATAAATTATAAAGTCAACTCAGGGGCCTACTTATATGCATGCTTGAGTGCATACTTGAAGTACTATGACTGGAAGGATTCAAAGATTATTTCTAAATTCAGCCAAGTAGTGTATCCTTGTATAAAAATCTTTATCTAACACTAGCAAGAGGTGTAGGAGCTAAATTCACCTGAAGTTCAAATCCCGTAGCCTTTCCTCACAAAGGGCATCTTTCCACATCACTCGGAAACACTAAACTTCAAATATCTAAAAACTAAACTCTGACTTAAATTAAATGTACTTTAAGAGTGCAAAAATCTGAAATACTCACTTTATTAACAGGGACATATGGTCTCTTTTAGACTTGCCAAAAAAATTAAATATAATCTTTATCTCATACTTTTTGGAAAGTGACTTTTAGTAATGATAGAGTGATTCATTTGAACTCAGGAATATTTGAAATGAACCTTCTGTGAAAACATGGTAAAGAATGGCCGCTTGAAATAAAAGAATCCTTTCTGGAAACAAAGACAATAGATACATGTTCACTCTTTCTGAAGTGTGTTCAAATCTCTCCATAAATTCTCCATCATTCTACCTTCTTAATTTATGGATAGCAATCCCTCAGTCTGCTCTGTTTTCAAGGTTCTTCAGCTTCAAATTGGTCATTGATATTGAGGTCTGATAAGAAAATACTCCATTAATTCTTTTCTAAATATCTTTCATTTTTGTAGAACTGGACAGACATATGCATGTGCACGCTAGCCTACAATTATTTGTGCACCTGCACTGACAGGACAGAAGAATTCTCTTCAAGAACTTTTCGGACATTTAGTACCTGGACATGTTACTCAGCTACTCTTGAATGGGGAAATAGAAGCAGTCTTTTTGCTGTTGTTGTTTTGGTTCTTGACTGTACAAATCAGGGTTGGCAGCTAAAAGCCAAAGCAACGTTCTGAACAAGTATCAGAGAATCATGCAGAACCAATGAGAGACAAAAGCTGTTTATTTGCAGGCCTGGTTCCCCACCCAATGATAAAGCACTTGGAGGAGCTGCTGTCGTCGTCAAAGTACCCACGTGTTTCAGAGTGGACTGCTGTGAACTTGGTTTGGGGAAATACTTTAACTTTCTACATTTAGTTCCTAGCCAGAGGCAGAAAGCACATGGAGGCTGTGAGAGCAGGTGAAATGGAAGAATTAGAGGTGATGCTACAGGTATTAGAATTTGGAGAGTGGAAAAGACAGATTGGAAGAACTGGTGTGTGTTTGTGAAAAGCCTCTGTTACATCTTGGCCATTTGAACTAAATGGGCATTCTCACCACCTGAGTCATTAACTCTGTCAGTATTCATTTAGGGATATGTTACAATTCACTTAAATAAAGCAGGAATAAAAAAGTTTCTTTTTTTTTCAGAGCATTTGTACAACTCATACAGTGGTTCCCAGTCAAACCCAATCCCCCATCAGAACTCATGCATTACCAACTCTAAGCTAAGCCCTGACCAGTCAAGCTCCCAAACCCAGTCATCTATCTGAGCAAATAGAATCACAGAAGTCTAGTCAGTATATCTAGGAATCCTAGGTGAGGCATACTCTTCCTCACCCAACAGTACTCAGTCTCTTGTAGTTCTCAGCCCAGGGTCAGTCCTCACCCATTTCTTTCACTCCACTTTGAGACCTTGTCCCAGTTGTCATGGGTCCCATGTCTGATGCCTACATTGCTACAGGTTTACATGCGAAAGCTCATAGTCAGTTGTAGTCACTGCCTCTCTACCTTCATGCACAGCCTTGGCTCTCACAATCTTTCTGCCCCCTCTTCCTCAATGATCCCTGAGCTGTAGGTGGGTGAGGTTTAACATAGGGACCCCATCCAGGGATACACACTCTGGCAGCATCCATTCCTTGTAGGTGGGCTAGCTGTGCCTTTCCGGTTGCATCACACTCTATTGTGTACAGAAGCATTACTGGTGAGAATTGAGAGGTGTGATCATTTTCTCTCTGCCCCTCATTCTCTGTGTAGAGGTTCAATTGTACATGTGTCTCCTGGGAATGGGGATTTCTCTGATGTGTACATTCTGTTTCTGAGCAGTTGTTGGATTTTTCAGTGGCCTCCATCTTTTGTAAAGAGTAGGGTTTTTTTTTTTTTTTTGATGACTGGTGTACAATATGCTTATCTATAAATATGTTTCCACAGTTAGTGTATGCTAAAAAATCTCATTTGTCTATCGATATGACACTAATAGGCTTTTTGCTGGTCTCTATGTCCTCTCCTGCCTTATGCATTTGGTTGAGTTTATAGTGGCTTTCATGAGTTCACTCCCATTGAGAAGGGAAATCCCATTAGATAGCTGCTGACCATCCCCCAGACAACGGTGCCTCTACTGCCATCAATAGATGTGGTTTTCTGAGCAGCTCATCATGGTTTTTAGGCTTTGGGGCTGTTTATACCATTGATTGGTTTTATCTCATAGCACTGTACACATTGTCTAGCATTATGAGCCCTTAAGTCCAGATAGAACGGTTCCAGGTCAGTTCCTGTTCCATTAATCTAAGTCCTATCCTGAAGCATGTCCTGTTCTGAACAGCAGGGTCTTATTTTCTATTTCTGGTAGATAATAAAGAGCTTTGGAGATGGACTGCTTTGTTTTGAGAGTCACTTGGATTGCACTCACCAACCATTCAAAGGGAGGCATCCTCTGTCTTGCATTGTGTTCCCTGCCACACAGCCACCAGGTTGCACAACCCATGCACTAATGTTCAAACAGTGTACGTGAATTTCTCAAGGGGTCTTGGGGGCATCACATTACACTCTGGGTTTCCTAGCCTCTCAAATCCAATCATCTCTATTCTTTCTTCTTCCCTTACCACCACCTCTTCCCTCCCCAGCCCCTGTACCCCATCATCCCCTCCTTCCCCCTCTCCTGATCACAACATAAGCCCCCTCCCCTGTTTATCCCTTCCTCCTCCCCTCTTAACCCAACACCCTTTGGAAAAGTATTTTTAAAATTTATAATTTGAGGATTTCAAACATGTATAGTTTGTTGTCATCAGATCCGCCCTCCAATACCTCCCCTTCCAAAGCTCTCTGGCCCCTCCCAACACACTTCCTTGCCCTTTCATGGCCTTTGGACTCTGGGCCCCATTGGTGCCACTTGTATGTCCATAGTGTGGGTCCATCCACTGCCACAGGGGCAACCTACTAGAGCTCACCCTCTGGAGAATATGGCTGTTCTTGTTCTGCTAGAGCTCACCCTCTAGAGAACAAGGCTGTTCTTTTCCTAGCCACCACCAACTGCCAGCAGCCCCTCACCTACTGAGGGAGCCTCATAAGCCTCTCACTCCCCATCCATTCTGGGACTTTGTCTGGTCAGATCTTGTACAGGTCTTGTGAGTGGGACTGACCACAGCTGCTGTGGTTCAGAGTACAATAGCCACTTCATGTCCAGACGACTTCTATCCACTCTCTGGCTCTTACATTATTAGGAATGGAAAAGCATTTAATGGTGCAGATTTGAGAGCTTGACTGCCCAAGTTTAAAGCTCAGGTTTAAAGTAAGGCAGGCAGAAGTATGATTTGGATAATGATTAGATCTCTGAACATAGTTAGTCACCATCTGTAAAATAATGGCAACAGTAATACCTCCTTCACATAGTGGCAGAATGTTGCTAATTACGTTCCTTAAGTACCTTAGGACCTGAAATAGAATGAGAACTAAAAATATTTATTTTAATTATCATTAACAACAGCATGATTTTTCATGTCTTAAATGTTTATTGTAATAATATTTTTAAAATCTCATACAATTCTTTCACAGGTTTCCTAAACTGAATGACTTGAGATAAGGAATTTTGGAAGCTGGTGGACAATTCTGTGACTATGCAAATGTAGGACTGTTTCATTATCTTGGGTCTGATAGGCTAAAAGCACTCCACAGCACATAGGGGAAGTGTTTTAAATTTCAAAGAAAGAGAGTCAGATAACAGGAGCCAGAAGCAATCTCAGCAGGACTAGTATTTTGCATTGCTCCTTGAATTCAAAACAGAGGTCAAGATACAGGTCCACAGACACACTCAAATGTTCCAGGAAGTGACAGCAAGAGAAAAGCATCAACATGAGGAGTCTAGAGCTGTGCGCTCTGGGGCTCTTTCCTGGACCAGTAATCCACTTCCATTTCGGAGTGCTCTTTCTTTTCTTTTTTTTTTTATTTTTATTTTTTTTATTGATGCTTTGTGTATTTCATACATCATTTTCCAATTCAGTTCAGGTATATATTCCTTTCCCTTCCCCCGACCCCACCCCTACCCATCCCAGATCATGAATTCTGCCTTAACTTTTCTGCAACTTTCTCTGTTTTTTTTGTTTTGTTTTGTTTTCATTTTTTTTTAACAATAAGTGATAATTTGTGAGTACAAGCATCCTTCATGTAAAACCAATTTGCAAGCAGTTGTGCCCAAACCCACACAGCTCATGGGTCCCACCATCCAGCAGGGGGGGCTTGTATGTTCAATCAAGTTGATCAAATGAATGTAATTCATGGATTAACATACCATCCAAACATCTGTGTCTACACCAAAGTAACCTACCATAACAATTAGTACTGTTTAAATACATATATATATATCTAATTGCGTGTGCTTCATTAGTAGGATCGAAAGGCTATATATTATACTGTTTAAATACCTATATATCTAATTGTGTGTGCTTCATTAGTAGGATCGAAAGGTTATGCCTGGACAAGCTGTCAGCCCATGAAAGAAAACAGCCAGAATTGACTAGAGACCAAGACAACAGCTCCAGAGAAAGTAGACAGTTTTGCTTCTCATCCACTTGTACCCCTTTTCTAAGCCTAGGGAACAATCTGCTGAAGAGGGGGTGCGGTAGAATGTAAGGGCTGCGATTGGGGTGAATGGTGAAACTGCAACAATATAGACTGGACACTCATTTGATCAACTTGATTGAACATACAAGCCCCCCCTGCTGGATGGTGGGACTGTAAACTTGTGCAGCCACTATGGAAAACAGTGTGGAGAACCCTTAGAAGACTCAAAATGAGCCTGCCATTTGACCCAGTCATACCACTCCTGGGTATATAGCCACAAGACTCATCTTACTGCAGAGATACATGCACAGCTGTTTATTGCTGCTCTGTTCACAATAACAAAAAACTGGAACCAACCCAAATGTCCCTCAACTGACGAGTGGATAGAGGAAATGTGGTACATGTACACAATGGAATTCTATGCAGAGGTAAAGATAGACAACATCATGAACTTTGCAGGTGAATGGATGGAACTAGAAGACATCATGTTAAGTGAAGTAACACAGTCCCAGAAAAACAAACAACAAACGGTATCTCTCATATGTGGATGCTAGTACCAATAACCCAGTTATAAATATTTCTTGTGGAGAGGGATGCATATTAAAAGAACAACAACAGAAAGATTGCATCTTTCTTTTCTTAATAGGCTGTATGTTTCTATTCTCCCTCCAACTTAAGGTCATGACTTTTTCTCCACCTCTCCCTGGTAGCCGCCAGGATTTTTACCTCACTTATATTGTTTCCCCTTAAACTCTAATAAAATTTTCCTTGATGTTTAAAAAAATATGTAGTAACAGAGCTCTGTCACTGGGATTATGTAGTAATCCCAGTGCTCACACTCAGGAGGGAGGCAGAGGCAGGCAGATCTTTGTGAGTTCAAGACCAACCTGGTCTACATAGTGAGTTCCAGGACAGCTGGTGCTACAGGGAGACCCTGTCTCAAAAAAAAAAAAAAAAAAAAAAAAAAGAATTATTCTCTTGAAAAAATATGAAATAGATTAGAAATAGCCTCAGGTAGTGATTGATTCCCTCCCAACAGATAGCTCCCAATGTACAAGTGCACAGGAAGAATTATGAGTGTGTGTGTCTGCAAAGAAAAAGCAGGGCCCGGCTTTATTCTGGGTTCCTTATGTGTGTTAAAGTGAGTGTACATTTTCTGATATCCTGTAGTGTCTATAGGAATTACTCATTCAGAATGTCAAGGTATATTTATTGAGCACTTCATATATACTAGGTAGAATCAAAATGTTGTGACCAAAACTTTAGATTGACTTTTATCCTCATATTTATCACAAAACTTTGCCCTTGATCTGTGCGCAAGTACCACATGATTATCAGTAAATCTTCACATGGAACTTTGCTTATCTGCATTCCTAGATGCCAGGCACATATCTAGTTGTAGCACCCCTCAAGTTAAGGCAGACAGATGGGAGTAGGTGACCAGCTTGAGTCATATATCAAGAACCTGTGTTAGAAAACAAAATGAAGCAAAAATAAATAAATAAATAAATAAATAAATAGTTATAGGTGTTATGGATAAGAATTCTCAACTGTATTATCTTATATCTACTGAAGAAATTAAATGATTGGTAAAAAGTCCTAATTGCTTCTGTAAAGTTCTGATACCATTGTGTTATAAATTAAAGGAGTGGAACAACATTTTATTCTTGGCAAACTTGCTATAGCAGGTAAGAAAATCAAAATGACAGGAGGATTTGATAAAGGGCAAGAAAAATTCCCCTAAACCTTCATGAACGTTTAACTTTCTCTGTTCACCATGCCTCACAGCATTTTAGATATGTGTATTGCAAACCTTAATATACATTGAACTGATAACTGAAATGGGTCAGAACTCCATGAGTCATGAGACTCTGACCATGGGAAACACACTGAAGGAATTTTAACAGTGCCAGCTTTCAATGAGTGTCATGCAAAGTAGCATGAGAATTTGTACAAATGGTAAACATCTGTTTCTGATGATAACACACCTGTCTAAAATTGCCTCCTCTCTGAGAGGCAGTGAATTTAAGCATGTCCACCATTGAACTCTATTGAGTCTATTTTAGCACCTATGTTCAAACTACTACATTTGCTTTTAAATGCTTACTTATTTAGTATCCATTATATGTCAGGCAAAGTCACAGATACTGAGAAATGCAGTTCTGTTCAAAACAAAGTTCTAGTACTCAAAAATTTTTAACTATGATGCATAAGATACATATGTTTAACTTTGATATATAAGATACATATATAACCTTATCCGAGATAGTATCTCCTATAACACAAATAGTAGCAATTCAGTGTCTAAACTGTTGCCAACCCAGTCTCTCTATCACCTCCTGCTTCCTGAACCACCATTCTGGAAGCATAACTAACTGTTCACATAGCTTTTTGGTGAATTTTAAAGAAACAGTCTTCTACCTAAGAATCACAGCATTCTCCACATTTAATGTTAACTCTAATTTCCTTCATTAGCCTAGGGTGAAAAAATTCTCCTGATAATGTCACTAATCTCTGACAATCCTGATGATCCTCTTGACTGTCTCTACATTCAGTCTTCAGGAGAACTTTCAGAGACTTTATGCAGTATTCTCTCTGACTTTTAATGATTATCCTTACTGCTTTGGGGACTCATGCCAAGACACCTATGCAGAGAAGTCGGCCTGGACCTCACTAGCATACAGCACTGTCATGCTGTGTTTTTATGACCCTCCTCCCTTAACATGATGTTCTTCTCTGAGACATTATTAACATGCTGTATAGTTATTATCATTTAAGAGGAAACTGGAGGAAGTGGCAGATGGCCAAGAGATGTCCATTGAGAAAATAAATACCCAAAGGGACTATCACCTGTTTTGAGCCTCTGTAGCAATGTCTTGTATTAGACGCAGTTTCACCTACATTGTTTTGTGTTTCATGGTGCTGGGGATCAAACCTGAAACTTCATAACTGTTGTAGAAGTAATGATTAGGCTGTTGTGCCCAAACCCCCACAGCCCATGGGTCCCACCATCCAGCGGGGGGGGGGGGTTGTGTGTTCAATCAAGTTGATCAAATGAGTGTCCAGACTATATTGCTGTAGTTTCACCATTCACCCCAATCGCAGCCCTTACATTCTACCACGCCCCCTCTTCCGCAGATTGTTCCCTAGGCTGAGAAAAGGGGCACAGGTAGATGAGAAGCAAAAGTCTACTTTCTCTGGAGCTGTTGTCTTGGACTCTGGTCAATTCTGGCTGTTTCCTTTCATGGGCTGACAGTTTGTCCAGGAATAACCGTTCGATCCTACTAATGAAGCACAAGCAATTAGATGGGATGGGGTGGGGTGGAGTGGGGGGAAGGGAAAGGGAAATATGCCTGAGCTGAATTGGAAAATGATGTATGAAATACACAAAGCATCAATAAAAAAAAAAAGAAAAAAAAAAAGAAGTAATGATCAGGCTCTGAAATTTCTAGGGACTTGCTAAAGTGCAGTCAAAGAACAAAGGGTGAAGGATAGGAAGGAAAAAAATAGAGAAATCAAGAAAAAGAAAAGGCTGAGTATCCCTGAAGCCAAGGGAAGGGAGAGTGTGGGGAAATTAACTGTCAGAGGAAGCAGGTGCCCAGGAGGAACTCAGCATCAAAATGGATTTTGCCTGAAGATGAATTTTGATAGCTTTGAAGAGCATAGCATCAAGAAGAGAGGGGGGGTTAAGAGAGAGGGGGTGATAAAACACCAGGAGGATGGATATAGGAGAAGTTGTTCAGGAAAGCAAAACGAAAACTCTTTGGAGCTTAGTTATCACTTGGAAATCCCTTGGAATTCAAACATATTTGAACAAAGATGGAATCAGCGTTGCTGGAAGAAGTTATGCTTGCCTTGGGAGGGAGGAGGCCCAGGGAGAAAGCCCGTGTGAAGGGGGCAGGGCCTTAGGGAGGAAGCCAGGATGAAGAGGGACACAGAGACAGGTGCTGGGTTACAGGGGTTAAGACCAGGAGGTAGTGAATCCCTTGTTCAAGATGAAGATGAGACACAGGTGACAAGGTAACGTGCAATCAAAGAGGCCTGGGAATTTTGGCAAAAGTCAGTGGACTGAGTAGTTCATTTGTTGAGGAATCCATCATTGTGTGGAAGATGCATCTTCATGAATGAGGATGGCAGGACAATGTTAGAAGACAGCAGTAGGTGGACAAATGGCACTGCAGGAATTCACGCCTAAACATGATAAGGCAGGTGTCAAAGAGGAAGCCTGTAAAGGTGTGTGTGAAAAAGCCCTCATAATTATTATTATTTTCCATTTCTAAATATCCAATCTGAGGAAACTTATCTTCCTCTCCTTAGTATCTGAGGATGAAGATTTCTGTCATTTGAGAAGGCTGAAGATGTAATATGCAAAAACCACTTAAAAAGAAAGCAAATGGGGCTGGAGAGATGAATCAGTGGATAGAATACTGGCTGCTCTTGCAGAGGACCTGAGTTTGATTCCCAACACCCACATGGCAGCTAACAACTGTCCTTAACTCCAGTTCCAGAAGATCCAATGCCAGTCATGACCTCCACAGGGACTGCCCAGTACTTACATACATGTGGGCATAAACTCCTACACATAAAATAAAAATATTCTAAAGTTAAAAAATAACAGACAAAAGAAGAGATCTGATGGTTTTAGGGGTTATTCTTTTGCTAATCAATTAAAAAATAAAGTGAAAAACCCATGGGAATCACTTGGAGAAATGATTTTTAAGTAAACAGCCCTAGATACTCTCTTCCATGGGAAGAATAAGGGCAGTGGTTCTGGGATAGGCCCAAGAACATACATTTGTGAGAATTCCATGGTGCTCCTCAAAGAAGTCACGACTCACAATGAGAAGATCCTTGACAACTAGTCCACCATAAACAGAGCTGTCTAGCATGGGGCCAGCTCTGGGCAGTAGCAGTGATGTAAGTATAATCACTTATTCCTCTAGATCCAGAATCTCAGCCCAGGCTGCCTAGTAAATACCTATATGTACAGACAGATGTGTATGCACATGTATATACATCTGTGTGTGCAAATACTTGTATATATGTGTGTGTGTGGATAATTCATAATGATCCGTATCTACCACTGTATCCAGTTCTAAAAGCATGTGCATCACCCCAGAATGAAAATGAAGACTTTCAGCTATCAACTACTCATTCTGATTTCCTTCTCTCCATTTTTCTGGTAACCACAACTCACAGTTTATATCTGTACCTTTACCAGTTCTAAATGTCATATAAGGTACTCGATCATCCTACGACCTCTGGTGTTGTCTTGTGTCTGCCTTTTTCACTTAGCATAATGTTTTTGAGGTTGGTGCACATTGAAGCACAATCACAACTTTGGCGAGTCTTTCATATATCAAAGTAACATTTTACTGCATAATCTCTTTCTCCATTTCTTGATTATATGGTTATTTGACTGGTAGAAACACTGTTTCGATGAGCATGCATTAGCATAAACTCTTAAAACATCTGTATAAATCTCCATAAGCCAGAGACTCTGCCTTGACCCGCCTAAGCTGGATTTAGGTGATTATAATAGAAGGATAGGATAGAGAATCTGCTTAAAGTGTTGGTGAAAGTTTAAAATGCCTGTGTGATTTTAGCACTCTCTAGAAGTCAGATCCCTTTCTAGCACTGACAGGGCACATGGATCAGTGTATAGGTGGGTTTCAATAATGCATGCTGAATAGCTAGGGGAAGAGGAAGAGCAGGGCAATGAAGCCAGAACAAGTCAGAGCTAACTGGAAGAAGTGACTTAGCTCTGTGCCATGTAAATGCAGACACAGTAGATGAAGTCACAAACAACCTACTGAAACAGATTCTATTTTCCTTTTCCCCAGATTTGTTTCTGGCAGTATCTTAAGAGAAAGGTAGTGGTTAATGCATTTTGTGCATATTTCCTTGATAAAGATTAATGAGCATCAGAGACCCCCCCCCTCGCTGTGATCTGAGAAGGGGCGACAGCATTAGTCAAGCCTACATTCGAATAATGTCCAGAGTAGAAAGAAAAGAAATTGCTATGGCAATTATTTTGATGAAAAGGAGCACTGAGGGCGAGGCCTATATATTATCCTGTCCAGGAAGCACTCACTGATGTCTCAGAAAGGTGTGAATGTGTCTTTTGATATGAAGCTTTGTACTTCTGTAAAAGCTTGCTTCTGAGAAGTTCAAAGTGATTTTCATGGCCTTTCTGGGGCCCTTTCAACTCCTTTGTGTGGTAGACAGCAAGTGTTAGTCTCATCTCACAGACAGAGGAATGTTGAAATGTCCAGAGGTTAAGTGTGTGTTCCATGCTCATCTTTCAGATTTCCGAGGCAGAACCCAAGGCTTATGATTTCCAGAAAGGGATTAGAGTTGGCCCTGTCACCTCCCTACCCTTTGTCACAAGGTTAGCATATCATGGTTATAAAAAAAAAAGCAGAACAAGAGGAAAATTTTCAATTGAGCACTGTCAAATGCCCAAGTTGAGGTTTTTGTTGTACTCATGGAGATGTGACTACTGACTCACAACATGAGGAGATTTTCACAGTCCTTTTATTTTATTTGTTGGAAATTAAACAGTAGTGTTGGCACTGCTAATGTTTCACAACATCTTTACAAGGCGTCAATCTGCCCTTCTCATAACATTTCACTTCATGGTCATAGTGAAGTTATTATAAAGCACCCCAAGCACATTGTCTACTGACCAGATAACTAAGTGCTGTTTTTTAGTGCAAGATAATCAGCACACCCTGAGGCAAAACTTTTGGAGATGGTATTGATTATATAATACTTATTCATTAAGTCATTTATCCTGGTGTCTAGCAGAACTCTAAGGCCTTGGTATCATAAGTACTGGCTGATCATCAGAATTACTATGTATATTTTTTGTTTCATGCATTACACTATAAAGGTAATGTATGAAAACGAAATTTAAAATGTAGTACATAGGAAAGGATTTGAGGGCTGGAGAGATAGCCTAGCAGTTAAGAGCACCAACTGCTCTTGCAGAGGACCTGGGTTCGATCCCCAGCACCCACATGGCGGCTGAGAACCATCTGTAACTCCAATTCCAAGAGAACTTCAGTTCCAGGGGAATCCGATACCCTCTTCTGACCTCCGCGGCATTGCACGACATGGGTGCACAAACCTACATGCAGACAGTACATTCATACATATAGAAAATAAATAAATAAAATTAAAAAAAGAGAAAAGGATTTGAAATGAAAGGGGAGAGCCAGGAATGGTGGTGCACGCACTCCTGAGGCAGAGGGAGGCGGATCTCTGTGAGGTGGAGGTAAACCAGGACTACATGAGTTCCAGGCCACCTGGGGATACAGGGAAACCCATCTCAAAAATAAAAAGAAAAGAATAAAAATTTAACAAGATGGGCTGGGCATGGTAGCGCACGCCTTTAATCCCAGCACTCAGGAGGCAGAGGCTGGCAGATCTCTGTGAGTTCAAGGCCATCCTTGTCTACAGAGTGAGTTCCAGGACAGCTAGGACTAAAGGGAGACCCTGACTCAAAAAGACAAATAAATAAATAAATAAATAAATAAATAAATAAATAAATAAATAAAAGTAAATAAGATGAAAAGTAAAATAACAAAAAACAAAGCAAAATAGCCTTTCTACTTGATAATTTTCCTAAAGCTTTGTGGATTATATTATAAAATTATTCTAATGATATATGTTGTATGTCTTTTCAAAATGTAGTGTCTGTTTTATGCTGTTGAATTTAATTTATATCATTTACATCCTATTCCATTATTCAGTTATGTCTTTTTTTTTTTTTTTTTTTTTTTTTTTTTTTTTTTTGGGTTTTCTTTTTTTTTTTTTTTTTTTTTTTTTTGAGACAGGGTCTCCCTATAGCTCCAGCTGTCCTGGAACTCACTCTGTAGACCAGGCTGACCTTGAACTCACAGAGATCCTCCTGCCTCTGCCTCCCAAGTGCTAGGATTAAAGGCAAGTGCCACCACGACTGGCTTAGAGACAGTTCTTAGCCAACATGTGGGTACTGTGATTGAGTCCCGGTCCTCTGCAAGAGCAGTTGGTGCTCTTAAACACTGAGCCATCTCTCCAGACCCCATTCAGTTATGTCTTTTAAAAATATTTTATTTATTTAGTTTTTGTCTTTTGGAGAGAGGGTTTCCCTGTAGCTCCAGCTGGCATGGAACTCTCTGTATAGACCAGACTGACCTTGAACTCACTAAGATCTGCCTGCCTCTACCCCCCAAGTCCTGGGATTAAAGCCATGTGCCACCATGCCCAGCTTATTTATTATTTTTTATTTTATGTTTATATTTATTTTTATTTTATTCCTGTATTGCCTGCATGTGTAAGTGCACACTTGCTCTGCAGTGCCCATGGAGGACAGAAATCAAGTGTCAGATCCCCTGGAACTGGAGTTAAAGACAATTGTTCGCTGCCATGAGGGTGCTGGGAATCAAAGCTGGACCTCTGCAAGAGAAGTCTGTGCTCTTAACTACTGAGCCATCAGTTGTATCAGTTGCATCTTAAATCATTGAGTCAAGACCTCTAGTGGTACACATTTAAATGGAAGCTAGACATTCAAATGTTTTGAAAAGCTGTGATGAACAGTCCTGTATATATGCAATTTTACATGTAAAAATAGAAGCTACATTTGTGGATAAATAATCTCTGGAACAAAATATACTTGCATTATTTATAAATCATGTATTCATAATACATAAAGCCATATGAACATAATATATATTTATTACTATATTTCATGTGTTTTAACACCTGCTACATATGTAATGATATTTTCCTCCAGAGGTTTAAAGCAGACTTTCTTACCTCCTTTTCATAGAACAAAGAAAAATATGGGGTCTGGAGAGATAGCCTAGCGGTTAAGAACACCGACTGCTCTTGCAGAGGACCTGGGTTCGATCCCCAGCACCCACATGGCAGCTGAGAACCGTCTGTAACTCCAATTCCAGAAGAACTCCAGTTGCAGGGGAATCCGACGCCCTCTTCTGACCTCCACAGCATTGCACAACACGGGTGCACAAACCTACAGGCAGACAGTACATTCATACACATAAAAAAATAAATAAAATTTTAAAAAAAGAAAGAAAAATATGGTAATGAAGTCATTCTCTAACTGTAAATTAGAGCCAACTGTTATAGAGGTAATCTCTTATAAAACCAGTAAAACTGCTTTCTTTAATTGACTAGTAGACGTAGGAACTGCGAAAAGGATTATTCTCTATTCAGAACCAAATATAATACTAAAGTCTCTTTAAGCTGTGCATTTAAGCAAAATATATTAATACAGGAGAACTCTGATATCAGCAATGGATTATTCTGCCAAGGAGATGTTGGCCAGGAGATCCAAGCCCCCCCAAAATAGGTAAATGCTTCTTGCCTGTAAACTGGGATACCTGCAAGAGAGGTGGTAAGGCCCTGCTGTTGAAGACCTGATGTAAGCATGGGAAAGATGTATTGAGACCGCACTTGCAAGTGTACAGATGGTCTCTGGAATACCAGAGAGTGTTACCAAAGGCCACTTAACCAATAAAGCAAACACTGGTCTCCTTGAGTCAAGCAAGACTCCTTCATCAGCATCAGCTACACCTCACCTGCCTGGAAATACTGTGCAGCAGTAGCAGCCATATGTCTGTATATCCCAAATCTAATTGGCTAGTAGCTCTCTCCTTGGAGGAATAACTCATGGCTGAAGCCACAAGCTTACATCCTCTAGTGGTTAGGAGATGTTATAATCCACAGTAAGACTTTGTCATCTTTTACAGAAAAAACGTAATTCATGGATTATCATACCACCCAAACATCTGTGTCTATACCAAAGTAACCTACCGTACTAATTAGTAATGTTTAAATACCTATATATCTAATTTCTTGTGCTACATTAGTAGGATTGAAAGGTTATTCCTGGACAAACTGTCAGCCAATGAAAGGAAACAGCCAGAACTGATCAGAGTCCAAAACGACATCTCTAGAGAAAGTAGATTGTTTTGCTTCTCATCCACCTGTGCCCCTTTTCTAAGCCAAGAGAACAATCTGTGGAAGAGGGGGCATGGTAGAATGTAAGGGCTATGATTGGGGTGAATTGTGAAACTACAGCAATATAGACTGGACACTTATTTGATCAACTTGATTGTACATATAAGCCCCTCCAGCTGGATGGTGGGAGCCTTGGACTGTGTGGGTCTGGGCACAACTGCTTGCAAATTGGTTTTACATGAAGGATGCTTGTACTCACAACTTATTACTTATTGTTAAAAATGAAATAAAAGAAAGTATAAAAAATAAACAGAAAGCAACTCAAAAAAAAAAAAAAAAAGAGGTTTAAAGCATTACCGGGGCCTCTCAAGTTTGGGCTTTAAACACATCCTGGATTAGTATCTCCTACCATGCTTCCTGGTGACCAATCTTTAAGCCAAACAATTAATTCTGACTCTGACTTCTATTAATTCTCACTCTGACTTTCTATAGGATTGTTATTCAAGCACATCAAAGTCTATTTCTTGTCTACCATCCATGTAAAAATTTAATTTCTAAAATCCATAAAAATCAGATCTGGTTTTATATATCCATAAATTTCAGTATTGAAAATAAATTGGCTTTGGAATTTGTATGGCTTATATCCTTCAGAAAACCAGAGGTAAACTCATAAAGGCAGTTGGTCCCTGCTTGTGGGCACACATCTTTGGGTTATTCATTCACTAGGGCAGAACATTCACTGTCCTTATGAAGATGGAAGGGACAGAGCTAAATACAAAAACACTGTGGTGTCACTGCAGGGAAGATGATTTTCTTGTGTGAAGCTTTCTAGTTTGGGGAGATTTGGCTTGTTATTTTTAGTATGATCGTCAGAATTTTCTGCAAATTTTTTTTTTGGTCTTTTTGAGGCAGGGTTTCCCTGTAGCTCTGGCTGTCCTGGAACTCACTTTGTAGACCAGGCTGGCCTTGAACTCACAAAGATCCGCCTACCTCTGCCTCTCAAGTGCTAGGATTAAAGGCATGTGCCACCACACCCGGCTATTTCTGCAAATTTTAACACTGTGAAATATTAGCAAGAGGGTATTTGGATGCTCTTTTATGTACAGTTGTGGCCTTGTAGAAAATTCTTCCTGGAAAAAATTAATGTAAGAAAGAACTACCATGCTCAAGCTTTCTGAACAGTTCACTATTCTCTTTGCTCTTTTAGAAATGTATAGGGAAGACAAGATTTTCTCTCAAAAGCCTTAAGCAATGTGAAGAACATCACCACTCTGAACCCTTTCTTATGAAAAGCCACATAGGAATACACTCTGTCATAAGACACTGCTATCAGTTATTGGAACATCATTATGCTTGCATAGAACAATTAACAGCTTTCTATGAGCTTGTTAAATATTTGGGAAGATCTTTCATATAATAATATCTGCAATCATTAAAATAATCCTTGTTGCTCATTCAATCAAATTTTTGTCATCAAAGAATTGATGCATTTTGTAAACCCATTCTTTTTTGAACATAATATATTCTGTGTATTCTAAGCAAGCTCTTCCATACACCTCTATGTTAATACATTTAACATAAACAAACACATAATATTTAGGAGGACATTGGAATCAAGACAAAAGGAAAAAGCACCTGAGCAAAACTGGCATATCACATCATTTATCATCCTGTGGATTGCAGATATCCATTCCTGGGTGTCAGGGCACTTGCAACATCTTGATCATGGCTCTCAGATTCCTCCTCAATGATATTCAGGTTTAGGACTTTCAACACCAACACAAGTTCATGGTCAAACACTACCAGTTATCAAACAAGATAGTGAGTCCCTCTTCTGTTTCTTCATTGTCTATGAAGTGGTTCAGTGCCAATTTAGACAAGATCAGATGTGTGCTGGGAGGCTTGACTACGGAATTGAGTAGCATTCAAAAAAATCCCAGGGCAAAATTATAAGATGCCAGGAAGATTTATTGTTCCTGATCTTGAAGGCATGTGGTACAGTCACTACCCAGGAAGTTCCCATGTGCTAGCCAGCTTCATCCTTGTCAGGTACTCGTGCATCTCTGAGGTAATAGTGCTTATTTCTCCCTAAACACCCATTCTCTATGCTTTGAGAACCCCCTATTGATCAGCAGAGTTCATATGGAGAAAGGGAAGACATGATTTTTCTGTGGTATACTCTCAGAGGAGAGTGCCGTGTGTGTTATTTAATCTTTTCACCAGTCTTACAAGGCAGCCAACACTATAGATTAAAATGCATACTATTCTCCATAGTTCCTAAAGTTAGCTGTTCTTGAAATTCAGCATGTTTCCTTATATTCCATTAGACCATCCACTATCTGCCGCACCATCATGAATGAAGCCATCCTGAGTACAAAGATGGTCAACTTAGGCATCATTCTTAAAGCATAGACTCTTTTATGTTGTTCAAACCTGCTTTTGATTTCTGTGATCTATCATCTATCTATCTATCATCTGTTATCTGTTCATCTTTAAAGTATAGCCTCTTTTGTGTTGTTCAAACCTGCTTTTGATTTCTGTGATCTATCATCTATCTATCTATCTATCTATCTATCTATCTAGCATCTGTTATCTATCCATCCTTAAAGTATAGCCTCTTTTATGTTGTTCAAACCTGCTTTTGATTTCTATGACACATCTATCTGTTTATCATCTGTCTATCTGTCTATCTATCATCTATCTTATGTATCATCTATCTATCCATCATTCCATTTATCAATCTTTTTACTATGAAGGAGTAGTTCTGGTTTAATACCTTATCTGTCCATCAATCCCTAAAACTGTCATCCTTTTTCTTCTATTGATTTAACTATATTTGTAAAATATAATAAATCTACTCACTCATACAATAGATATTTTTAAAGTAATTTTCTACTCTAAGCTGAAAGAAAAATCACACAGTACTTTAGTCACTCTGTTTTGGAGAAAGAATATGATGCTTATCAGATATTTCCACAGATGGCCACCTGTGTTGGGGTAACAAGGAAAATAAAACACCAAAAGCATTGTCTTTAAATTATTGTATTGAAGATTACTCTCGTATTTGAGAATTTAATGATTCTTTGGCTTTGAAAACAGTTTAACCTCTTTGTCAGTTTTCCAATTGAATTTGAACAAAAAATAGCACTTATGCAATAAAATGATATTTTGATAAAGGAAAAAAAAACATGTTAAGCCATTGTACTGTTCCTGGTCCACTTAAATTCTGTCTAAATAGCATATGAGAAGTTCCCCTCTTTTAGAAATGACTTCAGAGCTAGCGGTGGTAGCACATACCTTTAATCCTAGCACTTGGGAGGCAGAGAAAGGCGGACCTTTATGAGTTCAAGGCCAGCCTGGTCTACAGAGTGAATTCCAGGACAGCTGGGGCTACAGGGAGACCCTGTCTCAAAAATACCAAAAAAAATAAAAATGACTTCAAATAGCATCCACCAGAAAAGTAAATAATCCTAATATATTAGTTAGATACTTGTCCACTTTATAAATAGAAGAAGGGCATTTATCCATAATACCAAAACTATGTCAATTTTGCTGACTAAAATTTTTAAAAAGTAATGAAAATTCACAAATTACCAGGACTTGGGGCAGTCTAGACAGCAAGTAGTCATAAACATATATTCACAATCACATCTGGTAGTGCTGTGCTCATACCCACACAAAGGAATTGTGAGCATCACATTCAACTTCCTTCCTCCTTCTTATGATCTGCCCAGGCCTGCACAGATCTGACTGTCTGACCCATCTTAAAACTCACCTCATCTGCATCAGCTTCTTAGGATATCTCTTCACTATGACTCCCCTCTCCAAAGATCTTGGGATGGATTTCTAGAGACTCATATCCAAAGTATAATTCTTTTGCCAGATATGGTTCCCTGCTTCTCTATTTTAATATTTTGTGTCAAATGAAACCAAATCACATTGCTATTCACAAAGTCCTGACACTGTCCAATACTCTGTTTCAAGTTGTCACTGATAGGGAATGGCCAACTGCAGGAATGAGAGGGGAAGTCCAGACAGAATGGTTAGAAACTGGGGCTGTTGAACATTGGGTATGGGACTCTTAAGTAAATTTCTTTTCTTTCATGGTTTAATTTTATTTTTTTTTTTTGGTCTTTTTGAGACAGGGTCTCCCTGTAGTCCCAGCTGTCCTGGAACTCACTCTGTAGACCAGGCTGGCCTTGAACTCACAAAGATCCGCCTGCCTCTGTCTCCCAAGTGCTAGGATTAAAGGCATGCGCCACCACGCCCGGCTTATGGTTTTATTTTATATAATATAAAAGTTGGATAAGAAAAATCTAAAATGTCTCTTCCAATTCTAAAATTACTTGATACCTAATCTCTTCTTAATCATTTTCTTATTTTAAGTTAAACGTTGCTGACTTGAGGTAAGTTATTCAAATATGTATTATACCCAGAATGTTAGTAATAAAATCTTAATCTCCTGGGACCCCTGCAAGAAATAACTAATGTGGAGAAACTTAGATGAAAGACAAAATAAATGGGAAATTACTTATTATATTTTCATAATTGCATTGTAAATGGTAATAGTGAAGATCTATGTTTCACTTATAAGCAAAATTTTAAGTGTTAATGATTATTGTTCCAATAAAATTAGTTACAATTTTACATTCCCTTTTATGTTAAGAACAAATCTTCCTTTTGAGGTCATTTTCAACCTTTCCTGGGAAAATTTTCTGCAAACCCATGGTTCTTAGGTAGTGCGTCTGTGGAACTGTGTTCCCACGACAAGGAAAGGAGCACATTGCACAGTTCTTGTTCCTGCTGCTCTTCCAATGAGTAACAGAATGGATCGTAAGGAGCAGTAGAGCAGAGTAACATGCACAGCAGCCAGCCATGGCAACTGAGTGGCCTGAGCCAAGACGGCCTTGCTGATTTTATGTATTATACCCTCAGAGGTCATATTCCACTCAGTATTTTGAAAATATCTTCAAATGATAAATACTTTGGAAGTAAATTAACAACCAGCAGAGGCTTTTAAGCTTATAGTTGGAAGGTTCTAGTTTCTTTCCTTCTTTTAGGAAGTGATTGTAACTCCTGGTGAAGCAGTTGGGCAGTCTACACCACTGAATTACAGGCGCTCTCATGCATGAGAGTGTGGACCATCCCTAGGCTGCAAGGGTCAGGTCTCATCGCCTGCCTCCTGTGCAACCAATTAATTAGCTATGGTGTCTCATAGAATCCATAACATGATGTTCAGTTCTCATTATGAGATGGCTGTCATCTGTAGGGATGTCTCCTCTTCATTAAGCAAACCCCTCAAGGTATATACAAAATCTCTAGAGACAATCCTTTGTCCTCTTTGCTGAGCATAGTGTGATAATTCACAAGATCAGTAGAGAAAACACTGCTACTTGCTGATGCCAACCAAACCTCATGCTGTCTTTAGATCTCATCATGCCACTGTAGACAAAGCCCCCATGCCTTTGTTTCACCAATGATAATGCACGATGCCCCAGTCTAAGAGTATTGAGACAAGTTAAGGCTGTTGTAGAGGAACAGTGATTCTGTAAGGAATCACTTATAGCATCATAGCCTTGCAGAAGTTTAACATGTGTTCAAGAGGGAATCACTTATAGCATCACAGCCTTGCAAATATCTAATATGTATTCTGGTTTTTGTGAATGTGTGTGTGTGTGCTTGCCTGCATGTGTGTATGCATATGGGTATGTGTGTGTGTGTGTGTGTGTGTGTGTGTGTGTGTACCTATACCTCTGACTTGTCTGTGTATTTTTAGTTTTTCTTTCCTTCTATGTATTTGTCTCAATAATTATTATTCATTTTCTTTTGTTAAATAGCAAATAATATAAACTTGGTGGTTGTTTTGAACTGTTTTTATTTTATTTATTATTTTTTTTTATTTTGTAATGAGTGTATTGCCTGCATGTATGTAAGTGCTTCTGTGTCATGCAGCATCCACAGAGTACTGAAGAGGGCATCAGATACCCTAGAACTGGAGTTTCAGATGGTTGTTAGCCTCCATGTGGGAGCTGGGACTTGAACCTGGATCCTCTGCAAGAGCAGTCGGTGCCCTTAATGGTGAGCCAGCTCTCTAGCCACTGAACCATTTTTATAATCTCCAAGTTTTCCTATTCAAGGACTCTGAGCAGCCTTAGAGGAGTCTTCTTATCATGGAAGATCAAACCCGGGTCTCCCCGGGATTCAAAGAACAGGTTCACCTGTTTTGAATGTAAAAGCTTTTTTATCACATAACATTTTAATTTTTTTTGTATTTTATATATAAAATATATATTTATATATCTAATAAATATATATAACATGTAATCTCAGTCAGTCTTAATCACCTTTATACCGCTTTCTCCAGTGGCACCCTCCCACAGGCTCCTCACCCCCTGAAATTCATACAGTTTGTCATTTGTGTAAGGCCTATTTTGCCGAATTAATCTCCCTGGCCATTCCTCAGTGCAAGTTTATCCACTGGGCTCTTGTCAGCCTACCGAGTCCCTAGCTTTAAGAAGACCTGTTCTTACTCACTCAACAGTAATAAGCTGCCAGGATTTCTTCAGCTAAAGTTGGGTTCTGCTCCCCATTTCTGCATTCCTATGCTGGGATTTTGTCTCGGTGAGCTTACTTGGGTCTTGTGACACCATCACTATAGGTTCATGTAAGCAGGGTCCCAGGACCTTGTAGGACTCTACTTCCATATGGTCTTGCATCACCTCCCTGGCTCTTACAATCTTTCTGCCCCCTCTTCCGGGATGTTCCGTGAGCACTGGTGACTGAAGCTGAATATAGGAGACCTGTTCATGGAACCACACCCTGCCGACTCCTAATCTCCATGGTTTGGCCATTTATGACCTTTTGAGTTCCTTGTCCCTGTTGCACACAGAACTACCTTAATGACAGTTAAAAGTTTAATCAGTGTCCCCTTGGCCCCTTCTTTTATACTGCAGCCTTAGGTGTAGACGTTGCATTGTAGATGTGCCACTTATGTGTGGGAGATTCACAGCCACAGTGTGTCTGTGATCAGTTGTAGGACCCTATAATAGTCTTCATATTGTGCAAAAGACCACAGACAGGCTGACTAGAGCTCAGGGGATAAGCTGGCACTGAGGAGTGAGCAGGGAGAATAATTTGCCACAATGGACCCTAGCAGGAATGACAGAAGGTGTGAACTGGGGTTGGGAGCTGCGGGGTGGGGGGTGTCCAAGGGAGAAACCAGTATAATGCTGATTAAAACTGACTGAAAAATTATGTAAGAAACACATTAAAATTTCAATAAAAAGAAACTTCTTTATTGAGTGGAGTCTGGGATATTCATCTGTAAATGTAAGGATAACTGTTTTGCACTTAGTAAGATGTTACCTTAGCCTAGGAAGGTGACAGCCTTGGGAATTACTCTAAGATCTGTGACCTCTCCTGCCATGTGTATCTGGTTATGTTTACCCCACTGAGTGGGCTTTAAGTCCAATTAGTTAGTCTTTGGTTGTCATCAAGATAAAAGGCCCACTACTGCACCTGTGTTGTATGCTGCGCCTTACATCAATGTGGATATTTGGTCTTAAATCTGCTGCTGGACCATCAATTGCTGTTCTCCCTCATCAACTTGCATCTTGCCCACCAGAGCTGTGAGAGCTTGCCCTGGGGGTAGGGGCTTCCAGGTCAGTTCCAGCTCCAGTGCTCCAAACCTGGTCTCTGAAGTAGTCTTCAGGGTTAGGGTCTCACCTTCAGGTTCTGGGAGACAATCAGGTAGTTTTACTGCAAAGCCCTGCCCATACCTTTGGAAGGGATTGCATAAAGATAAGGAAATCAGCAGATGTGGATCAGCACATAGTCTAGGAGGAATGTGGGTGGATTTTATTCCGCGAGTACTTAGTTCCAGTTTTCCATGTCCTTTTACCTCAAAAACAAAGTCTACTTTTTAAATTGTTTCAATTTTTCCCACAAAATCTATAAATGACATTTATAATACAAAACGTGAAATGCCCAAAGATTAAAACAATAAACAAAAGCACTGACACATTCGAAAACCTTTTACTTTAAGAGGATACCTGCCCCTCCCTAAACAAAATGGAAATGAATGAATGCAGAGCTTGTCTCCCAAGTGCTCATGTGTACCCAGAGCAAGGCCAGGGCGTGACGCCCAGGAAGACAGTGTGGCCCTGGGAGCAGAGGAAACTGGAAGAGCAGTCTGCTCTTCATCGTGGAGAACAGCGAGGCAATGGTGTTAGTGCACTCATTACTGCATCACGGCCCCTAACAGGGACATCTGCGACCTTCTTTATACAAAGAAAGCTCATCTCAGGAAACCAGCCACAGTCCAAATGCGTGTAAGTTAGGGAGCTTACTGTGAGAACACATTCTCATCACATTCAGGACAGTACTTGAAGCTGATCTCCATGTAGGTCAGAAAGGGGATTGTTTCTCGTTCTGCCTCTGTTTATTGTAAATTAGGCCATAGCTTTCATTGAATAAGTTTGGGCAATATAAAATTGGTGTTGACTTTGACTCAATAGCATTTATAATGTTTTATCCTAATAAATTTGAATTTTAATCATGTATAAACATTCATTTTGTCATTTTATTAGTAATGAGAAGTAAGCTTCAATTACTGTTATTGAGGACTTAGCAACTTAAACTATCAAGTCTCAAACATGTGTCTCATTTAAATGTGCATTTTAATAAAGCATTTATTCTAAGAGTTGAAACATATTCTAATAGTTACAACCAACCTCAAACTTAAGTATTTCACGGTGCATTTAAAGGAATATTTTTAGAATCAGAATTCATCAACATCGCTGCAGAATTAACATTCTACATCTCAGCTTGATAGAGAATTCAACTGGAAAGACATTTTCTTCTCTATGGGATTAGCATGTTTATATTCAATATTATAAATAGAATAGATCCATATCCAACTGCAAACAGTTTCTTTCAAAATTATTTCTTCCTACTGTGTAAATGTAGGATATCTGTGGTTCTGATACTGCATTACCAGGAGCAGACATTTGTCTTTCCAAAATGCACAATATACTACTCAGGTTACTGAATGATTTATAAGGAAAACATTACATAGATGGCTTTAGCTTTCAAGCATGTTCAATTTATTCATTTTAAAAATTAAGCAAAGGACTGAGGTATATATCAAAAAGGAGGGATTTTTGTTTTTGTTTTTGTTTTTGTTTTGTTTTCTTTTGTTTTGTTTTGTTGAGACAGTGTCTCCCTGTATCCATGGCTGACCTGAACATCCTCCTGAATATGTAGACCAGGCTGGCCTTGATCTCAAAGAGATGCCCCTGCCTCTGCCTCTGCCTCTGCCTCTCAAGTGCTGGGATTAAAGGAGTGTGCAACTATGTCTGGATTGGAACAGGTGTTATTGAAATGTTGAGATAACTGGAAGAGGTAATGCAAAGTTTACTCCTGGAAAGTGATTTTAGCAAGTGGATGCACTAAGAGCAATTCACCTTTTACCCACAACTTACTGAAGCATTTCTATGTCCTTAGGAATTTGGAGATCTCTAAGCCCCCATTCACCTGGATGGCTCCATCAGGGATTCTCACGAGGCCTCCAGCATGCTTTAAACTCTGTAATAAACAGGGGTTTAAGTGGTTAATGGTAGGCCTAGACATTGGGAAGACATGGAGAACATGAAAAGCCAGTGGTAGAAGGGTTTAGGTGGTTAATGGTAGGCCTAGAAACTGGGAAGACATGGAGAACATGAAAAGCCAGTGGTAGAAGGGCCACAGGAAGAGATTCATTTGGCTTGTGTGTTGTTTCCTACAGTGTGAAAGGGATTTGGGGCAACAGATATTTATAGGTGGAAAGTTTCTAGAAATGGAATTGTTTAATGGAAAGCTCTGATTCATATATATATTTTTTAATTTTTTATTTATTTCCGTATGTGTATGAATGTATTGTCTGCATGCAAGTCTGTGCACCCGTGACGTGCAACGCCGCGGAGGTCAGAGGAGGGTGTCGGATTCCCCTGTAACTGGAGTTCTCCTGGAATTGGAGTTTCAGATGGTTCTCGGCCGCCATGTGGGTGCTGGGGATCGAACCCGGGTCTTCTGCAAGAGCGGTCGGTGCTCTTAACTGCTAGGCCATCTCTCCAGCCCTCATATATTTTTTTACAGCAGGTTAGAGTGGACCATATCACTTCTCTGTCTCTCTGAGTCACTCTAGCCCTCATCTTCCTGGGTTCTACCACTGACACACAGTGTCGATTAGCAGACCCGGTGGAAAACTCCATGAGTAATGTTTGATACTTATGCAAAACGCCTTTCCACTAAAATATAAATTAATGTTTCTGTCTTTAAACAGTAACTCTTTGACCTATACTAGAAATTATGCTATAATAACTGAAGGAGACTCTCATTGTAAGTTTTCATTGTACCATTGTCATTAAAAATGAATGGAAATACTTCATCTCACAAAGGCAGGGGCTCTACTATGGAATAGTTAATTTTATTCAAAGAATAATTATACCCGGAGGAAATGTCAGTCTTTGATGTGAATTACTTCAGAGAAAATAATCATTTTTTTTAAGGGTAATGACCCCAATGCTGATATTGATAGCAGTAATCAAATCAACAGTAATGATAAGGATTGATCTTAATATGTGCTAGAAATTCTTCTTGTTTTTTTAATAAACATTGGCACATTAAATCAGCATAGCAACTTATGGAATTGTAACTGCAGTATTTGTTATAGTTCCCCCAGATATACCAATAGGCTATATATGAATATTCTTATGTATATGAATGTGTGTACATACATATATAAAGAGAGAAAGAGAGACAGAGAAAGAGAGGGATTTAATATAAATTGCCTTGAATAATTATAGAGGCCCAACGTTCCACAATTTGTTGTCTGAAAGCTGGACACCCAGGAAATCATTGTAAGTGGAGCAGCCCAAGCTCCACAGGTGTCAGTGGTATCCGGGTTCAGGGCCACACAAGTCTGATGTCTTGCTCAGAGAGGTCTTTTTGGTCTATTAAATTCTGAAAGAATTGGATAAAGCCCACCCAGCTTTGGGATCAGGATGGGGAGAACTTGTTATAAGTCTACAGTCTCACGTATGGAAAACACTTCACAGACACGCCCCCAAATAAGGCTTTAATCTGAGCACTCCTTGGAGTAGTCATATTGTTCACATATAATGAATATGACCATAACCATTAACCCCCCTCTTCTGTAGATTTTATGACAGAAATAGTCTCAAAACAGATATATGTTTTTTTATTTTATTTATTTTTGTATATGTATGAATGTACTGTGTGCATGCAGGTTTGTGTGCCCCTGTTATGCAATGCTGCGGAGGTCAGAAGAGGGTGTCAAGATTCCCCTGGAACTGGAGTTAAAGACAGTTCTCAGCCACCATGTGGGTGCTGGGGATCTAACCCGGGTCCTCTGCAAGAGCAGTTGGTGCTCTTAACCAATAAGCCATCTCTCCAGACCCAGGTATATGTTCTTTTTTGCCAACCCACAGAACACAGCTAATATTACTCATGTGTGTGTGGGCGGAGCCATCCACAGGGACACTGGAAAGCTATGGACAGCCACACCCTCCTTGAAGAGCGATTCTCTCTCCCTCAGCAGCTAACAACTGCCAGTAGTTCCTCAGTAATGAGAAGGTCCTAAGGACTACCTCCCCTATCTCTGCAGGGGTCTGGGCTAGCTCGGTCTTGCATAGGTCTTTTGTGCAGGCAATGAAAGCTGTCGTGAGTTCACAGGCCATCGCCATGTCCTCTCCAGAGGATAACATTCCTAGCAGCCCTCACCTCCTTCTACTCTAACATTTTTTTCTGCCTTTTCTTTGAAGTTCCATAAGCCTTGGAGTTGAGTGGGAAATTAGACATGGTAGCATATGCCTTTAATCCCAGCACTTGGGAGGCAGAGGGAGGCAGATCTCTGTGAGTTCAAGGCTGGCCTGGTCTACAGAGTGAGTTCCAGGACAGCTGGGGCTACAGGGAGACCCTGTCTCGAAAAGACCAAAAAAAAAAAAAATGATAGAGTGTTTATCAAATATCTCAACTAAGTATAGTGTTGATAGAAGTAAGTGTTTTTAATGTAAATTAATTTTAATATTTACTCTGAATTATTACAACACAGGGCATAGGATTCCTTGTTTGTGTGTTTACACTTCTCCGACTTTCCTATCATCATTTGGATTAAGGAACTCAAGTAAGACATTCCCAAATCGCACAGCTACCATACATTAGTTTTAACAGATAAATGACCCACACCATATTCTGTATCCCATGCAGGACAGGAGATCTGGAGCCCAGCTGGGACCTCAGGCTGCCTTCAGCTCTTTAAGCAAAAGAAAGAAATGTAACACAATACAAAGTTCAGCCCAGCCCACAGGATGATACACACTACAATCAAATTCCCTCACTTTATGAATTAAAGCCCCCTGAAATAATGGTGTCATTTCTTTTTATTTTTTTTTAATTTAATTTTATTTATTTCTGTATGTGTATGAATGTACTGTCTGCATGCAAGTTTGTGCACCCGTGTCGTGCAATGCCGCGGAGGTCAGAAGAGGGTGTCGGATTCGCCTGGAACTGGAGTTCTCCTGGAATTGGAGTTTCAGACAGTTTTCGGCCGCCATGTGGGTGCTGGGGATCGAACCCGGGTCCTCTGTAAGAGCGGTCGGCGCTCTTAACCGCTAGGCCATCTCTCCAGCCCCATGGTGTCATTTCTGACTGAGCTCTTTCCCTCATAAAGACTGTAGCTTTTGAACTCCTGCTTCAGCTCACATCTCCTCCTCTGGTATCCCAGACATCAGGCTCCAGCTTATTTCTAATCCTATCTCACTCAGTATGAAAGAACCAACCTGCTGCCTCTTCAGGAATTTTTCACCACTCAAAAGCAAAAGCTTACACAAAATAACATGTTTATAGACCATAAATACAATTTATGTTGATTTATAGAATTTCAACAAACCTTCAGAACAGCCTCCAGAAAAAGCTGATTTTTAATTATCTAGTTTATCATTAACTGACTTTTGGTTGCAGCTGTTCAGTGATTTCTTCTGAGCATAGACAGAATGTGGATTCTCTGCACATGCTATATGAAAGCTTGTTTTTTCCTTTAATTTTAACCTAAATTTATACCATCGAGACACATGTCATTAAATATTTCTTCTGTAACATAATTGTAATACATCTACAGACCACATAATCAAGAATATAATAAGTCATGCATTAACTCTTCTAATCAATTCCTTATTTGGAATAAGTCCTTATCCTGCATTCTCACTATTGTGAATAACAGGAAGATAACCATCTCGACATGGTCTTAACATCAACCTGGACAATAAATACCTTCGTCTTTTCTTCCTTATTTTTTATTGAGCTTTTGAACATTTCATACAACATTTCTTAATCAAATTTAGACCTGTTCCCCCATCCATTTCCCCCTCACCAGAGTTCATGCATTCTGCCATACATGGTAAATCCTGTCTTGCATCTTTTCTTTAGTCTTTTGTTTTTTTTTTTTTTTTT
>VZQC01009504.1:998256-1041462 GCA_009823505.1 Rhizomys pruinosus | reverse complement strand
TAGCCCCAGCTGGCCTAGAACTCATAATATAGACCAGGCCGGCCTTGAACTCACAGAGATCTGCCTGCCTCTCCCTCCCAAGTGCTGGGATTAAAGGTATCCACCACCAAGCCTGGCTTTCTCAGTCTTTTTTAAGATTTTTTGATACAGAAGTTTAAAGAGTTGGTAAGTTCTTTGAGTCTTTTTTTGTCCTTGTTGTTATCTTTAATTTTGTATTATATGCATATTTTGGAGTAATATATATATATATATATATATATATATTCCATACATATATCAAAATTACAAACTCTGAAAATAAACTCTAGGTTAATCCCAAAACAAGTTTAGAGTGGAACTCTTCACCAGTGACCCATCAATATCCAGAAGTTGCTTTTTGTTTTTGTCTTTTTTTATGTTCGGAGTTCAGATTTTTTCTTTTAATTTTATATTACTCTTGTATAGGTTTGTTCCCAGGTATGTTGTGGCAAGGGTACATTTTAGGGGAGCATATCTTTATAGAACATGGTCTTCCTCAAGCTATCATTTCTTATCCTGAGAGTCATGGTAAGGGAAGGATTGGGGGGGGGGTCGTACCAATCAGAAAGTGGTTTTCCATCTCCATCTCCATCCTCTTGCCTCTGATTGTTCCTGTGTCTGCTGCAACTATTCTGGAGTCTCTTCTACCACTTTCCATTTTAAAAGCCCGTGGAACCCAGAAAGTCCTTCCTTATCAATAATCCCTCATCTGGCATTTCTTCAGACAAAGGAATCAGATTCAAAGCGAGGGCCCAGGAAACCATATCAGCAGATTGAACAGAAACAATGTCCTTTGGGAAAATGTTAGAAAGCATAATTTTCTGAGAGAGATTTGGTATATAAACTAAAGTTTACCACACAAGTTCTGAGTTATGTTGCAGAGTCATGAGTACAGGAAGGCGATAGGAATTCTTTGTGCTCCGGGCAAATACTTTTAGAGCCTGAGGGGTTAATGGGATACAGAACTCATTTACTTTGTGTTTAAGAAGATCTGTGTATTAGTCACTTTTCTGTTGTTGTGATAAAACCACCATGAGCAAGGGAAATTATAAAGGAAGAGTCCATCTGAGCTTACCATTGACCATTCCAGGGAATCAGAGTCCATTGTGGTGGGAAGCATGGTGGCTGGGGCTGGAGCAGCAAGCCGAGGGTCACATCTTGCAATGAGCACAGGAAGTCAAGAGAGAGAGAGAGAGAGACTGGAGACTGCAAGGCTTGTTAAACTCACTAAGCCGGCCCCCAATAATGTACTTCCTCCAGCACAGCCACACCTTCTAAGACCTCCAAGAACAGTGCCACCAACTGGAGACAAAATGTCTGAATACTTAAAGCCTATGGGGGGCACTCATTCAAACCGCCACAGTCTGGCTGGACTAAATTCTCTTCATGCCTGTGTGCGTTATTGTCTTCCCTGCATTTACATGTATCTGAACTCATTATGTGCTTGTTGCAATGAATTATCTCTCTTGTAAGAATTATGCTTCATGAAGCTAGTCCCTCCTCTGATTTGTTCCTCAACACCCAGCAAAGCAAATGATATAGTACTGGCCACAGATAACACAAGGTAGAAGTCATGACAGTGTTATCTTTCTCTTATTCCTCAGGTGTCTATATTTTGATAATAACAAAGTTACTGATTTTTTATTTGTTTCATAGTCTATGATACATTCTCCATAGTATTTCTCCTCATGTGCTCTTGCATTACAAAGGAACATAATTCATAAAATTACTTGTACCTATATTTTTATCTTTCATAGGGGAAGCAGAAATGACTACTTATCAACTATTTGTTTATATACTGGAGGTTAATTAAAATTTATCCACTTCTGACTTTGAGTTCCAGATATAACTTGCTAGACACAGTACTTTAAAATAAGGCTTATTGACATTTTATTTTGAAGCACTTTTAAAACCTACATAAAAACCATTCTTATTTCAAGTCTTAATAATATAAAATTTGAAATCCAGTTGAATGAAAAGTGTTACATTTCCATCTTGATTGAGTTAGGTCATAACACATTTTAATAGAAAAATAAATCAAAATTATGTCTTGAAAATCAGTGTGGTTATATCGAAGCAAAGACTATTTAAATCCCACCTGCCTAGTGCTTGGTAGATGGAATAAATCTTTTTAATTGTTTTGTGATGTTCACATTGGCACATGCATTATTTATGTTCATAATCCAAATCTTCGATGCCGCTTAGAAATTCTTAACTAGGGGCTAGAGAGATAGCCTAGTGGTTAAGAGCACCAACTGCTCTTGCAGAGGACCCGGGTTCAATCCCCAGCACCCACATGGCAGCTAAGAACCGTCTGTAACTCCAATTCCAGGAGAACTCAAGTTCCAGGGGAATCCGAGACCCTCTTCTGACCTCCTTGTCATTGCACGACACAGTGCACAAACCTACATGCAGACAGTACATTCACACACATACAAAAATAAAATAAAATTTAAAAAAATAAAAAAAAGAAATTCTTAACTAATAGAGCTTAGGAAACAAACAGAAGAATCTAAAATTAAGAACATTAAAGTATTATTGAAAATTTTCCATTAAACACAAGTTTAGACTTTATAGAGGTTAGAACCTGATTCTTCTAGTTTGTTTTCAATTGCTGTGACCTAACACTCTGACCAATACCAACTTGGAGAGGAAAGGGTTCATTTAGCTCACATCTCCCAGGTCACAGAGGCAGCCCAAGGTAGGAACTCAGGGCAGGAACCTGGAGGCAGGAGCTGAAATACAGGCTATGGAGGATGCTTCTTACTGGTTTGCTCCTCTGGCCCATGCTCAGCCGCTTTCTTATACAATTCAGAATAAACTCCCCAGAGGTGGTACTGCCTACAACTGGGCCCTCCCACATCACCCAACAATCAGGAAAATACCCTACAGACATGGCCACAGGCCAGTCCAATGAAGGAAATTCCACAATTGATGCTCCCTCTACCCAGGTGTGTTAGGTTAACTCTGAAGCCTGCCAGCACACTGGATAAATCCAGTTTTCTTTTGTCATACATAATAAATCAAGCTAAGTAAGTTAAAAAGGACAGAGGTTATTTAACTTGTGCTCAGACAGCAGAGTCTAATACCAAGGTAGCAGTGACTGCTCTGTGTCTAGTGGGGATATTCTTACTGTTTCATAAAGTGGCAGAAAGCGTCACAGTGTGACACAGTGTAAGCATTCCACAGAGATTTGCATTCATAGCTTAACCATTCTTACAATAATCCTGTCATCCACAAATGGATTATTCTGGTCAAGTGGACAGAGCCAAAGATCAAATCTGCGAATATCATCAACACATGACTGTGAGCATTTTTAGGATATGAATTCTGAGGGTAAACACTTTAAATAGTAGCAGACCTAAATATTTTCCATTAGAAATGTTTCGTTTTCTACCTTCTTCATATCTGTGGTCACATTAAGGCTGTACTGTGGCAGTACCTCCTCCTAGGAGGAATAGCCTCCCTTTGGGTTCCTTGAACATTCTATGTGCCTTTGATATAGCACTTCCCTGAGCCTATGGGATGATGATTCAGCAAATATCAACTAAGCATTTTCTACTTTTTGGTCATTTTGCTGCTAAAACAAAGAAGTATCTGATTCATAAAATTTGTATTCTAGTTGCAGAGTTGATAAGTGAATAGGATTATGATAGAGTGTTAGAGAAATTAGTACTACAAAGCCAGAGGAATCTAGGGGACTGTTAGAGAGTGATAGGTATAAGTCAGGGCTGTCACAATGGTGTTTCTGAGGAGGCAGAGACTTGAACCTATGAAGGGATCAACTTAGGGAAACCTGGGAGGATTTTGTAGAAAGAGGAGGAGGTCACACATACAGAATCATGAAGTAGAACCACAAAAAAATGTATTGGGACAAAGGCAAACAATTAATTTATCATAAAGAGCAGAAGGTGCATGAGATTATGAGTAGAAGAAATGAGATGGAGAAAGAGGAGAGAGAAAGAGTGTGTGTGTGTATGTGTGTGTGTGTGTGTGTGTGTGAGAGAGAGAGAGAGAGAGAGAGAGAGAGAGAGAGAGAGAGAGAGAAAATAAACAGTGATTGCTGAGATTCTCCTTCTCCTAAAGGTCTTATCTTGGGATTGATATTTCAGAGTAGTAGAATCCATAAGGAAACCTCTGAGGTTAAGTGGAAATAATGTGTTATTTCATCATTTCTAACAAAATATAGCATTCCATTTAATTATGAATATAGGCAGCATTCACAGAAGCTGTAGTAGGAGCTATGACCTTATAATCAAGAAACAGAACATTTTATATCACATCATAATTAAAATATCACAAACTACTCTTCCATTCTCTGCTGGATTGAAACCACAGTAGTATACCTATTATTATATTGTAGTTTTTATATTTTGGTAGCTGCATTTCAATATAATTGATTATTTTAGAAATGGTTTTTATTTTATGCATTAAGAACAATAGATTTGAAATAAATTTTATAGGTACTATGAATCCATACTTTATTTAAAAGTAAGTGATATAGTACACTATCCCTGACATAGCATGTGAAAAACAGTATATATGTGGAGCAAAAGTTGGGTGTGAAATCTGTGGTGTGTGTGTGTGTGTGTGTGTGTGTGTGTTTGTGTGTGTATGTGTTTAGGTCATGCCATAATGGTATACAATCCTGTTCTTACTGTGAAACATAATTTTTAAAAGTTTTAACGTTGATGGTTAAGGTTTAAGGCTGTTGACAAGAGGTAGGGTTAGTAAAGTTGTAATTTCTTGATCTTCATGACACAGGAAACACCCTCTGGGAGCTTTCTGATGAACAGACCTAAGGAAATCAGCATTTCTTATTCTTCACACCTCATCTTCTACCAGAATTTTTTTTTATTTATTTTTCTAAACGTTTCTTGTGGGTTCTGCTCTTCTAGTGTTACCCTCACCATCTCCAGGATCGTCAGCTTCTCCCTCTTCCTGGACACTAAGTTGATAAGTATACTTTGAGCTCTCTGTCAGTCCATGATTGTCCTCCTCTTGAAGTCTCACATTCTCTCTGGCCCTGGATTTCCACTAAAGTACTGTGAATGTGTGCAGTTGGGTAGATTTCTAAGGCAGCTTGTTTGCCCTGGTATTGTGTCTCAGGCTCGATCATCCTAGACTTATCTAAATGTTCGGCTTCATATCCCTGTACTAAACTTAAATAATTCGTTTTTGTGTCACTGGTCACTTACTGGATCCCAAACTCATTGGATAATTTAGTCTTCATTCTACTTAACATTTTCCTGTTTCTCTGATTCTTGTTACCAAGCCAGCTTAAGTTCTTCAGTACTACCTGTGAGATTGAACTATTGAGTCACCTAAGTCCCCATTTGTTTTTCTACTTTCACTGCAAATATTTACTCTTAGTCCCCGATAATCAATATGTTATCAGTAATGTTTTGTTGAAAAAGTTCTATTTCATTTATATAGATAGCCATTATGCTGTGGAATCATACATAAAATTTTAATTCTTAAATTTGAAACTTTTGCTTATTTTAGATATAATTCCAGTGGCTAATTGTTACAATGATTTTCATCCAATCCCTTTTATTAAATTCTTCCTTTATCTGTATAGTTATTGATATAGTCACTTATGATATATCTAGTCATGATTAATATCTTACAAGCAGAATAAAATGTCATGCTTTCCTTAAAAATTTCATGTGTCTTTTAAAATCAGCTTACTTAATTTGATGACATTGCTATTCTCTGTGTTCATGGTTTTCCTCAAAGTAGCTATGATACATTTTATTATTGTTTTGGAATTTGCATGTGTGCTTACCAGGGCCAAGAACAAAATTGGTGTTTTCACCAGACACCAGTATCTGAGCACAGTTCTCCATCCTACCCAGAAGTTCATCAGCAAGGGTGACTCAAGGCCCCTCATCATACAAGCAACAGGAAAACAGAGTGGGAAATTCCACTTCACTGGAGAACACATCATTATCTTGCTCAGATCCTCTGTGTGAGCCCCAGATGACCAGCCACCTTGTTCTGTTCCTGCACTTGAGTGCATGCATTCTGGGTTGTGACACTGACCACAAACTGGGGAAGTCTGACATCTGGGAGATACTGTTTTAACATTGCTGATAAACAGACCCAAAGTGTCTAGAAATTATCAATGATGGCCTCTCATCTTTATCTGATGTTTTTCTCTAAAGAATGGAGAGAGGGCTGGAGAGATGGTCTAGCGGTTAGGAGCGCCGACCGCTCTTGCAGAGGACCCGGGTTCGATCCCCAGCACCCACATAGCGGCCCAGAACCGTCTGAAACTCCAACTCCAGGAGAACTCCAGTTCCAGGGGAGTCTGACACCCTCCTCTGACCGCGGCATTGCACGACACCACGGGTGCACAGACTTGCATGCAGACAGTACATTGATACACATAGCAATAAATAAATTGCCGGGCGTGGTGGCGCACGCTTTTTAATCCTAGCACTTGGGAGGCAGAGGCACGTGGATCTCTGTGAGTTCGAGGCCAGCTTGGTTTACAGAGTGAGTTCCAGGACAGCCAGAGCTACAGGAAGATCCTGTCTCAAAAAAACCAATAATAATAATAATAATAATAATAATAATAATAATGGAGAGAAACAGCTAAATGACTATGTCTCATTTAAATGTAAATGCACATAGCAGATCTCAGTTTAAGATAAAGCCTCTTAGCTTTATCTTTTCCCCCTAGCTTTACCTTAAAAATAAACAACAGCAACAACAAACAGGACAAGCAATAGCAATCTCCTTTTCACCAGAAGTATCTCAGTATTGTGGCAGGGTTCCAAACATATTAGACATTCAGAATTTTCCCTTTTATCAAAGAATATTTACAATATTTACATTTACAATAAATGTTAAATTAAAATAAATATAAAACACTTACAAATGTTTACAATACATAGTAAAAAAATTAGACTTTTATCTCTATAACAAATGGATCCCAAATCTGACTAATTTGTTTGAAAACATTGTATTTATTCAAAACAGTTAAAAGTTTCCTGTTTGCAAAATGTGAGGAGACAGTTTATTCAAACTTAAATGTTATTCATTTATCTAATCTTAGNGGAAGGAAGGAAGGGAGGGAGGGAGGGAGGGGGAGAGGGCCTGCTATCTCTGCATGACCTACCACCTCAATTGTACCTAGACCTAAGTGCATGCCACTTAGTCCTACTCACTCTTGGCCTGGTTGCCATTTTTATTTTTTTGGTCTTTTTGAGACAGGGTCTCCCTATAGTTCTGGCTGTCCTGGAACTCACTCTGTAGATCAGGGTTGCCATTTTTTAAATAAAGCATAGATCCATGAGTTCGACACGTAGGCTTTCTTCCCTCTGATAATAATGTTGTCTGGTGGTTTCCACTGACCCCACTTTTTCATTCCCTAGAGTTCTTAGATCAACATACTTCCATATGAAGCCTTCCATGTTAAAAAGATTAATTACTAATTTTCAAAACATCAGCCTCTCCTCTATGCCACATCTGCTGACATCTACCCTCTGTCCCAATTAATTATTAGTATTTAATTATGGATTGATTGAAACAGGGTCTCACAGTATAGCCCAGACTAATTTCAAACTTTTGATCCTCCTGCCTCAGCTTCTTGTGTGCTGGAATACAGAGGTGCCACCATATCTCGCTCTGCTAGCTATTTAAATGGTTTTGACTCCAACTGATAAGCTATACTTGTTACTGACTGGCTTGCCATGTGCCTTTATCTGGTAGTATGTAAGCCCAAGAAGAGAATGGATTTTTACTTATTTTATTCACCAATGTTTTTTGTATCATAAGGAAGAATGACCAGAGCAGCCCCTCAATGAATATTTATAGAATAAATGAAGGAAGGCAAGAAAGAGAGAATAAGCCTTGGAAACCATTTTTGATCAATCTGAAGGCTCATGGCAGCCTCAGCTAGAGTCTAGCATACATTCATGGGTATCATAAACAAAGGCTGAGTTCATTCCCATAAAATTTGTTCAAAATATAATTCATATTGTGATGGAAAGTGAGAATTTGCCAAAATGCCTCTGTGACTCAGGGTTTCTATTAGAGGGATTTTTATAAGGCATACTTACAAATATATATATATATATATATATATATATATATATATATACACACATATACATAAAATGATCCATGTAGGTTGTTATATTTATTCTGCTGTCACAGATTACTACATCTTTATCAGACAAACAAAATTTTGTCTGCCCTTGACTTTGGAGGGTAAGAGTCTGAAATTGTGTTGTCAGCATGCTTGCTTGTCTATAGCGGTTTTAAGACAGAACAGTTCCATGGCTTCCCAGCTTCTCAAGGGATTGGAGCATTCTTTGCACTTCTTCATTCACAGCTGCATTGTTTCAGTTTCTGTCCCTGTCTGTCTGGTTATCATCACTCTGTTTTTTTCTCTCTGTTAAATCTTCCTCTCTTTATATATTTTTTATTTTTATTTTTATTTTTGTGCTTTTATTGATGTTTTGTGTATTACAGACATCATTTTTCATTTCAGTTCAGGCATATTCCCCTTTCCCTTCCCCCTACTCCACCCCAGACCATGCATTCTGCCATAACTGTCCTGCATCTTTCTCTCAGTCTTTTTTTATGCTTAGGAATTCACATTTTCCTCCATTAATTTTATATTAATCTAAAATATGAATACATACTCTCCACCCATATATAGTAATTGAAGAGTCTGAAAATAAGTGGTAGGTGGATTCTAGAGTCCTTTGACAAATTCACATTATAACAACATAGCTGCTTTCAGATAAAGAGAAATACAACAATAATGTTGTTCAGCTTGCCTTTCAGATGGGGGATTTGGTGTTAGCATCCACAAATGAGGGAAACCATTCACCCTTTGTTTTGCTGGGACTGTGTTACTTCACTCAGCATAATGGCTTTGAGCTCCATCCATTTACCTGCAAATTTCATGATGTCATCTTTTTTTTTTTAACCACTGAGTAATACTCCATTGTGTAGATGTACCACATTTTTGTCATCCACTGTCTGTTGAGGGGCATTTGCGTTGGTTCCAGCTCTTCACTATTGTGAAGAGAGAAGCAATAAACATAGATGTGCATGTATCTTTGCAGTAGGATGAGTCTTGTGGGTATATACCCAGAAGTGGTATGACTGGGTCAGGTGGTAGGCTCATTCTGAGTCTTTTAAGGGTTCTCCACACTGCTTTCCATAGTGGTTGTATGAGTTTACATTCCCACCAGCAGTGGATGAGTGTTCCCCTTTCCTCACAACCTCTCCAGCATTTGATGGCTTTTGATTTCTTGATCTTGGCCAGTCTTATTGGAGTGAGATGATATCTTAGAGTGGTTTTAATTTGCATTTCCTTAATTATTAACTATGTTGAACACGTTTTAATATGTTTCTCAGACATCTTTACATCCTCACTGGTGAAGTCTCTATTCAGCTCTTTACTCCATCTTTTGAGTAGATCATTTGTCTTCCTACTTCTTTGTTTTTTGAGTAGTTTATATATTCTTGACGTTCATGCTCTGTCAGATGTATCACTGGTGAAGATTTCCTCCCACTCTGTGGGTTTGCTCTTCCCCTCCTTGATTGTTTCTTTCACTGTACAGAAACTTTTGAGTTTTATGAGGTCCCATTTGTCAACTTTTGACTTTATCTCCTGTGGAGCTGCTGTCTAATTTAGAAAGTCTCTTGCCACACCTATTTCTTGTAGGTTGTTGCCAAATTTTTCTTCTATCACCTCCAGGGTTTCAGGCTTCACATTGAGATCTTTGATCTACTTGGAGTTGATTTTTGTACAGGGTGAGAGGTAGGGGTTTAATTTTGTTCTTCTACAAATGATCCAGTTTTGCCAACACCATTTGCTGAAGATGCTATCCTTCCTCCATTGAGGGTTTTTTGCTCCTTTGTCAAATATGAGTTGTCTTAAATTGTATGAGCTCAAGTTTGGATCTTCAATTTTGTTCCCTTGGTCAATGGGTCTGTTTTTGTGTCAGTACCAGGCTGTTTTTATGACTATGGCCCTGTAATATAGCTTGAAGTCTGGTAGGGCAATCCCCCCATATTGCATTTTTAAGTCAGGGTTGCTTTAGCTATTTTGGGTTTTTTGTCTTTCCATACGAATTTAAGGATTTTTTTTCCAAGTCTGTGAAGAAGCTCATAGTGATTTTGATTGGGATTGCATTGAATCTGTATATCAATTTGGGTAAAATGGACATTTTTACTATATTAATTTTCCCAATCCATGAGCATGGGAGGTCTTTCCATCATTTGATGTCATTTTCAATCTCCTTGTTCAGGGGCTTAAAATTTTGTTATAGAGATCTTTGGTATCTTTGGTTAGGTTTGTTCCCAGGCATCTTATTACTTTTGAGGCTGTTGTGAGTGGGAAGGTCTTCTTATATTCCTTCTCTACTTATTTATTGTTGGTGTATGGAAAGCTACTGATTTTTCTAGGTTTATTTTATATCCTGCCGCTTTACTGAAACCCTTAATCATTTCTAGAAGTTTTCTGGTGGAGTTTTTAGCATCCCTTAGGTAAACTATCATACCATCTGCAGAAAGGTTTAGCTTGACTTCTTCTTTTCCGATTAGTACTTCTTTAATTTCCTTCTCTTGTCTTATTGCCCTAGCAAGTGTTTCAAGCACTATGTTAAAGAGGAGTGGCAATAAGAGACAGCCTTGCCAGATTCCCTCCTTTAAGGGAAATGGTTCCAATTTTTCTCCATTCAGGATGATCTTGGCAGTGGGTTTGCTATATATGGCTTTGGTCATGTTGAGGAATGTTCCCTTCAGTCCAATCCCTCTAGGACTTTAAACATGAAGGGATGCTGGATCTTGTCAAAAACTTTCTCTGGTGTTCATATTGAGCTTTATTGCACTGTGATATGATAGAATACATGGAATAATTTCTATCCTTTTGTATTGGTGAGGTTCCTTTTGTGCCCTAGTGTGTGGTCGATTTTGGAGAATGTTCCGTGAGGTGCTGAGTAGAAAGTATATTCTCTGGTATTTGGATGGAATATTCTGTAGATGTCTGTGAGGTCCATTTGCTGTATTGTATTGTTCAGTTCTGATCTTTGTTTATTTTTTTGTCCTGTTGATCTATCCAAGGGGCTCAGTGGGGTGTGGAAATCCCCCACTATTAGTGTGCTAGGATTAATCTGTGTCTTAAGGTCCTGCAGAGTTGTGTTTATAAAGTTAAGTGCACCAGAGTTTGGTGCATAGACATTTAGGATTGTGAAGTCTTCGTGGTTCATTGTTCCTTTGACAAGGATGTAACAGCCCTCCTTGTCTCTTCTGATTAATTTTACTTTGAGATCTATTTTGTCTGATATTAGAATAGCAACTCCAGCTTGTTTCTTGGAACCTTCCAACCTTCTGGTCCCAGTGTGAGATGTGAGAGGAGTTTGCACACCACACAGCACAACACCAGCGTGTGCCCAGTTCCTGGGGTGAGCGACTTCACCTGCATCCTGCAGAAGATTGTAAGTAGTCATAGCACATTGTAAAGACAGTGGCTGAGGAACTGACCACCAGAGGAGAACATACCCCCTAAAAGACAGAGGCATGATTTAAAAAAGAGGAACTAAAGCGATCTAGTACCAAAACAAACAGAAGAAAGTGAGATCTGAAGGCAGAGGTGGTTATGGGCATTCAGTAATGCAGTCAGGAGAACAAATGTCCTGGAAAATGAGCCCTGGTGGGAGTGTCCGCGGAGCTGTGGCTGGGCCCAGCCAGGACTAGCCACGTGTTCATTTGCATTCTCATTGCATTTTGTATGAGCCCCCTCAGTGGAGAACTACTTATGATATCCACCACAAGACAGAGCCATTTTGTGACTCCTTGCCTATCCATTTAAAGAGACAACAGAAAATTTGTATGTAAGCACTGAGAAATGGCCATTCCTCCCAGTATGATATAATCACAGCCTCCATTTGTACTACTTTGGAATTTGCAAATGTATCGGCATAAAATGGCCTGGAAAAATATAATGGATCCTGCTTCAATATGTACTTTGAGATATTCCATTTGGCAAAACCAAAGTCTTTCTGATGTAAAGCATAAATAAATCTGCCTGCTCCTCCAGAGCATGGAAGCTGTATATGGGAGGGAAGGATATATATGAATCATTCCTGAATCACTGCTTCAAGCAGGGAGCAAATAACTCCACATGGGTCAATAAATAATTACAAGAGAATTATGTTGATGGATAGTGTCATCTCTTTTTGTAGTAGCTAAGAGAGTTTCAGGTTGATCATTTGACAGGTGGGTGGGAACAGATACATAAAAGAAAGCAGGGTAGAGAGGAGAAAGCCGCTATTCTGGGTGATGAAATCAAGCATCTCTGACTGCAGACTTGGAGATGTAGTTGTAGCTTAGAAAGTTCCAAGTATAATCCATCTTCAAATAAGCACCCTGCTGTCCTTGTGCCAGCAACACTCAGCTTTGGGAATGGCTTCCTCTAAGAAAGACAGGTGATTACCAGTTTTACTACAACATGCTCAGTGCTGTTGACAGACTGAAACTGTTTTGAGACAGACCTGCAACAGGCCTGTGAAGCAGTGTGGTTACACTTGATGTACCTTCAATTAGTTTCCATCTGCAAAATATAAAATTGAATTTTTCTGAATGCACTGAGCAGTTTCTAAGACAAGGCTGTGTTGCCAAACTGACAGTTCTCAAGAAATGTAAGCCATATTTCAGAGAATAGAAGTCTCATCAACCTTAGAGAATATTACTGATAATCTAGCCATGGTTTTGTTTTGTATAACTTGAACTGAGGGACATCTGGAAAGAAATACTGCAACAGGTAGGACTTAACATATATGAAAGAATACCTGAAATCTGGTGGGAGCAGAAAGCTATGGAATGAGAGGAGAAGAAGGGGTCTAAATTTAATTAGGATGAATTATAAGAAATGCAGAAAAGTTCAAACATTAAAAATGAAAGAAGTATATAGGGCAATCAGTGGTAAAATAACTGAGCTACTTTAAATTGGATAGAATGAAGATTTCCTGACTGGAAACCCTGTGTATTTTACATATAAACTCAAAAGAGTTAATATGAAACATTCATTCAATACATTGTGAGTTACTTCCCAGTGCAGAACAACCCCTCCTAACCCCTGAAGCCAATTTTTTAGAAAAAAAAAAAAAACAGTGTATCATTTTTTATTTTTGTCACTGCCTGGGAACCCCAGAGAACTTCCCTATACAAGATATTAAAAAATTTTCATGGTGGTTGTGAAATGAGAGACTTATAAACAGAATTAACCTTAACCAAATAAAACCCATAACCATGAATTAACTTTACAATGAAGAAATTCCTATTAGTTGTTTTAAGTCTTAGGGACAGTTTATGTTCTTCTAAAACAACATTAGGTTTTTTATTTTCACCAATATCCAACCTGAATACCCAAATCCATTATAAAGCAAAAGAATAGTTCTAAGGACGTGAACTCGCAAAGCTCATGGAGTTGAGGATCAGTTTCCTCACATGCGGAGTCGCTCATGGAGTTGAGGACCAGTTTCCTCACAGGCAGAGGCACTTGTGGAGTTGAGGATCAGTTTCCTCACATGCAGAGTTGCTCATGGAGTTGAGGATCAGTGTCCTCACATGCAGAGTCACTCATGGAGTTGAGGATCAGTCTCCTCACATGCAGAGTCGCTCATGGAGTTGAGGATCAGTCTCATCACATGCAGAGTCACTCATGGAGTTGAGGACCAGTTTCCTCACATGCAGAGTTGCTCATGGAGTTGAGGATCAGTCTCCTCACATGCAGAGTTGGTCATGGTACATAGCTCACACAGTTCACTGGAAGATGCCTGAGTGTAATGCATGCTGTGATAAGCATCCAAATATACATGCTTGCTGGGAAATGCATGATGAAGGGAATTAAGGGATGGGCTGGTTTTGTACTGCAGTTTAAGGATGTATCCCTCCATGGTGGGCAGGCACGAGGGCAGGGACAGGGGGCAGACTGGATTACAAGTCAGAGTTTCCATTTCCTGGGTGTAGAGCTCCAGTGGCACTTCTGGTCTTTAAGCCAGTGCCTAAATCTCTACCTCTGTCCCCAAACTAACTCCTTTAAATGCCTTCTTACAAATCCAGTTATCATTAGCTCTCAATTTGGCAGTATTACCATGTTATTTACAAAGCTGAGCATTCCACCAAAGAAGTCTTGTCTGTTGCATTTTTACAGTTGAGGAATAACATATGCAGCATCCAGGATAGAGTGGTCATGGTACTGCTTCTCAAGTATGAATCAGGAGTGAGTTTCCTCAATCAGCTCGACTGGAGGACTGTTTTTTATTTGTTCTAGAAGACCATGCATCACTTATTGAAGACCACTGCTTCCACGTATTCTTCTTAAAGTCATGGTAACATTGGAGAGAGAGTGAGGCCAACTCCCTGAAACACAGGAAATACTGGAAGATGTTTAGAGTAGTTTAAACATTGTCCCTTTTTAGTCTGTGCTATTATTTTTAATTTCACATTTGCTTATACAATGGGTTTCAGAAGGATCCTCACAATCCTGCGACCTGTTCTGTTACTTCTGTTGCTCTAAGAAACCTCTGTAGTCTATATTTAGAAAAATTGACCCCAGAGAAAAAAGAAAAGCAGGAACCAGGGCTCATTCATCAATGTTTGATCTGATAGATGCATCCAAAGGCTGGTCAGCTCTCCTCAGAATGTTACCATGGGCAACGGTTTTAAGAACTTCTTATGAATAAAAGAGAACAGGAAGAAGAGATAGCATAGAATAGCTCTTGTGTGGACATTCCATTTTATTTGTGTGTCTGCCTAGATTTAGATACTAACACTGTGTTGCTCCATTGTCTGAGCCTTGTCCATCCACCCCTACAATACTGAAATGCATACATAATTAGCTTCCCTGTAGACTCTTCATCCTCTGCCTTAAGTCCACTGCTGCCACAGTGCATTAGCCAAAATGATGCTTTTATCACCTGCTTCCCTGTCTGAGAAGTCAGTGTAATGGTACCACTGCTCACCAAGTGATGGGCACTGTGCTTAGAACACTGATTGAATAAAGAATGTCTCATTCCCTACTAAAGCTCAAGGAGTGTCATTTAAAATCCTGTAGACAAACAAGCTTTTGAACAATGATCTCTAATGTATAACCTTGGCCCCAGGAGCCAGATTAAAGAGCAAAGGAATTAACAAGGAACTACCAAGAGCCTACACCCTGGCCAGATAGAGTACAAATGACTTGCCCTGGTTCCAGAGAGAGAAAAAAAATAATTCATGCTCTCCAAAATTTAAAATCTAAAATGTTTATCTTCCTTCTTCTTTTTTCAAATCTGGGGCTTTGGTCTGCCACCCAGAGTGCCGTCTTCCTCTCTGGAAACTTCCTTGCATTCATTCCCATGCTATGCTCCTCTGCTGTTTCTTCTGCACATTCTCTGCATCTCCTTCCACACAAAACTCAGGCTTTCAATTAGTTGTAGAGGGATTTAATTTGGTAATGCTAATTTCTAGGCATGGTGAGGTTTTAATCACTGTTAGTGTTCTTTCTTTGCACATGGGTTGATGTTAAAATGAAAGCAATCTCAGCCACCATAATTTTACCTTTTTTTTATGTATATGAGTGTACTGTCTGCATGTAGGTCTGTGCACCCATGTTGTGCAATGCCGCGGAGGTCAGAAGAGGGTGTCAGATTCCCCTGGAACTGGAGTCAAAGATGGTTCTCAGCCATCTTTGGTATGTATTGGCTAACCTTCCAGATAACCAGCAAGCATTTTCCTAGCCTATAGAAGCTAGATTTGGTGATTGAAAACTTTGTTCAGAGGGGCAACAGTTCTCTGTTTAGCCAACTGTTTTGGGGTAGATTAGTGTTAATAGCTACATACATGCCATTGTATTTGTATTGTGATATTTAAAAATACTCTTTGAAAAATACAGCAGAAAGGCTAAATTTATGTCTCTTCTTGATCCCTACTGAGGATAACATTGAGTACACAGAGGTTTATTCTAAATTACATGTGCTTCATGATCAGTATGAACCATTGTAATTTATTGAGAAATTGAAATGGGTATGGTGTTTGTAAACATACATTTCCTAGTGTTCTTGGAAGTATCAATGCCCTGTTAGAGATAAAGTGTGAATCTTCATTATAGTTACCAAAATTGAGACCCGTTCATTAGTAAGTCTACTATAACAAAAATATGCACCAAATTCTTTCTTTTTCAAAAAAGCTAAGGGAACCTAAGTTTATAATTTTCATAAATCCCTCTATAATCTTAGAGTGAAAACTACAGGTAATAGAAATGCAGATAAATCTATACAGTATGTATAAATTCACCATTGATAATTATTAGCAATGATAAATAAGCATGGGGGTGATAAGAATTCTTTCAACATACAGAAGTGACAATCGCTGGACACCACTGGGCAATAACTAGCCTTCCCACTACCGTGATGACTGCCGAAGTGGGAGAAGAACCGTAAGCGAGGAAATAGTTGTTTCAATTCACAGTTTCCGAGATGTCAGTCTGTTATAGTGGAGAAGACAAGCAGAGCAGCTCTCATCACAATGGACAAAGAGAGAATGAGGGCCTACTGCCGCACATTCAGATCACGGCCCCTGCTTACTCCTTGTTGGAAGTGTCCTTACAGATCATCCAAGAAGAATTTTTTTTTTATTTTTTTGAGACAAGGTCTCCCTGTAGCCCCAGCTGTCCTGGAACTTACTATGTAGACCAGGCTGGCCTTGAACTCACAGAGATCCACTTGCATCTGTCTCCCCAGTGCTAGGATTAAAAGCGGGCACCACCACTCCTGGTAGAGTACTTCTTCACCCAGTCACATCAGTGAGATTAGCCCTCCCACTTTTCCTGAAGTGTGGTGTTCCATTTGCCTATCTGTGTCTCTAATTCAAGCACACCAGAAAACCCATTTTTAATTTATTTAGTTTTATGTATGTAAGTAAATTGCCTGAATGCATGTAAATGCACCTGTGTCATGCAATGCCTGGAGAGACCAGAAGAGGGCATTAGAACCCTGGAATTCTAATTAAATATGGTTGTTAACCTCCATGTTGGTGCTGAGAGCCAAATCCAGGTCCTGTGCAAGAACAGCAAGGGTTCTTAATGACTGGACATCTCTTCAGGCCCCAGAAGGTCATTTAGCTCATTTTTAGCTTTATGAAGGTCTACATTTAATTCATCCCATCTTCTTTACCTCGGGTCCCCCAAATTAATTTTACTCTCCGTTCCTCCTTGTGGCTAAAACTAGCTTACTTTGCAAGTCTAAGTCTGTGATCTCCTACTTTAATGGACATTTTGAATGTACATTTTTGATGCTGGCTTTTACTTAGGTTATTGTTTCATACTAGCATCTTACATTAAGGTCACACTACTTTAGATATAATATAAATAGGCCCTCTGCTGTGGCTCCTGTCTCACATCTACACACATACACACACTGCTTCATAACTGTAAACCCTCACCTGTGGACAGTGTGGTCATTTCTCTAAAGTCATCCTAAGTAGAGCCATTACTTATGTGTGTGGCAATAACAAGATTGATAAATGGAAGTGTTGACTATAATTATTACCGAGCACTTGTGAGGTGGGTAAATAAATAAACACTGCATTTATTGACCCAGATCAATAGCAGTGCCAGGAATGTGGGTTTTAGTACCAGCCACACATTTAACTGTAGGATGGGGTCATGTTATTTCAATTCTGTGCCTCAAATTCTTCCTATATGGCAGGGGGTTCAGTGTGGCCTGCTCCATCAATGGAGATGATAAATGGATAAGATGGCATAGGTTACCGTGGCACCTAAGACCATATTTGTTCTATGAAAATTGATGACTACTAGAATTCAGTTTTGTAATAGTGAAGCAAAACAAGTATCATTATCCTTTGGGTGAAACTTCCTAGAAGTGCAGACATCTGTCCTGCCCCAGGTCCATTCCATTCTTGCTTTGGAAATCCTTTCAGCTTCCTTGTCCCATACTCTGTGAACATTTCTGGTTCCCACAAATGACATTATTCTTTATTTGTACCTAATATAGAGTAGTCTTTCTTTAAGGAGGTTATTTCTGGCATTGTTACTCCTTCCTCTACTGTAGCTACTTTTAGGAAGGCAAGTTCTAGTGTAAGAGGAAGGAAATCTTTGGGTGAAGGCATCACATTTTGAATGTGGAACAATTTAATCCTCAGCTATGTGATACCTGACTCAAACTTTTGGTCATCTGTTTTCCATCTCTAACAAATAAACATCAAGTCCTTCCTCTTAATGCATTCATGAAAATTAAGTAATCAGACATGAACAAACACCTAGTGCACTGCATGTCATATATGAGGGTTGTTCTCATTAAATTTAGAATCGCTTGCATCCTTAAACATAGAAGTATATGAAAATGTACATAAGAAAATGTACAATAACCTAATCTTTCTATTGCTTGCCCTGAATGTGTTATAAATACAACATCTGCTTAGGAGATGGTTCTTGTACAATTTCACATAGATACATACATGAATAATAGTTCATCATGAATATCTATGGATTTCTCTCTCACAGCAAACAAACCAACAGCTTAAATAATCACTTAGAAAACCCATGCCAATGAAGAGTTGCTTCACATGAGGCTCTCTATCCATCGTGATGCAGGAATAGCCTTGTTATAAATCCTAACCATGTAATGTATTTCTTTGCATTTCTATTTTTCTTACCTTTCAGTTGCTCAAGGAAAAGGGCCCTTCTTTTCATATCTGTCATGCTGTGCTTAGTTTCTGTTTTATGAAAGCTGCCAGGAAACTGGCCTTGATTTGTCTTTAATATTGAATATACTTATAAAAAAAAGAAGTTTGTGTCATGCATGCACCTTCACACACATGGATTAAAAAAAAAAGAAGTCACTGGGGCTCAAGAGATGGGTCAGTGGTTAAGAGCACAGGCTATTCTTGTGCGGGACCTGGTTTCAATTCTCAGCACCCACATGGCAGTTAACAACCATCCATAACTCTTGTTCCAAGGGATTGGACACCTTCTTTTCACCTCTGAGGGATTTGTATGACACAGGTGCACTTACATTTATGCAGGCAATATACGCATACACACATTAGTTACTTTCCCCTGTTGCCAGGGTGTAGTTTCTTTTGAACTCAGTTTTTTGCTATATCTATTAGCTGATCATGCCCCCCTTATTTAAGAGACTGGGAATGAGAGGGTGAGTAACCAAAGAAAGAGCTTAATATGGGGAAAATCAGCCATACTGAGGACATCTGTGGCAGCATTGCATGGCAGGGCCAGTGTTGTCTGCAGGGAACATCTGCTGCCATGTCACTTCAAGAAGAGCAGCCTCACCTTTAGTGTGGGAATTAACTCCAGCTGGAGTGTTAGGAATACACAAATCGCTGGAGAGCATCTAGGACCAAGGTTCACTTGGGCATGAACTAAAACATTCTCTACACTGTGGCTATAAAAGTTATACCTAAGTCTGTGAAAATGCTCATGGGGATTTTGATTGGGATTTCATTGAATCTGTATATTAATTTGGGTAGAATGGACATTTTTACTATATTAATTTTTCCAATCTGTGAGCATTTTCAATTTTGATGTCATTTTCAATCATATGATGTCATTTTCAATCTCCTTCTTCAGGATTTTAAAATTTTTGTTGTAGAGGTCTTTGGTGTCTTTGGTTAGGTTTATTCCTAGGTAGCTAAAGCAACCCTGAGTGAAAAGTGCAATACTGGGGGGGGGTTACATTACCAGATGTCAAGCTATATTACAGGGCTATCGTCATAAAAACAGCCTGGTACTGGCAAAAAAAAAACAGAGCCATTGACCAATGGAACAAAATTGAAGATACAAACTTGAGCTCGTATAACTTCAGCTACCTCATATTTGACAAAGGAGCCAAAAAAGCTCAATGGAGGAAAGATAGCATCTTCAGCAAATGGTGTTGGCAAAACTGGATCACCATTTGTAGAAAAACAAAATTAAACCCCTACCTCTCACTCTGTACAAAAATCAATTCCAAGTAGATGAAAGATCTCAATATGAAGCCTGAAACCCTGAAGGTGATAAAAGAAAAAGTTGGCAACAACCTACAAGACATAGGTGTAGGAGGAGACTTTCTAAACCAGACAGCAGCCGCATGGGAAGTAAGGTCAACAGTTGACAAGTGGGACCTCATAAAACTCAAAAGCTTCTGTACAGCGAAAGAAACAATCAAAGAGGTGAAGAGAAAACCCACAGAGTGGGAATAAATCTTTACCAGTGACACATCTGACAATGCATTAATGTCAAGAATATATAAACTACTCAAAAAACAAAGAAATAAGAAAACAAATGACCTACTCAAAAGATGGAGTAAAGAACTGAACAGAGTCTTCACTAGTGAGGAATTAAAGATGGCTGAGAAATATCTTAAAAAGTGTTCATCATCATTAATAATTAAGGAAATGCAAATTAAAACCACTCTCAGATATCATCTCACTCCAGTGCAGCTAGCTATGATCAAGAAAGCAAAAGACAACAGATGCTGGAGGGGTTGTGGGGAAAGGGGAACACTCATCCACTGCTGGTGGGAATGTAAACTTGTTCAACCACTATGGAAATCAGTGTGGAGAACCCTTAAAAGACTCAGAATGAACTTAACACCTGACCCAATCATACCACTCCTGGGTATATACCCCAAGGACTCATCCTACTGCAAAGATATATGCACATCCATGTTTATTGCAGCTCTTTTCACAATAGTGAAGAGCTGGAACCAACCCATATGCCCCTCAACAGACGAGTGGATGACAAAAATGTGGTACATCTACACAATGGAGTACTAGTCAGCGGTAAAGAAGGATGGTATTATGAACTTTGCAGGTAAATTGATGGAGCTCGAAGCCATTATGCTGAGTCAGGTGACACAGTCCCAGAAAGACATGGTTTCCCTCATTTGTGGATGCTAACACCAAATCCCCCAGATGAAAGGCAAGCTGAATGACAGTATGGTTATATTTCCGGTTTATCTGTAAGCAACTATGTTGTCATAATGTGAATCCCTCAATGGGCTCTAGAATCCACCCACCAATTATTTTCAGACACTGTAATTACTGTATATGGGTGGAGAGTATGTACCCATATTTAAGAATAACATGAAATTAATGGAGGGAAATGTGAATTCCTCAACATAAAAAAAGACTGAGAGAAAGAAGCAGGACAGTTATGATAGAGTACATGACCTGGGATGGATTGGGGTGGGGTGGGGTGGGGGGAAGGGGATAGGCAATAGGCATGAACAGAAATGAAAAATGATTATGAAATACATAAAACAGCAATCATAAAATATTAATTAAAAAAGTTATGCCTAATTGGGAGAACTGGTTTTAAGTTTAAATCAAACAACACCTACATAACTTCTATAATGTAGATAGTACTGAATAAAAATTACTCTGTACTTTTAAGGAAGTTTTCTTTCTGGGATATCCTTGGTAAGCAATAAAATACAGGGGATTTAGACATCATGCCTGAACCACTTTGTGAAATAAAAATAAAAAAAAAGACATTATATTAGTCAATTTATTTTATTTTTTTTAATTCTTTTTTTAATTAATTTTTTTTAAAGAAATTCTAAATAAACAAGAAACATTGTTTCAATCCAGATACTGACTGTCCACTCATTATATCATACAATCAGGTATTGTGCATTTTTGCAAGTATCTATGTCCCAAAAATTTTAAAACCCAAGGTTCCCATAGACCAGTTGGAGAAAGCTTGGTATGACACCAGACATGTTGTCAATCAGGAGTACCAGACCTATATTCCTGTAGTTTCCAATGATTCACCCCAATACTCCACAGCCCTTACAAATCTACCCAACGCCTCCTCTTCCGCAGTTTGTTCACTGGCTTTGGGAAAGGGCACAAGTTGGGTGAGAAGAAAACAGCTAATTTCTTTGGAGTTGTCAATTTGGACTCCAGTCTGTTCAGGTTTTTTCCTTTCATGGATTGACAGTTTCCCAGTGATACCCTTTTTAGTCATATTTAACAAAGCACAAGCTATTTGGATGTACAGGCCATTTAAGTAGTACCAATTATTATGTCAAGCTAAGCTGTGAGCATAGACACAGATGCTTGGATGGCATGCTAATCCGGCAAACTGTGGTTTCTCTAATAAAGGGTGACAAAGTTCTTATTGGTGGCTCGCAACATCGCCCAACCACCCGAGGACACAAGCTTGTGGCATCAGCTGTGAGTTATTCCTCCAAGGAAGAGAGCTAATACCAAAATAGATTTGGGATATATATACACTTGGCTGCCAACTAGTTGCACAGTAATCTCCAGGCTGTTGAGGTGTAGATGATATTGACAGAGAGTCTTGCTTGTCTCAGCGGAGACCAAATATTTTGCTGTATTGCTTTAGTGGCCTTTGGTAACGCTTCTAGCCTTTTTAGAGGCCAGTTTTACGCTAGCAAGTGACGTCTCAATAACATTTTTTCATGCTCACACGCAGGTCTTTTCGACACAGGGACTTACTGCCTTTCTACTGGCATTATATACCCACTTATAGGCAAATGGCTTTTATAAATTTTGGGGGAGCGGGTTTGAATCCTAAGCCAACATTCCTAGGCAGAATAATTCATTGCCGATGTCCAGAGCTTTCCTGTATAAATATATTTTGCCTTAATTACACAACTTATAAACACTTTACTATTGATTTGGCTCTATTAGGGAATATCCTTTCACAGTTCCTATGCCTATCATCACTTAATACGTTATGCCTGTTTTATAAGAAAATTACTAACTGTTAAGAGTTGGCTCTAGTTTACAGTTAGAGGATGACTTTATTACTACCATGTTTTTCTTTTTCAAAAAAAAGGGGGAGAAGGTAGGAAGGATTTCTCAGCACCTGGAAGGTAAACCTTCGTTAGGGTCCATTATAAACAGTCCACCCCAATATTATTCAGAAGAGATGATCAGTGTCCGTGACTCAGGCCACTCTGAGGTTTCCTCATTACTTGAATGTTCAGTGGTCAACCCTCCCTGCTGGTATTCCCAGTTCATCTGCACAAGCCATAAGTCAATGTTTTCAGTGCATTGTAGATTGGTGATTTTTAACCTGTGGAAACAGATACTATTCTCCTCCATTGTTTCAGTTTCAAGATCAGAAAATCTGAAATTTATCATAGGAATTGGAACCAGAGTTTCCCAATTTATCCCAGAAAAGATACTACCCAACCTCCCCACCTCCCTCTTTTTTTTTTTTCCCTCGGTTTTTATGTTTTGGACCTATAATGCCTAAGTTTGCTATTACACAATACCCATAAACAGGGGCCAAGGCATAAGCTTTCATTAAATTTACCCAAAAAGTTTATCACTGACTGTATGCTACTTATTATGCTACTTATTTGGGAAGGAATTTAAGCTTAGTTCCTTAAATTGTCCTTACATAAGTAAAAGAAAGTGTTATAATGTGGTGTCGTATAATTCCGACAAAAAATATATAGGCCATTTGTATACCTTAAACCCAGTACAAAATTATAAAATAAACAATTAACATTTTATATTCCCATTAGTTCAATTGTATTACCATTTCCACCCAAACCTACACCTAAATTTAAACAATCTAAACAATTCACTAAGTTTTAAAATATCCTAATACTTGGGGATAAAGCTTGGGCAAGATTGAGTACTGCTAAAATAAATTTTGACTAGATATACATTTTGCTCTTTAATGCTATAATGACATGGGACTTAAAGACTTCTACTAACTTGGTTGGGAAGTAAGAATTAACCTTAATTCCTTTAAATTGTCCTAACAGTAAAAGAAAGTGTTTAACTGTGCTGTTGTGTATTTCAGAAAAATTTAGAGACCAACCCAATACAAATTATAAATTACACAACTAGCATTTTATATTCCCAGTTTGTACAAATGTCAGCTACTCTAGCTCTTTTTTTTTTTTTTTTTTTTTTTTTTTTTTGGCAACAAGAATCCTTCATAAAAAACCAAATTTGCAAGCAGTTGTGCCCCAGAACCTCACAAGCCCAAGGCTCCCACTATCCAGCTACAGGGCTTGAATGTTCATCCTAGTTGATCCAATACAGTGTCCGACTTCATTGTCACAGTTTTCACCATTCACCCTTCTATCGCAGCCCCTACAATTACCCTCCCCCTCTTCCACGATTGTTTCTTAGGGGCTAGTAGGAGCGATCGCGGCCAGGTGGACAAGATGCACAGCAGTCTACCTTTTCTGGGAGTATGTCGTTTTGGATCTAATCGTTCTTTCTGTTTCCTTTCATGAGCTGACCGATTGCCCAGGGAACAGGTTTCCAATCCTGCTAATGATGCATAAGACGATTAGATTATAAGTATTTAAACATTGCTAGTTACTTAGGTCAGGTTACTTTGGTCTAGCACAGTATGTTTGCATGGTGTGTTTATCCCTGGATTACTTTTTTTTTCCCGAGAGAAGGTGACAAGGCCTTACTGTGGCATATAAATCTCCTAATCACTAGAAGGTATAAGCTTGTGGCGACATCCATGAGTTATTCCTCCAAGGAGAGAGCTAATAATCAAATAAAGTTGGGATATACAGACATATGGCTGCCACTGCTGCACAGTATCTCCAAGCAATTGGGGTGTAGCTGATGTTGGTGGAGGAGTTGTGCTTGACTCAAGGAGACCAACATTTGGTTTATTGGTTCAGTGGCCTTTGATAACACTCTCTGGTATTCCAGAGACCAACTGTATACTTGTAAGTGCGATCTCGATACAATCCTCCCTTGGTTACATCAGGTCATTGACAGCAGGGCAGACCTTACCACCTCTTTTCTTGCAGATATCCCAGTTTACAGGCAATAAGCCTTAACCTTTTTGGGGGGGAGGGCTTTTAAATGCCAGGAAGCTTATATAGCATGTGACAACACAAGACTTTATGTAAGTAAAATTCAAATCTAATTTCTCTGATTAGAAATCCAGAGCTAAACTCATCGTTTCTTAATATAACTCACACATATTCTTTTACTCAGTTTATAACCTAATAAATTCACAAGTTCTTAAAATTCTGTGTGTATTAATTTCAGTTTTGATAATTCTCCAATGATAAATGTTAAGATTCTCTGTATATTTCATTCCTGACCTTTATTTATAACATTCATTAAACCTCTTTAGGATTTTGAAGAATGTTTGAAATTCACTCTAATTCTCCCTAAGAAAGTGTTATGAAAGGACTTGAGAAAATAGGATCTGTTTTCATGGGTTTAAAGTGGAAAGATTGGAGATTTCATGTCTTTTGGTTCATACTTGGAAAGATAGGAAGAAGCCATTTGTACTTAATACAAAATTTTGTATATAAGAGGCATTGTGAGGCAGTTGAAATAAGAGTGATTTCTATTGCAGCCAAGTTACTAGATAAAACATTGAGGTGTTTCCTAAAAATTATCTTTTAAAATAATTTTGCTTTCATGAATAGTAACCAGAATGTAATAGTAATTATCTTGTATACAGATGCTTCCTCTCCATGGCTAAGTTTAAACCTGAAAATCAGCTTCTGCCTGGCGGGGCTGCTCAGGGCTCATTTTTAATCTAGTTTCTATTACCCTAGTCTAATTTGTTGGTAGGAAATTTCACCAAGGGAAAAATGCAGATTGGAAAACTAGATTCAAAGGCACAAGCCCTCCTTCCAGACTGGATTTGGCAGTTTAATAACATGAAAAGCTAAGTATAAAACTTCTCTGAAATATTTAGAACAGAAAAAGACACAACAATTCCCATAGAATCAACGGTCTTCCCAGTCAGCTAATTGACTTCAGATAACTTTTCTATTCTTCATGTGTCTTTCGGACAATACAGCCTCAGTTCATTTTATTAATTGCTTCCTGTCATCCACAGTGCAGGCAGCGTTCCATATTCAATCAACGAGCTGCCATTCTCCTAAAGTAGTACACCTGGGTTTTAAATTACATTTTGACAGGAAGTTGTCAGAGGAAAGCCTTATTCCCACTAGTTAAGCATTTGAATGTGAACCACATTCAGTTTAGAGATAGACAGATAAAATAGATGAATAATTAATTATTAAACATTTAGGAGGTGATTCTTATACTTAAATTTGATGGACTCTCATACACTTGATGAGAAATTAGTCAATTACTTTTCATGAACATAAATATAGATCAGTGAAATTTATGTACTTACTTTGTCCTCAACCCTGTTTAAAACACACTTAGTAAAACAAAGGAGATAATGCACACTGATTTCCTACTTTCCTACAATTAACAGATTTGTGAGGAGGGTCAAGTACACCCAGCCCCCCCAACATGTACACACACACACACACACACACACACACGCACTCTAGGATATACCAAATGTAATAAAAGGGGAATATTTTGTGTTTTGCATGAAATTATTGTCTGAGAAGTCAGTCTAGTCTAGAAATTTGGCACTAAATAAATTGCTATCTGTGCTATCAACTAGCCCAATATTTTGTTTAATGGATTATATTCAAGTATATATATAGTTTTTATTCATTTATTTTAGTGTACATAGCATATATAAATATATAGTCTGTACAGAAATAAACACACACATATATATACACATATATACATACATGCATATATATTATATGTATATTATATATACATATTATATATATATATATATTAATATGTAAACTCTACTGGACAAATAATGTGTAATAAACTTTTGTATCATAAAGGTTGATTTCAATGAATGAATATAAGTTGCATGTTAACTCCAGAAGGCTCTAGCAAGAGATTTCAGGAGCAAGAAAACTGAGCAGACAGGGAAGACAAGATTATAAAGGACTAGGAAAACTAAGAACATAAGCACAGAATTAAAGGCCAAAACAAGACTACCTGGGTAGAAGCTGAGAGAGCGGTGCATGCTGGGGTCTTCAGGAAATGTGAGCAGGAGCGTCAGAAGACGAGTCACTAATGTGTGAGCTATTTCTCAGGAAGCTTATCAGTAATGGGCAAGTCACCATGTGTTCTCGAGGCCCGCACTGAACTCCATGATGTGTCCCAGAAGGACTGTTCTGGCGGCAGGCACTGTACCCCCAGTTCCAGAGCCAAGGAAGGGAAAAGGGTACTGTGTGCTGGTCCAGAAGTGGTTAGAAGTCTAGACACACCAAATGGAACACAGCACTGGGATGAACACGGTAGGTAGGGTAGAATTCAGAAAATGACTTTTTTAAGTTCTTTGATTTATTTCATTTAGTAGAAGAAAAAGTACTTTTTAAAAATCTAAGTGTGACGTGAGTGAAATATCCTTTTTTGAACATTTTTCACCATACAGTTACTTAAGAGGCACAGTGCTTTCGAAAACCACACTGGTATCTAACTGGTGACTGAATGCAAATGAGCCTTGAGATTATGGATGCTTCCAGGGATGTTGAGAGGGGGACAGGGGCACACATACTCAGGTGCTGCCATTGCCCAGGAAGTTAGCCTAGGAGAAATTTGCCATAAGCACATTCCTGGCCTGCGGGAGCATCTAGCCAGGGTCTGTCTTGTGTTTGGTGTCCTTCAGCCCAGTGAATCCTAGTTTGTGTTCATTTATTCTAGTTCAAAAATAAGAAACATGTATTTAAAAAGTTAACAAACTAAGGTTAAAACAAAAAGAAATTCTGCAATCTCCTCACCTAACTAAAAAATTGTTAACATTTTGGTGTGTTTCTTTTCCTAGATCCTCTCTGTGCATATTCAGTTATTATAAGAAGTATTTCAAAGGTTAATCTCCTTTGTGCCTCTCTCTCCTTCCCAGCCTGTCTTTAACTCTTATTTCTCTTTTCTTCTGCCTTATTTTCAAATATTTTTTACACATAACTTATAAAAATCAAATCATTCACTGCCTTTCTCTTAATTTAATAATTCTGAACCACAGAGAATTCTCTTCTTTTTGTAAAACTAAGAGAACTTAATAGACACAGTTAGCTACCAATGCACTAACCTGGAGGACGTCTAATTTCCAGAAGCTCTGAGCAAAAACTGTCAGAAAATGTGTTGTTACAGTGGCTAAGAAAGATGTGAACATCTATCACCTTCTGGAGAGGAGTGGGAAGTAGCTATGACATCAAAATATATCAACACTAAAGGCACAATAACTCCAGTTAAAGAAATCACTGTGCTGAATGGCTAATCACACAGGCTTTCAAGCTAAATACCCTCATGATTGAACCACCCCCATCCATCTCCTCCTCCTCCTCCTCCTCCTCCTCCTCCTCCTCCTTCTCTTCCTCCCCCTCCTCTTTCTGACCAGTGTTGTCACTGTGAATATATTATATAAGTTCTTTAAGAATCAGTTTTCTCTTCCAAAAAGTACACATACAATTAACTCATAGTAAATGGTGTAACATGACATAGATGGTAGACCTTACCAATAATAAAAGTGAGACTTTACTTCTGTCTTGATTCTCAGTCAAGTCTCCCTTTCACTTCACCCATGATACTATTCCCCTCAAATATATAGCACAAAATGTCAGAAAACCTGGGCCTACCACTCTCCCAAATCAGTAAATTGTGAAACCCTAAATTTCAGCAAGGACTCTGTCCCTGTTTTTGCAAATATCATCATATACTTTGTTAGTATGTTTTCCTCCACAGACCCCATGTACAACGATCCCTAAGACTATTGCCTGGTGATGTCATAGCAATCTAGATTGCACAGAATGACAAAACTGCCTATGCACAGCACTCAGAATGTGCCTGTATGTTGAAGTGATGGATGACCGTGTTTAAACACGTTCTCCAACATCAGTCTGACTCTCAGCAAGGGTCAAATCCACTTAGTTTGACTAATTTGGATTTGAACCTTTTAGCTACTTGCAGTATCCAGAAATAATTTATTATCCTGACATTCTGTAAAAGAAATAAGTACAAAAACAAATATTCAAACTGGCATTTTAAAATATGTCAGCTGAATGGTTCAAAGAGTTCCATTCTTTACTTTATATCAAGATGAACCTGTTTGGTACCTGTCATGGAGCGAAGCTTATCTAGCAGGGACAGAATGCAAAGGTCATCTTTAACACAATGGAAAAGGGCAAATGAATGTTAACATTTAATTAAAGCCACAGGGAAAGAATGGCAAAGTGCAGGTCAGTGGTGGAAAAAATAGTGTGTTGGTGCCTTCTGGAGAGGGCTGCAGGCACAGAGCAGAATCCAAATGCAGACTGTTGCTTTAGCAGCTCTCAGTGTCAGTGATATTATATTGTGGTTGTTTATGCCGAGACAAAAGCGTACATAGAAGAAGCTGTCAGGGTGGCCGTTCCAATCAACTCTGTCTGGATTTGAAAGGATCCCCCGGGCTGCAGCAAGCACAATGGTAGCCAGACAACCTGGCTTTGAATACTTATGCCTGTATGACATGACCAAGGAAAGATGGGCCCATTACTGTTGTGTATTCACATAGTGATTAGGAAGGAAAAACAAAGGAATTACTGTTTTTATAATCCATGGTAATCTTTACATAGGTGTGGTTTACTGTACCCCTAACCTTTACCAGCCACATCTCTCATCTCTAGTAGAAATTATTTAGCTTTCTAAGAATCAGTATCTTTATCTGAAAAGTGGTTGTTCTTACAGTGCCTAACTCATAGAATTGTGAAAGTTAAGTAGAATCACTCTTTTTTTTAAATTTTTTTAAAATTTTATTTATATTTGTATGTGTATGAATGTACTGTCTGGATGCAGGTCTGTGCACCCATGTCGTGTAATGCCACGGAGGTCAGAAGAGGGTCTCAGATTCCCCTGGAACTGGAGTTCTCCTGGAATTGGAGTTACAGATGGTTCTTAGCCGCCATGAGGGTGTTGGGGATCGAACCCTGGTCCTCTGCAAGAGCAGTCAGTGCTCTTAACTACTAGGCTATCTCTCCAGCCCATGGAATCACTCTTTTTTAAAATTTTTGAAAATTTATTATTTTCTTATGTTCATGAGTGTACTGTCTGCATGTAGGTTGGTTGTGCCCATGTTGTGCAATGCCTCGGAGGTCAGAAGAGGGCATCAGATTCCCCTGGAACTGGACTTAGAGACGGTTCTTAGCTGCCATGTGGGTCCTGGGAATCGAACCTGGGTCCTCTGCAAGAGCAGTCGGTGATCTTAACCTCTGAGCTATCTCTCCAGCCCCAGAATCATTCTTAACATAGTCCTGGTGTATAATGCTCAAATAATTATCTTAGTTTTTTATTTCACCAAGTAGGCTGAAGCTTCCTAAAGCAAATACCTTTTCATGATCTTCTTTGAGTTCAATAAGATTTCCATATGTTTGTGAAAATATGCAAACAAAGCACTGTATATTGACACATTAACCCAATAATATTTATGCTCAAACACAGAACAGGAGAAAAGAATCAAATGGGCACTCATGAAGACCTACCGGATATTGATTAAATATCCTCAAAGAATTAATGAGCAATAAAGTCTCAAATATGACCTCGCCAAGTACTGTACTCTCCTAAATGCCCCCAGCAGAGCCTCGCCAAAACTTGCAGCTGGCCACAGGAAGTTGGCCAGAGAGAAAATGTGTTCCTTCTTTCTCATGTCTCCACTGGGACTTTTAAAATCTCTCTCTGGCAGTAATTTAAAAAGTCCCACTTAGGAGAGTTATTCTCTTCCTTCCTTGAATGACTGGGTGGGAAATCCCTGGAAACAAAGGTTAAATTCCCTCAGTTTGTGGGCCTCTCTCAGCTCTATGTCTGATATTCCTGTTTCCAGTAGCTAAACGTGTATTGAACCAGCACATTCAAGGCTCATTTTGAAGGACCAACATCCAGCCTTTCCTACTATTTATGTATATATTATATATTGAAATTCTGGAAATCTGACATGAAATTTTCATTTCCTGGCTCAAAGATTGAACTTGTTGTCTTTTAATTTTTGACGGTTTAATTTCATAGATTATTAGACCTCAAAGGAAAGCCAAAACTCTCTAATCAGTTTGTACATTGGGAATTGAAAGCTAATCAGTGTCAGAGCCTGAATTCAAGCCAGGTCACCTGGCCAAAGCCCACATTATTTTCACCGCATCGTCTTGGAAGAACTTTATAATTTGTTCAGGTCTTTTCACTTACCAATAGGTATAGGGTTTTCTTTCTTTTTTGTGGAAAAAGTTTTCCTTGCAGCCCCAGCTGGGCTGGAACTTACTACGTAGACCAGGCTAACCTGGATCTCACAGAGATACACCTCCCTCCCTCCTGAGTGCTATGATTAAAGGTATAAGCCACCATTCCTGGATGCAAAGGCATAGATTTTTTATATTTAAATCTAAAAAAAACTTTTTACTTTTACATTTCAAGAAAAGAAAGTGAGCCTTAAGAAACAAATACAATCCTGAGACTTTCAACATCTCACAGCTGAAAAGTCTTAAAGATGGGACAAAACTGAGACCTTTAGATCATTGGACCAAACGCACAGGCATTTAAAGAGATAACACTAAGACTGTGAAAAATGGAACAGACACACAGTATCAGACATTAGTGTTTAGAACCCCCATGTCTTTAAGGAAACAAACTCAAAGATGAGCACAAAGCAAGGTTCTCCCTGACTTCATCCACAAGAGCAACATGCATCTCACTGTGTCTGGGGCTTATTTATTTATTTATTTATTTATTTATTTATTCATTCATTCATTCATTCATTCATTCATTCATTCATTCAATTATTTATTTATGTGTGTGTGAGCATACGTGCTCTCACGTGCCTAGAGACAGCAGAAGAGGGCGTCAGATCCCCTGGAGCTAGAGTTATGGTAGTTGTGAACCCCCTGGGTATTCCGTGGCCCTCTGAATGAGATGCAAGCACTCTTAACTGCTGGGCCACCTCCCCAGGCCCCACTATTCTCATTCTTTATGCTGAGAATGCTTTTGCCATTAAAAGTGATGAAAAATCTTTAGGAAAATTCTGAAGAAACATGCCTGGGTTTGCCCCCTGGGAAGAGCATGTGACATAGGGTTCCAGGAAGCACCCAGATTACTAGCGCTGCAACCCCATGGAAGCAAAGCCTCGTGCACAAAGAGTGGGAGCCACTGGAAGTGAGAACAGAGGCAGGAGCTCCGGGAACACAGAGATTCGTCAAGCTGGAGATGCGTGCCTAAACCACAGAAAGACATCCAAACTTTCCTAACGAGGCATTTCAACCTGGCTGGAATCAAAGTCAAGTAAGCTGAAGTAGCCTTGTAAGTGCTGAATAATTATCAGCTCAAGGGGGGAAAGTGAGAACTCTGATTATGGCACTTTTTCTTTGATTCTTGGAGTGATTTTATTTTATTTTTGCAGTATTTCTTAGTCCTGTCAGTCATCCAAACAAGCACCTTCTCATATCAAGGGACACTGAGCTTGAAGGGTTTACGTAGATTGCCCGATTTCCGCTTTGGGCAGGAAGAACCGCCCACAGGAAGCACTCATCCATCTCCTTTGGCAGTGTGTGGGGGCTTATTTTGGAGAAAGGGTCTCCGTATAGCCTCCGCTGGCCTCGATCTCATAGAAACCCACCTGCCTCTGCTTCCCAGGTTCTGGGATTGAAGGCATGTTGAAAGACCCTTCCCAGCTCAGGGTCTTTAATCAAGGTTAGCATAAGAGAATTCCCAAGCTGTACTTAATGACAAAATAGACAAAAGTGTGCTACTTGAAGAACATTGAAGAGTCAATTGTTTATTATGTTAGTGGACTATTGTCTTGGGTAAAGGGAAGGCTACATGTACATAGAGACAGGCATACACATGCAAGGTTACTTCGTGTGGATGACTTAAATGGGCATGGAATGGAGAATAGATCACAGGCCAGGAGCCTGCATGACTGCCCCTGTCATTGTGGCCTTGAGTCCATTCTAGATTTAATTTTCTAGCTATTTAATTAGAAAGTAGGGAACCTACTTGGCCCATTATAAGAGTTACAAATAGAAGAACATAAATCCATTAAGATTCTGTGAATGTGAGTGACCAAGATAGAAAGGTCAGCATAAATAAGTTGCTAAAAGGTTATACAAGGTAGGTCTGAACACCAGGGTGTGAGCTGTCCTTCTTAGCTCTGGAACTTCTTGAAAATTACCTAAACTCTCCAAATTGTGGTTATGAAAAGTGGGATGAGAATAAATCTAGATGTGGGAGCAAGCACTCTTCACCACAAGAGGAATTTACAAAGGCAGTGATCTGGAGGGAATGAGAGAGTAGAACTCATCACTCAGAAAGGCCCCATCATGAAGCAGGGGATACAGACTTCTGAAAGGTACAGATTGATTAGCGGGTGACATCTTCTGATTGTCACACAATCTATATTTCTATTGTGGAAAAAAATGGACTGGCCTTGATTCTTAATATGCAGAAGAAACATGTAGCTTTAAAAATGGAGAGTGGGTGCTCAAAATGTGTAGGGTTCAGCAATTGTGTAATTAGTGACGTTGTATGAACACTTACAGTTGTGAAGGCACCAGCTGTGAATTCTTCCCTGATGTTGAAACATGTTCCTGGTACATTTTCTGTGTCTTTATCTCTTATTTTCTACCTATTGACCCCTTAAATAAGTGTTTTCAAAGCATGGCTGTCACTGGACTTCAAGAAAAGTATCTGAGTTAATTTCACACTATTTTAGCACTTAGTTTAAAGCATATTGGACAATGGTAGATATTGCTAGAACACCAGATCTCATGAAATTTCCAGATCCATAATCTTATCTGAACTCTCAAAATACCTTTGATAGCAGAAAAATAAGTTCAAAGTAAAGTTTACAGGGAGAAACATTTGAAGAAAAACATATTTGGAATAAAAGTGGTGTGGGCTATTTGACCGTATGACATCATTCGTGGTAACCTTGGGCCACCTCAACACACCTCAACTCAGTTTTCTCTCTCTCTCTCTTTTTTTTTTTTTTTTGGTCTTTTCGAGACAGGGTCTCCCTGTAGCTCCAGCTGGCCTGGAACTCACTCTGTAGACCAGGCTGGCCTTGAACTCACAAAGATCCGCCTGCCTCTGCCACCCGAGTGCTAGGATTAAAAACTGCCACCGGCTCAGTTTTCTCTTTCGTAAGGTAGGGAGTTTTAGGAAAATGTACCTGTTACTTGTTGTCCAGAGAATTCCTAGCACTTCTGTCCACCGCTGCTTGGAATCAAAGTACCAAGGACAACATAGAACTTTACTCACACAGAGATGAGACAGAAGAAAGGTAGTTTTCAGGGTGGGTACCAGTCCTCCACAGCCGGTGGTTGGTCTGTTCTGACAGTAGAGGAAGGAAAATCATCCTTTCCTGCTGCTGTGGGGACTGGAGTGACGTCTCAGTGGTTAAGAGAACTGATTACTCTTGTAGAGGACCTGGGTTCTATTCCCAGCACACACATGGTGGCTAAAAATGGTTTGTAACCCAAGTTCCAGGAGGACTGACACCCTCTTCTGAGCTCTTTGGACACTGCACAACATAAGCGCACCAACACACATACAGGTGATACATTCATACACATAAAAATGATAAATAAAAATGACTTCTCCTGCTCTTCCCAAAGATCAGAGGTCATACTATGGTTGACAGTTGCCACGTCTTGCACAGGCATAAGCAGAATCAAACAGTGACAGGTCCTCCATAGGATGATCATGTCAGCACAGGTTGGAAGGACTCTGTCTCTGTAAGGTCATATTCCAGGTCTAAGCTCATGCATGAGAGCAGGGAGTTGGAAGATTTGCATGCAGTCTTGCATAATATAGCACCTACATCATAGATGTACCATGAGGGTCACAGTTCTTAACAGTCTATAACTTATTAACAACATTTCTGACACAGTTGGAGACTCTCAAAAACCATTGGCCCAAACTAATAAGCATTAGTGATTTTGTGATAATTTACCTTTTCCATTAGATTTTCCAATTAGAAAGAGAGGCATTATTGATGATGACAGTGGCTCTTGGGGCTAAAATTCTGAATGAACTCTGAAAACATCAGCTATTTGGAGAGTGACTCCATGGGGGAGTGAGGAAACGTGTCCCCCTAAAGTTCTGAGACAGGTATCCTATGAATGCAGTCTTAATCAAAGTCTGCAAATGGGGCTGGAGAGATGGCTCAGAGGTTAAGAGCACCAACTGCTCTTGCAGAGGACCCAAGTTTGATTCCCAGCACCTAAATGGCAGCTAAGAGCCATTAACTCCAGTTCCAGGGGAATCCAACACCCTCTTCTGACTTCTGCAGCATTGCATGACAGGGGTGCACTTACTTACATGTAGACATTCGCACACATAAAAGGACAAAGTGTACAAATGAACGTTTTCTGTAATTTGTGTTTAGTGAATTTTCTCAGCACCACCCACATGTTTCTTTATTCTGGCTAGAGTGACCTCTATAGAGTTTCCTGTGGTATTGTTTGAAGTTATTTTTAAATGTATTTTAATGATTTCATGACTCTTTAATTTTAATTTAAAAATGTTCATATGTGTATGAATTGGATAGTGAACATCTCCCTCCATACCTGCCCCCTCTCTTTCCTCACCCCTCCCTTTTCCTTTAGTCTACTTTATCATCTTGATACTTTCATTTTTAATTCCATGCTATCTATACATATATAGTTTTATATATTTATATAAAACATAGAAATCACAAATGAGAAAAATTATATTAATTATAATTATTCATTCAAATTTTGAGACAATATATTTATAGCTTCCTTTCTTATTATTGAGACTCAAACATATATTTTGATTCTAGGATCATATCTCTACTCAAATATAAATTTCAATAATTCTTAGCCCTGCAAATGATAACTTAGAAAATGCTCAGATTAAGACTATTTTTTTCATAGGTAAATAGTCTCAATTTACTATATTCAAAGGTTAAGCATTAGGAATTTATGCATCATGGGGTTGAAGGGATGGCACAGCAATCAGGAGCACTGGCTGCTCTAGTAGAGGAGAAGGATTTGGTTCTCAACACCCACATGACAGTAAACAACCATCCAATACTCCAGGTCCAAGGGAACTGATGACTTCTTCTGATGTCCAAAGGCATTGCACAACACAGGTGCAAAAACACACTCATAATCATAAAACTAAAATAATAAAATATTTATAAAAGACCTCATGCATTAGGCATTTGGATTGGAGCATCACTAGGAATTTCCCTGACTGGCTTTTGAATATTTGTGCAATAAGTATGACCAAGTCACATATCTATAAATACTAAACTGGTTTCAGAACTGTAATCTATGCCATTTAACTGATTCTGAGACCTTGGTCTGGTTGTAAAGCCTATAAAACTAAATGCAATAAGATATCTATGCAATTAAAGAGTATTTGATAAAGATGCTTGGGACTTTAAGAGTTATAGTATGGAAAACCCCCACCATCGCTCTCATCGGGACTGAGGTAAAAAAAAAAAAAAGAGTTATAGTATGTAAAGTAACCCAATATGTTGGAATAGAAATAAATCTTACATAATGAAAACATGGCATATCCCAACAAGACATTATATCATTGCCATTTATGTCTATTCTGACATAGATTTACAAGTCTGTCTGTAATTCTATTCTCAAGAAAAATACACGCTGCCACACTTTATTCTCCTATTGTGGTAAGTGTACTCTAAAATAGCATTGTGGGGAGGATTTATTTGGCTCACAATTCCAGGTTGTATTCCATCATGGCAGGGGTGTACCGACAGGAGCTTGAAAATGTCTGTCCTATTTTCTCTTCACCCGGAAGGGTGCCATGAGAGCAAGAGACGGGTGCATCCTTCTAAACTGTGTCCTCACTCTTTATACATCCAGTCTAGTGCACAGACGGGTGCATCCTTCTAAACTGTGTCCTCACTCCTTATACATTCAGTCTAGTGCACAGACGGGTGCATCCTTCTAAACTGTGTCCTCACTCCTTATACATCCAGTCTAGTGCACAGATGGGTGCATCCTTCTAAACTGTGTCCTCACTCCTTATACATCCAGTCTAGTACACAGACGGGTGCATCCTTCTAAACTGTGTCCTCACTCCTTATACATCCAGTCTAGTACACAGATGGGTGCATTCCTCTAAACTGTGTCCTCACTCCTTTTACATCCAGTCTAGTATACAAACCCAGAGATTAGAACACCTTGCTTCTTGGATGGATCTTTCCGTATCAATTAATTAAGACAATCCTCATTAGACATCCCCATAGGCCAACCTATTCTAGAGAATTCTGGATTGAGATTCCCTTCTTAGGTGATAACATAGTGTGTCGTGTGTTGTGTTGACAATTAAAGCAAACCATCCTACTCTTAGGAAAGGCACATGCAAGAATGCTCAAAACAGTTGTATTCAAAATTGCCAAGTACTTTAAGCCAGATACCTACAACAACAGAATTCATTCATTTAATGGAAAAATATATGCCAATAAAAATCATACCCTATTTTAGACCATGAATTAGTTTCACAGAATAATGCCTCAAGAAAAATCCAAGCACCTAATAGTATAATATATATGATATTCTTTATATGAAGTTCAAACAGAACTAGTATTTTTTGATGTCTCAGAATAGTGGTTACCCATGGTAGGGGTAGGTAGAGACTGGGGGGACACGTGAGGAAGACAAAAGTAAAGTTGACATGTTCTGTGTCTTGAAATGCTTGCTGTTACAGCTCCTGTTGTATATCTGTAAGAATCATTCTATGTCTTTGCTTTCCATAAGTATTTGTGTGGAGATGGTGCTAGCATCAGATAGAAATAGCATTGTTCTTGTCCATGAGTTATGAGCAGGCTCATGATGCCCACAACAGGACCCCGAGTATAATGACCAAGTGGAATACTCTACATGCCAATGTGGTTTGCATACCCACGAGACTAGTCTTGCAGAAATCATTTTGAAAAGTGATAAAGTTATGCAATGTTTTGCATCTCTATGGTATAAAGCAAACAATAAAAGACCCTGGTTCTGCAGAAAAGGCATAGTTCTATGTTAGCAAGATTGCACCCTACTGCACAGAATAGCTAAGCTGTAGTTGGTTCCATTCCATCAACCAGGCAACATCATAAATACTTATTGTGGGAAAGTCTGGTAAAGCTAAGACTAACTAAAGTGCCTTAATTAAAGCAGGAGATATTTAAATGGGCATTATGAATAGAAGACACTTCCTCTATTAAAATGAAACACACAAGGCTCCCCATTCCAGGAGAGAACTAGAGAAATTGTTCCAGGAAAATAAGCTAGAAGTTCATGCATACCAGTGATAAATTTGTCTTCATTGATTGAGAATTTTTAATACTGCACTTCAATATTTTCATCAGGAAATAACACTAACAGCCTTTAAGAACTCCTGGCCTCTGAAATGAAGTGTTGGGCATAGATCAATGAGCAGAAAATGAAGGGGCTCTGTGAATAAGGATGGAAAACAACGAAACTAGCAGAGTTCAGGTGTCCAGGCAACAGTCCCTGACTTTGTTTCTCTGCAGGAATGAAGATCCCACCCCCTAAGCAGGCACGGCTGGGTTGTCACGTGGTGCCCCCCCCCCCCGAGTAGCACGGAGAGTCATGTGTCCTAGATATGAGGCCTGGCATTCTTTTTTAAAAAATATTTTATTGAAGTTTTATGCATTTCAAACACTTCTTTTCAATTCAATCAATCCAGGCTCGTTTTCCCCTCCACTCCCCGCCCCTCCCAAGTTCATGCAGTCTGCCATACATGTCCTGTATCCCCTTCTGAGTCTTTTCAAAGTTTTTCAAAGCAGAGAATTATTTTTTTTTGGGGGGGGAGGAAGAACTCTACTGCTTCAGTCAGTTCCCTATCCCAGTTCTTTTGTGGTTGTCGTTCCCTCCAATCCGTACTGTTTCAACATATGCATTTATATATGTCACACATATACTAAAATCATGTCACCTGAAAATAAACTGTATGTTATTTCCAAATCATATTTCAGGATTGACATTTTCCCTTTTAATTTTATATTGCTTTAAAATATGCAAGCATACCCTTGTTCCAAAATTATAGTCACTTAAATAAGTAGTAGGTTAATTCTAAAGACCAGTAATGGATTCACATTTGAAGAGCACAGTTGCTTTTAGATAAAAAGAAATATAAAATTAATGTTACTCAGTTTGCCTTACAAGTAGGTACTTGGTGCTAGCATCCACAGGTGAGGGATATCATTCATTGTTTGTTTTTCTTTGACTGTGTTACTTCATTTAGCATAATACCTTCTAGTTCCATCCATTTACCTGCAAAGTTCATGGTGTCATCTTTCTTTACCACTGAATAGAACTGCATTATGTAGATGTACCACATTTAAAAGGCAAAAAGTGACAAAAATGGTAATACAAGGAGGTGGAGAGACGGCTTGGTGGTTAGGAGCACTGGCAGGGCTTAAGGAAGACCTGGGTTCAGTTCCCAACACCCACATGGAAGCTAACAACTTAATTCCATTTCCAGGGGATCCATCTCCCTCTTCTGGCCTCCCTGGGAATTGCATTACATTGGTGCATTCACATACACACAGGGAATACACTCACACACATTAAAATAAATACATAAACAAACAAATAAATAGTGATATAATAGATAGATAGGCACTAATAGGTGGCATCAAGAAAACAGAGGATGAACACTTCAGCAGGAGGGAATGAATTTGACTTGAGGAAGATGAATTGGTTAGAGAAAATTTCGCTATTATACAATATGAACTTATATTACCAATTACTGTTCATTCCTTGACAAAATCATAGTGGAAGGTGTTATACCACATAGGTGCTGAGCCCTCCTGTCCTTTATTTATCAGGTTTGAGCACATACCTACAATGTGTGGTAGCAGTGCTCAATAGGACTCATTTTCATATGGCCTCTAATAGGGGGTGCGAGGTTGGTAGGAGCCGTGGTTGTAAACAGGAGACACTGTAAAGATTTTTCACCTGTTTTCACATTAAAGAAAAAAAGTACTTCTTTTTAAGGAAGTTTATTTTTCATCAATATTGAACAGATAGAATTAAGGATAAAGTTTTAAAGTAAAGAATCATTTTCTCTTCAAATAGCTTAATGAAGTAAAATTTGGCAAAGTAAACTTTGTAAGAGTGACTTCCACCCAATGTGATAACCTGTGTTCTTTCAAATTGTTCTGAGCTTCTACTGCTGTGCCTAAAACATCTGCTTTATACTCAGGAAAGCTCAAAAGTTCCAACCACTTCTCTGATTGAGTAGCTAGGTATTAAGGAATGTGTAAGATTTTACCATTTCTTTCTTGTGCTTTAAAGCAAAACTGCAAATTGTATAATGTGACCAATACTAAGAAACTACTGGAGATGGATTTGGAGCTCAGAAATCATCTGTTCAAACAGATACGTGAAACTTTCCCAGATTCTTGACTACTGGAAAACAAGAACCTGACAAAATGCTCTTCTATGTCTGAGTAGAACTCTGTGTAAACACCACACCCATCATCAATTAAACTCATCCTGACATCCTGATATTTTACTTCTACACTTGAACCATTTCTTTGCAATCTTTACTTTCTTTTCAGGCACACACAGAACAGAAATATAGCTTTACAAAAGCACAAATGATTAAAGCAACACAATTAACTAATTGATTCTAGAAAATAGCTCGAATGCAGTCTTCTTAGAGCAGCTCAGGCTGTGGTTATTGATGTAGCTCATTATCCCTCACAAAAACAAACATCGAGGCAACAGAGAATTGCAAAAGCATCCTCCCAGGACCTTTGAGCATTTGACATTTTCACTTGTGTGTCTTGTGTCTTCTCCTAGTTCTCTTCGCCTAACCTTGCCTATGCCAGCTAACAGATTCTCCGTACCTTGTTTAAGAAATCATTCCTGTCCTCTCCTTATCCCCCAGAATGGACTTACACAATTGCTCTGGGATCTGCGGCTTTGTGTTTATGCCTATATTCACTAAACCAACCTGTGCTGCCCCTTGAGAAGTGAAGATGTAGACTCATGATAGCAGCAATAAAAACTGCCTGGAAAGATGACTTAGTGGGTAAAGATGCCGACAATTCTGAAAATCTGACACTTATCCCCTGAATCCAGGTTGTCAAAGGAGAATGGACTCCCACAAATTGTCCATTGAACTCCACGACACAGCACTGCATGCACAAGGCACCCAGCCTTTAAATGAACAGCAAATGCAGTTCACCTGTTCAGTGCTAAGACCAATCAAAAAAGCTGTTGTAATACTGCAAGCTACCACGAGGGGGAGATCTGCCGTGGGGCTCAGCCTTTGTAAAGAGGAGAAAAGATAACCTCTAAGGGGCAGTACCCTGCCTGTGATAATGGCAGGGGGTGGGAGCTTAGTAAACTGAACATGGATTGGCATTGACAACTTTCATTAATAACATGGGAAGAGCAATGAGGCCGTGTGCTATGTTGATCTTTTCATATTGTAATTTAAACATTTTAAGACCATAATGATATTTGAAAGATTCTATGCCTTTATTTTATACTCAAATGACTATCAATGTCTCCAACTTAAAAATGTACAATTTATTTCATTGGTATTTTTTATTTTATCTGTATGAGTGTATTGCCTGCATGCATGTAAGTCTCATGAACTGCGCCTTGAGATCAGAAGATGGCATCAGATTCCCTGGAACTGGAGTTGGGGTCTGTTGTTAGCCACCGTGTGGATGTTGGGAATCAAACTCGAACTGGAGTTAGGGACTGTTGTTAGCCACCGTGTGGATGTTGGGAATCAAACCCGCATCCTCTGCAAGAACAGCCAGTGCTCTTAACCACTGAGCCATCTCTCCAGCCCCTAAATTCACAATTTATTATCTTAAAATGTTATTTATTTAGTTATTTGCTATTTATTTTTGGAGAGAGGGTCTCCCTATTTAGCCTAGCTAGTCTGGAACTCAGAGAGATCTGAGAGCCTCTTGTTTCTAAGTGCTGGGATTAAAGGTGGGCATCACAACACCTAGTTCTGAAACTGGTGTGGAGCTGTTAGAGTTCACTGTGACAGTTTTCAAACATGCTTTGCTTTGCTGTTCCTCTCCGCACTTCTCTTCCCTGAATCCACCTCTCCCACCTTGTACCTTCTGGTTTTCAAATCCCCACCTTTGCCCTTGCTGCCTCACCTTCTCCAACACTTGTGTTACCTTCCTGTGGTCTCCTGTCTAGTGTCATAGCCTGTATCCACTTTCACCTGCCCTTGTTCACATATTCATATATAAACAATATCTTGAAGTATTTCTAAAGCTAAAATATAATTCATAATTAATCGACCCATTAGATGTGGGTGTTTCCCTTAGCAGGTGAAAAACATTGAGATTAAATGGAAGCTATGCCCTAAAGTGGATGGCTTCATAGGATTAAGGAAAGTCGGCCTTGCCATGAAACCATCTAGATATCGGAACATGCCGGCATTGCCTCATGGTAGAATGCCCTGCAGATAAGTTCCTCTCCTGAACTGCTATAAATTTCCCCTATGAGCATAATTGAATGCCTGCTTGTAAGTGTCTGGAAAATGTTATAAGTCTAGAGGAAAGGGCTTAAAATCAATTTCTGGCTTAAGTATAATATAAAACATTGTTATCTGGCTGAAAATTAGAGAGAATTATATGTCAAGATCTCTGTTTGGAAGCACAAGAATGGATTGATTAAAAAAAAGAATGGATTGATTATGGTTGAAGTCATGGCACTCTAGTAAGAAAAGTAATCCTAATACTAACACAAGAGTACCACCATGGATGGTGTATGCTGACAGCACATGGACCCTCTACTTCACACATGTGTGGCTAACAGATTAAGAACAAAATCGTTGCTTCTTCTTAAGTAAGTCCATACTCGGAGACCCACCGTGCCACCCTGAAATTGGTGCCATCCATCTCACCAGCTGAAGCAGATCTCAGGAAAAATCTCTTATTTATGATGAGATTCACATCTGCCTTGTTGGTTACTGGGCTCACTTGCTGGAGTTGATGTGTGCCCCCTGGTGCTCATTTCCTTGCTAAGCAGTGCTCTGTTGCGGAACATGGGCCCTCTCACACACTCCAAAAAGGTTCTGTTGGTACTAGCATCCACATATGAGGGACACCATTTGTCGTTTGTTTTTCTGGGACCGTGTTACTTCACTTAACATAATGTCTTCTAGCTCCATCCATTTACCTGCAAAGTTCATGATGTCCCTCTTTACTGCTGCATAGAACTCCATTGTATACATGTACCACATTTTCTCTATCCACTCGTCAGTTGAGGGGCACCTGGGCTGGTTCCAGCTTTTTGCTGTTGTGAACAGAGCTGCAATAAACATAGCTGTGCATGTATC
>VZQC01009504.1:898726-995421 GCA_009823505.1 Rhizomys pruinosus | reverse complement strand
TTTTGCAGAAGATGATGGTACTTGTGGGTATATACCCAGGAGGGTATGACTGGTCAAATGGGGCGGCTCTTTTAGTTTCGTCTAGGTTACTCCACACTGATTTCCATAGTGCTGTTACAAGTTTATCATTCCCCCCGAGCAATGGATGAGTGTTACCTTTTCCCCACAACCTCTCCAGCCTTGGTATCATTCGTGTTTCCTGATCTAGCCAGTCTTATTGGGTAAGGTGATATCTCAAAGTGTTTAATTTGCATTTCCTTAAGATCAGAATGATGTTGAACAGTTCTTAAGTGTGTTCTCGGCATCTGCTACTATTCTTCCCTGTGAAGTCTCTATTCGAGTTCTTTGCTCCATCTTTTGATGTGATGTTCATTTGTTTTCTTCTTCTTCTTTGTTTTTTTTGAGTAGCTTGTATACTCTGGAAAATTAATGCTTTGTCAGAATATCTGCTGCTGGAAGGTTCCTTCCTCACTCTGTGGTTTTTCTCTTCACTTCCTTATTGTTCTTTTATGTACAGATAAAGCTTTTGAGTTAATGAGGTCCCAGTTGGTTTTTCACATTATCATCTTATTCTTGTGACAGCTGCTGTCTGATTTAGGAATGTCTTTTCGTACGCCTATGGTCTTAGTAGTCTGCTGCCAAGTTTCTCTTATATCACGTCCAGAGTTTGGGGTTTTCATGTTGCGAAGTCTTTGTCCATTTGGAGTTGACTTTGTACCAAGGTGAGAGATATAGGGCTTTAATTTATTTCATTCCCTTCTACAAAGTGGGCCAGAGGGCCGAGAGTAGGCGGACTGGGCCAGAGTGCCTGCACCTTTGGGGCGGCTACCCAGAAGTCACCTGGGCAGGAGTAGCTTTGAGCGGTATTCGAGGCTAGATCCCTCCAGGCCTCTGAGGCCTTTTGTTTTTTGCAGGACCGGGCGCTGGGACAGAGGGTCCCGAGAGTCGGGACAGGGCCAGAGGGGCTGCACCTTTGGGCAGGTACCCAGAAGTCACCTGCGGGGCACAGTAGCTTTGGGAGCTGGGTGTATTCCCGGGCTGAGGCCTTTTGTGCGGGACCCCTGGGCACGGGTCAGAGGGTCTGGAGAGTCGGGGACAGGGCCAGCGTGGCTGCCCTTTGGAGGCTGACCCAGAAGCACACCGGGGCAAGATAGCTTTGGAGCTTGGGTTTATTCCCGGGCCTGAGGCCTTTTGTGCAGGACCGGGCGCTGGCCAGAGGGTCCGGAGAGTCGGGACAGAGGCCAGATCGGCTGCACCTTTGGGCAGGCTGCTGCCAAGCATCTCATCACCCCACCCCTCCCCCCCTGCGCCAAGATGGTGAGAATCCAAGTGGCTCTTTTTTCTTGGGAGACCTTCAGAACACGAAGAGAAGAGGTGCTTTGGCTTCAATATTCAATAATAGCAACAAAATTGAAAAGTAGACAAGTCCAAAAAAAAAAAAAAAAAAGTTTTGTTTTGGAAATACAAAAAAAAAAAAAAACCAATAACTGCTTTGTGAACTGCACAAAAGCTCAATAAAAATCTTTAAAATTCTCTTTTTTAAAAAAACAAAACAAAACAAAAAAAGGCTCTGTTGGTTCAAGGCACTAAGAATGGAGATGGTCTACTATGCTAGTGCCCATTACGGAGTTTCTTGGCACATTTAAAGTCAGGGAGACCAATGTTTACTTTGCATCTTGAATTACATACGAGGGAACATCTATGAGTTTTTGTAGTGTCCATATGTGACAGCACTAAGATCACATTACTTTGGTTAAGATGTGATTTATACACCATCGCACATACATTTCAATATCCCAATAAGAAGGATTTCTTTCCTTTTGCTTTCCAGTACACGGTGCTGGCTGACAAGAAGGAGACTTGGAAGGCAGGCTAAGGAATGTGCTGTCTCCCTTCCTTTGTGTTTGTGTATGTTATCAGATCCTCTGTTCCAAATATCTCTGTGCTTATTGCAAACGATTCTCTTTCAGACGGTTTTTGCTTCTTACTGTAATAAATGACAACCTGAATGCATAGAGGGATCACTGGAAAACTGATGCTAGCAGATTGAATTTCAGGGAAATGTTATTATTTTTGAAAGCCACAATTCTCTGATTACCAAGATTTGCCTCTCTTTGCCTATCTAGGGAGGGCTTACTGCTGACAAATTGTAAGTCCTTTTCAAAATATTTACTATTTTCTTTCAAGGTTTCTTCATGAAACCTTTGGAATCCATACGTGAATGCTGTGAGGGAGAAGCCTGAGAGCAGCTGTGGCATCTAGATGTAATTACATGTTTAATTTGCATGCAGACTGGGAAGTGCAGAAGGTGGCAGCATTCTTACCCCTGCTGGCCCTTAGAGTTTCTTCTCCTTGTCTTTTTATTTTTATTTTTTTAAGGCAGGGAAAATAAAATACAAGATCCCCAGATTTGCCTCTAAGGCTTGTGCTGTTTAGAATGTACGTAGATAATTGTTTGCTAACCTTCTCCTTTTGCTTCCTGCTTTGGGTTCCTTTTTCTAGCACCTGGTCCCTTGTCTGGCACATAAAAGTTACCTTCCCTCCCACTCTCCTGCACAACAGAAACAAGGAGAAACTGCACTTAGTTCAAATGGGAAAAGAGATATTGCACACACTGCACTCATGGATTAAAGTCCTCCTCCACACTGGAAAATGTGCAATCTATTGTTATGGTAGATTTGATTTCATAGACACCCTGGTTGCTGACAGAATAGCACTAGGGGCTCATGATCAGTGTGGACCAAGGTTGTTCAGGAGAAAATAGTATAATAATTGATTTAAAGTGTTAAGAGATAGCCAAGAATCTTCCCCATCCATTGCACCCACCTAATCAGAGCACAGCAGGTTAGGAAGGAGTGAAGTCAGGAGAGTTCCTTGTGGGCCCCATTTTCATATTTTGTAAGAATATTATTTAGTCAAAAACATCAGAATCTTTTTCTGATTGTGCTTTATTTTCCCAGTAAGTAGCTATAAGAATCGCTTACCTTATAAAGTGGTAAAAATCCAGGCATCTCTGGTTTGATGACAGATATGTTTCGAGGCCTCATTGCTATTTTAAGAGTTATAAATATGCAAAGTAAAAACAGTAAAGTTTTGAAACAAAGGGGTCAGTTGAAATCATTGAATTTAATGATTCATTAGACCTCTGATAACTGAATGAAATTTTATAAGCCTAAATAATTACTAAGTGTAATTAACATGAATATAATTTTTCTTTCTCAAATGGTGAATTTTTCTGGCCAAGAAGGATAAAACATTTAAATGCATTGAATTTCAGAAGGTTTCATGTTGTTGTCACTTTTTAGATCACATATTTGGGTTTTGTGCATTCGGCATGCTTATCTGGTGACAACATAAAGTTTAAGAAGTTATTTACCTCAATGATTTATCACTGAGCATTCAAAACCTAAGTAGGTTTATATGCAATTTGGTGAAGAGTTTCTTTATAGTTCTGATAATCATGAATGTCCAGTATCAACTTTCATCCTTTAAAATATAATAACAGGAATGGCATCTTAAACAGAGGCATAGATTCCTAACCCGCTTGACCATTGCATTATTTCTGATGCATAAGACACATTCTGTTGAAGTTTTAAAGGAGCTGCACATAGATTTTTACAAGGCATATGGAGAGATCTGGGAATCGGGTAGGAAGTAGGGATGGTACTCCTGAAAGATTAAATAGTCCAATGCATCAGATTAAAAATCAATTTAATTTCCTGCAAACTCAGTGATTTTATTTTTATTTAGAGCTGAATAATATTCCATTTTATTTATGTATCAGATTTTCATTATTCATTTAATTTCATTATTCATCTGACAGACAGAACTAGAATATATAACATTAAGCAATATAACAATCTCAGGAAGGAAAAAAAATCCACGTATCTCCCTCATGTGTGGATCCTAGTCTATAATGTATACATGCATGCATATATATATATATATGCATAAACAAATATGTGTGGATTTACTATAATATTTGAAAAGGAGAACAAGAAAGAATTTTCAGTGCATACTAAAGAGTTCATATGTTTAGTACTTTGTGTAGGTCTTATGAATCTTCTTATGGGATGTAATATATTTTTGATGCAGAATGGGTCCTTGAATACTTAACAGTATTCACATGTGATCTACTGTAAGTCTGTGCACTTGCAGGGATATCTGAATTTTAATTCCTTTTCTCATTCTTTGAAAAAGGAACTTTTCAGTGGGTGTGTTTTTGTGATTACTAATAAACTTAAAGAAAAGAAAATAGTTTTACATATATCAAATTATATAAATTCATATAATTTTAATGGAAGTCACTTATGGAACAGCTCGAGGTATAGGATACAATTCCAGGCCTTAGGCTGGGGAGATGGGAAGTCAGACAGGGCAGTGTGTGTCTGTGACTCCAGTACTTTTATAGGGAGACTGTAAGAAGATGAAGCCTAATGCCCAAAGTCATCCTCTGACCTCAACAGACATGTAATATCTCTCTCTCTCTGTCTCTCTCTCTCTCTCTCTGTCTCTCTCTCTCTCTCTCTCTCTCTCTCTGACACACACATTTCCCATTCTTTATTAGAGTTATTATTTCATACTACAGTACCTCTACAACATAGGTATTATTGTCCTTTTAATAAAGTCAAATTAAGTACCCAAAAAAGTTTTGGCCACGTTCTCAGAGATTTTAAAGCTCGGTCTCCATCCCACACAGGCTTGTCTCATTCTGGAGTGTTTTCCTAGGCCCGTGTTCAGCATCTGCAGACATTATTCAGGTCTCACCTGTGCCTGGCTCCTTCCCAGATTCTAGCCTGAGTAGTGAGGTGTGACCCTTGCTTTCATATTTTGGATTTTCTATTTTATGAGTGATTTTGTGAACACATGTTTACATTAGTAATTAATTCATTACTGTCGGTGTTAAGGCTATGAATGAAGAAGTCCAAGATGCTGTGCATGATGGTGAATTTTGATTGCCACCTGTATTGAATTGAGAATGTCTAGATAGCAGAAAACTAAGTGTATTTATAGGTAGGATCACAACACAGTGGGTCTGAACTGATGAATGCTTTAATTTGCTGATGAATTCAAACTTGAATAGCATTTTGAGAGATGGAAGAACCTCCAAAGTTCAGCTGCCTAGTTGCAGGATATAGGTCTTCCTCCTTTGTCCTTGTACTTGGGGGGCCACTGCATGCCCCTTCACGTTAATGCACCATTCTGCTTCTTGATTGCCATTATTTGAATTGTTCTACCATGCCCTCCCTACCAACATGGGCTGAATCCCCTGAACAAGGAGGCAGAATAAACATCACCATCTGTAAATTGTTTTTGCAAGTATTTTAGTTACCACAATAAAAAGTAATATTTTAGTGGTTAAAGGAGCAATAGACAAATGACAATAGACAAAGTAAAAATAGACATAATGCTAATCCATACTTGGAGGAGAGGGTGTTGAGATACCAGGAAACATATTTTAAACTTAATTTCAGCCAAATGCAGTACTACTCAGAAGTCAAAGGCAGACACATCTCTGTGAGGTCAAGGCCAGTCTGGTCTCATAGCCAATTTCAGGCCACCTCCAGCTACAGGGAGACCCTATATCAAAACAAAAGAAAACAATAACCTCACTATGAGGTGTTTATTAATAAAATACTAATTTCATAGGTGCTTAATTTACAACAAACTGCACAGTATATATTAGTAATTCTTTATAAGATATAATTATTTCCTTTGAAAACAATAAATTGGGAAAATGATATTATTATTGCTCTCCCCTATAACATGTGTCCTGCTGATGAAGAGGAGAGGAGTAGAGTTGAACCCAGTACCTGTTGGATGTAGATGCTTATTGGGAGCCTGTGGCCTGTGGGTGTGACTGACAATTTAGTGCTTTAAGTGAGTAAACACAAAATGTGCTTAGTAAGATGTTTCCACGTTGAATGTGTGCATGTTCCCTGCAAGATTTAGCTCGGTTCAACTTCAAACTCTTCCCTATATCAGACAAGTCTATCAAGAAACTTCAGAAGCACCTTTTCAGAGCAATGGCATTAGTCAAATGTCATGATAGACACCTAAAATTATATAATGTAGCAAACATTCAACCATGAAGTAAAATTTACTAGCTACCAACTATTTCCTAGGTTCTACGTAATTTGTGTTTTCCTGTTTTACTGCCACATCAAATTGAACAGGGAATTGATTTCAATTGCCAATATTGAATTATTCTATTACATTCATTTTACAAATGATAAAATCAAGGTCCAGAAAAAATACAACTTTTCCACAGTCATCTGTCTAGGAAAGAGCATAGTCATTTCTCATTCCTGGGGTTGTTGGGCTACAGAATTTTGCCTACATGGACTCAGCCCAGAAAGCCATTTTGATTTTACAATCAACTTTTGTTACACTAAGTTAGGATTGGAATAGGCAATGTTGGTATTTAATCAGGTATAAAGAGTTATGATCTGCAGTCAGAGTCAGAAACTGGAGGAAGGAAGGAGGATGCTAGGTACCTAACTGCCTTAATACTGTGAGACATTGGCATCATTGAGTTGATTTATACATGATCCACCCTTGACAAGAGCTTCTCTGTTCATTCAAGTCATCACAAGTCCATTAAAGTCCTCACTTGTGGGCTGGAGAGATGGCCTAGCTGTTAAGAGCACTGACTGCTCTTGCAGAGGACCCGGGTTCGATCCCCAGCACCCACATGGCGGCTGAGAACCATCTGTAACTCCATTAAATTAAGTAGAAATCTGTGAGGGTGAGTGATCAGGCCTCAGTCTGAAAGGTTACAGGCCTGCGTGACTTAGCACAGGGATGCCCCCTGCAGTTAATAAATTGTAGCAATCTGATTATTTTCCCACTGTGAATTCCATTTGAATACTTCTGTCCATAGCCATGCACAGTTAGCTTCCTTTGTACTCCATAGTTTCTTAGTCTGCAATGAGAAATTGAAATTTACATATAAAACAGTTTATTTAAGAAAATAAGTGTCATGTTATGGTTTTGAGAATTATCATAAATGAACCATACATCTATGTGAGTGGAAACCTTAGCTTTTATTATCTTCAGCTAAGCTATCTCATAGAGGTTTAACAAAATAAATGAATAACTCTTGCCATATTGTCCAGAATAAAATGAAATGAGAAAAGACAGCCATTGCCTTAACCAAACATATGGAGCCTAGAACAACAAAGGAAGAAAACCTCACATTTCCATAAAATATAACTTTTATGGCTACTTTGTCCAAACCAGTTAAGGTGGGATAATTTTTTAAAATAGTTGAAAGAGGCAAAGTTTTTTTTAATGTTTTATTTAAATAGATGCTGATTTGATTATCATCTAAATTCTTCTTTAATTACTGGGAAGAGAATTTGAAGCAATTTCACTTAGAGTTGCTTGAAAGGATGATTTGCACTCTGCCATGACCTCCTATCAGCTACACACTGTCGCTCTCTTCCTTTACCTTTCCTTCTGGTGATCTACCCACCTTCCAAGGACAAGAAACTTTAAAGATCCAGAGATAATTCTGCAGGAGTTCTGGGAAAGGAGGAGAGGGATGGTGGGCAGGAAAATGAGCAGGAGAGATCAGGCAGACAAACAAGGTACAATTATTTACTTGTATGGAAAATGTCATAAAAAATGTTTGTGTGTTTAAGAAATACATTAAAACTATATACTTCTCACATAATGCCTTCGATCTCTTATGCTAATTCAGCTATAATTTTAATAAAATAAAAGTTTGGTATAGAAAGGTCTTAAAATGGAACTAGGATAAAAAAGGAAGGAAAATAGGTTGTCAGTCTTTTTAAAAGGGATAATAGGAACTGTGAAAAGGATTATTCTCTATTCAGAACCAAATATAATACTAAAGTCTCCTTAAGCTATACACTTAAGCAAAATATATTAACACAGGAGCTCGACATCAGCAATGGATTATTCTACCAAGGAGATGTTGGCCAGGGGATCCAAGTCCCCACAAAAGGTAAAGGCTCCTTGCCTCTAAACTGGGATACCTGCAAGAAGAGAGGCGATAAGGCCCTGCTGTCGAAGACCTGACATTAACATGGGAAAGATGTATTGAGACCACACATGCAAGTGTACAGATGGTCTCTGGAATACCAGAGAGTGTTACCAAAGGCCACTATACCAATAAAGCAAATATAGGTCTCCTTGAGTCAAGCAAGATTCCTCTGTCAGCACCAGCTACACCTCACCTGCCTGGAAATACTGTGCAGCAGAGGAAGCCATATGCCTGTATATCCCAAATCTAATTGGCTATTGGCTCTCTCCTTGAAGGAATAACCCACGTCTGATGCCACAAGCTTACACCCTCTAATGGTCAGGAGATCATATAAGCCACAGTAAGACCCTGTCATATTCAACAGAAAAAAATGTAATTCATGGATTAACATACCATCCAAATATCTGTGTCTATACCAAAGTAATCTATGATAACAATTAGTACTGTTTAAATACCTATATATCTAATTGCTTGTGCTTCATTAGTAGGATCGAAAGGTTATTCCTGGTCAAACTGTCAGCCCATGAAAGAAAACAGCCAGAATTGACCAGAATCCAAGACAACAACTCCAGAGAAAGTAGACTGTCTTGCTTCTCATCCACCTCTGCCCCTTTTCTAAGCCTAGAGAAAAATCTGCAGAAGAGGGGGCGTGGTAGAATGTAAGGGCTGTGATTGGGGTGAATGGTGAAACTACAGCAATATAGCCTGGACACTGATTTGATTAACTTGATTGAACATACAAGCCCCCCCCCCCCTGCTGGATGGTGGGAACCAAGGGGCTGTGTGGGTTTGGACACAACTGCTTGCAAATTGGTTTCACATGAAGGATGCTTGTACTCATAAATTTTCACTTGTTGCTAAAAAATGGAAAAAAAAAACTGAGAGAAAGATGCAGGAGAGTTATGGCAGAATGCATGATATGGGATGGGGAGAAGGGAAGGGGAAATATGCCTGAACTGAATTGGAAAATAATGTATGAAATACACAAAGCATCAATAAAAATGATAAATAAAAAGGATACTAAAAATAGGAACATGGAAATTATGTACCTGAGGATGGGAGAGAGAGAGAGAGAGAGAGAGAGAGAGAGAGAGAGAGAGAGAGAGAGAGAGATTTATTGGAAATGAGTAGCCAGTTATATATGTTTGACATTGAAAACAAGATGTTCTTTGTAATAACCTAGAAGATAAGAAAAATCTATTTCTAGCCTGTGTTTGGAGATATATCAAGTTATGGTGTAGTTGGGAGGTCACCTTTAAACTTAGCACTCAGGAGGCAGAGGCAGGTGGATCTCTGAGTTCAAGGCCAGCCTGGTCTACATAGAAAGTTCCAGGACAGCTCGGGCTCTATGGAGACCCTGTCTCAAAAAGACCAAAAAAAAAAAAAAAGTTGCAAAAAAAAGATGGTGCCAGTCATTGGAACATTTCCCTCTATGGTGCTTCTCAGAGCTTCATGCTGCCATGGTAGACCCTGGGGTGGGCACATTGCAGCTGTGCATAGGGTTGAAAAGGTGATATCCACCCCTCCTTAGAAAAAGAAAATGAACTAGAAAAAGCCCACCAATGCATGCCAGTAACATTGAAGAGTTTCCTTCTATTGAGCTCACTCAGAGAGTTGGCGTGCTTTCACGAAGACAGAGCCTGGGCTGGACATCCCTGCTGCTTTAGATGAGAAGACAGAGATGAGCTAAAGCATGTCTGGGAGAAGAAAGGAGGGCAGATCAGGAAAGAAGAGGAGGAAACAGAGGGGAAGGATGCAGAGAAGGATTACCAGAAAATTCCTGGACTTCCCATAATACTGAAGTCATCCAGTCTCAGGATTCCTTCCACATGGAAAACAAAAGCTGCTCTAAAATTAAATCTTAGTCACAGGGAGAATTCTCTCAACTTTGCACTTCAGTGTTAAAGTAAAAAAGGAAAAACAGTGTTCAAAAGGTGCAAATCACAAGTGGTCTATATCCTATCATATTTAGAGTAGTAGAAGTTAATGCTAGAGAAAATTATATTTTCACAATTCCTGGTATAAAATTACACTCTCATCTTTGTGTGTGTTTATGTAGTACCACCTGGTGGCTGCCAAAACCATTTCAGGAGAAAATAATGCATTCTCCGCATTTCAAATTAAGGCTTCAGTCTCAGGTGGAGCTGAGAAGAACTGGAAACTTGCTGGAATGAGATCACGTGTTTAAGGTTTGAGGCGGGTGGAAAGGTAGCCCCCAAACAAGTCAGGCGGCTGGCCAGTGCCACTAAGGACACCAGAAATGCTAGGAATGTCCCCTGTCAGGTCTCCCTCCATCACAGTGAATAGCTGCTGATTTCTTTGTTCTGGGTCTCCCGGATGCCAGCCAACCACACATTACACTGAAGACCAGCCGCCATGGGAACGTTGGTAAAGGATCCTAGCAGAAGAAAACCTAAGCAGAACACAGGGAGCTGTCACCCTCAACACCTTGACCTCATTCCCATTGGGCTGCAGTGAGCCATGGTGACAACACTCCCCAAACTGTCGCTCACTGTTCTACAATATCAACGTTCTCCTCACTACTGGTGTAAATCAGCTATTCAGAGCTAATCCCCTATCCATTTTTTATCCTCCTCCAAATGTATCTCCTATATATGTCTATCCTCCTCTCTCTCCTTCAAACAGTTATCTAATGAATAATCATTTGTCCCAAGTTGTGTGCTGACACTAACGGAGTCAGCATTTAACTAAAGGCTAAGAGTATCACCATTTCCAGTCTAACAGAGGAGGACATAGCTAATAATGAGACTGTGGGAGATTCACTGCTCTGATCTGCTTTGATCAATTCATTTAATTCTCACAGCAACCTTGTGAGTTAAAAAGTATTTTCTTCTCAATTATACTGATGATGGAACTGAAGAACAGTGTAAGTAATTTGTCATGGTCAGTGGTCACAACTGCAGAGAATGTTCTCCCTACTCTCCGCAAGCAGGAAAAGAAGAAGCAACTGAAAATAAAAGTAGAAAGATGATTTGGAATAGCAAGCTGTGCTATATAATAAGGATGCCATAAAACAACGGAGGTGAAGAGAAATGAGCACAGGAAGAGGGGAGCCGTAGAGTAAGTAGAGTAGCCAGAGATAGCTCTGGGGAGATGATATTAGAGTTGAGAATCCATCCTGCAAACATCAAGCAGGTCGAGTCTGTCAGCAGAAGGAACAGGGGCAAAGGCACAAGGAATATCGGGGAAGGTAAAAGAGTAGAGAGGGCTTCCATAGTCAAAGAGACAAGGAGATGCTACGTGCCCCTACCATATATGGAATCTGAACAGGGAGATGCTATGTGCTCCTACCATATATGGAATCTGAACAGGGAGATGCTACGTGCCCCTACCATATATGGAATCTGAACAGGGAGATGCTACATGCCCCTACCGTATATGGAGTCTGAACAGGGAGATGCTATGTGCCCCTACTGTATATGGAGTCTGAACAGGGAGATGCTACATGCCCCTACCATATATAGAGTCTGAACAGGGAGATGCTATGTGCCCCTACCATATATGGAGTCTGAACAGGGAGATGCTACTTGCCCCTACCATATATGGAGTCTGAACAGGGAGATGCTATGTACTTCTACCATATATGGAGTCTGAACTTCTACAATATTTTGCTTGCAACCACATGTTCTGGACTTAAATCTATCTATGAGACTAATCTCTTCAAATAAGGACATTTTCCAACATTTTATTTACATGGAATCAAGTATGATTTTTTTCACATTATAAGGTATACATGCTTAATTTGCATATATGGGTAGATGGATGGATGAGATGATGGGTATAAGGTATATATGGTTAATTTGTAGAGATGGGTAGATGGATGGATGAGATGGCAGGTATAAGGGAGTGTTGATGCTCTAAGTGTTGCCTGATGGTCTTCACTGATATTCAAATGATGTCCTCAGGGGTTGAAATATTGCTGAAAATCAGCCTTAAGAGGAGTTTTAGCTTCCACATCCAGAGAATAGCCTAGCTACACAGAGAGCAAGTCAAGGAACTTTAATAAAATACTATAGTGAAAGGAAAAAATATGTCAACCCATCTTGATTTTTTGTTAGATAGGCTAACCTTGTAAGTCTCAGCTTAAAAGATTTCATGTTACTTTCTCTGGAAGGAAATTCCGGCCTCTAAGGAGATTTTACATTTAGCACTGATGTCTCCATTGCTCACCAAAACACTGTAATTACCATGTAAGTGACAGGACTGTCCCATGTTATACCCTCAGCACTTGAGAACTAATTCATATTAGTAACAATATTCCTATGATTGATAGAGGTTCTGATCTGCCTAGAGTCTACAGTTAAAATTAAAAAAACAACTCTTCTCCTTAGGAATCAGCCATAGATAACTCATATGATAAGAAATTCCATTTTTTCCTAAGAGCAGTTCCTGCTTACTCAGGGGAACCTAACTGCAAATCCGTACCAACCCCTCAGGGCCAAGGCCCTATCCCTCCGCTCCGCAACTGTAACTTTTTCAAATTTGTGTTATGGCAATGAATGTAGCATAATTTTCTCTTTCTCTCCTTTCTTCTCTGAGATTTCAGATAGATTTATTCTTACCACTCATGTTAAGAACTTGAGTAGCCAACTCCCCAGCACCCCTCTTTTTCCAGCGTAAGTTGAGAACATTCTCCTGTTGACTTCATGCACTGCATAGCATCCATTTGGCATACCTGAATGGCTAACATTGCTCTTCTGAAACTTTGAAATAAAGTGTCTTAAGCACTGCAACAACATGCCAAAAGTACAATTGATTTAATGATTGAAGTGGCTACTAAGTGCCTAATTGGTAGATAGTAAGTAGAGGATGAATTGAGGGTTCCTGCCCTGATTGGACTGAAAAGGGATGATGGAAGATTTCATTGTTGATACCTAGGACAGTATACATTTTTATCCTTATGAATGATTTATTGCAGGAATTTTCAACTAAGAGTTATATACCAGATGGCACTAGGCTAACTAAGTCCCAGGGTGGCACAGGTTGGGTAGTGAGATTCTGCCTAAAACTGATTAATTAATTAAATAATTAATTAATTTGTATTTATATTATATGAATGTTTGATATTTTTATTAGCTTTGTGCTTATTTTACATGTTTTTCCATATATAGATGTATATTACCTCTTCAGAAAAAGATATACTTTCTGAAGCAGAACTCTAAGAATAAAAGTATGAATATGTATCTATAAATCATTCTTTTCTTTCCTGCTTTCAAGAATCATAAAATTGTTATTAGGATTCCAGTAATAAACTCAGGACTTCAAGTCTGATTTATGTAATTCATCTCCAATTACATCAAGAGTATTTTGGTGTTTATGGACTTTGCAATGAAGTAGGATTCAGATTTATGAGGCAGAGTGATTATTATTTCAGGAACTTAGTAAGGAATGGTATTATCATAAGCATTTCAGTATATTTGTGGGTTTTGTGGATTTATTGTTTGATTAATTAGATGGAATGAGATGAATAGTAGGTTTCTTGGTGGTCTATGGCAAATCTTTACAGGAAAGGAATTTCTCCATCAACACTCTCTCCAACTCTGCAACCAGAGCCATAATTCTATGTTCAGTGTTTTTCTCTAAAGGGCTCAACAAACTAATACAAGATTTAAGAATGGATGGAAAGATGTGGGAGGAGCTGATGGTGATGCTACTACAGTGATAAAGAAAGCTGTAAAAGCAGCTGGAGAAAGGCCTAGCTGTGAAGAGGAGGAACTTCCCTTGCAGAAGACCTGACTTCTGCTCCTTGCACCTTTATTGGAAGGCTCACAACCACCTGTGACTCCAACTCCCTGAATATTGCCCTCTTATGGCCTCTGAGGGAAACTGCACTCACAGGCAGACATATTCCTATACATAATTAAAATATGTATTAAAATACACCTATAAAAGAGTCATTTAGAAGAAGTTTTGAAGGCAAAAAGAAGAGGTTTATGAGGCTAGTGTTTTCTTCGTGTTGTATTAGTCACTTTTCTGTTGCTGAGATAGAACCACCACAACCAAGGGAACTTATGAAGAGCTTATTTGAGCTTACAATTGACAGTTCCAGGGGAATTAGAGTCTCATCATGATAGGGATGCAAGGTGTAGAAGATGCCGGAGCAGACAGCCAAGGTTTACATCTTCAAGCAGGCACAGGAAGCAGAGAGAGATTGTCAAGGCTTTTTGAACTCTCTAATCCTGTCCCCAGTGACACACTTCCTCCAGCATGGCCACACCTTTCAAGAGCTCCCAAAACAGCACCACCAACTCTGGAAAAATTTCCAAATACTTGGAGCCTATGGGAGCCATGCTCATCACACTTGCCTACTAAGAAACATGTTAGTGGCATGAAATTTAGGAAATTTAGAGAAACTTTAAGAAAATGAAGGTTACCTCTATTTCATAAGCCAAATGTGATTTCCAGTATGCATTCCCACACATGCTCACCTGCAGATAAATTTACATGAATCTTAAGACACTGTTGACATATTTACTCACAAATAATGCATTTCTCACAGCACTTTCCTCCATTCCCTGAAACATTCACTCATGCTTATGCACTATGAATTAATGATTTCTTTAACTAATCTGTATTCTTGGCATTTTGGTTATTTCCAGTGCTGGCCACTATATTTTGACAATGGCTGTCAGTGAGCCAAAGAATTCAGATGCACTTTAATTACTTGTTTATAACACATTATGTGAAGAGGATTTATGAATTGGACACTTCTGTATTATGAATGTGGCTTTCCTCAAATTCATATGTTGATGCTCTAAATCTCCAAAGTAATGGTATCAAGAATGGACTTTAGGAAGAAAATCATGTCATAAAGTCAATCCTTTTGGATAGGATTAATGCCTTTATGAAAGAGACCCAAGGGTGCACAGAATTCCCTCTACTCTGATGATGTTGCAGGAATGTACCAACTGCCACCCATGAAGGAGTTCTCACCAAACATAATACAAAGCATTCTTTATAGCCATACAATAAGACTAAGATAATAACTAAAATATTTCAGAGGTTGGTGAAAAATGAGCCAAGTGAGAAGAAAGTGAGACGATTCACTCCGAGGAGAGAGGAAATGATGGAGCTAGGTCTATAGGAAAGTCGAGAGGAGCCAGAAGGAAAAGAAGGAAAAACAGCTTCTAAGCACCCCTGCAGATATTTATTATTGGGAGATAAAACCAGAAAGAGCTCTGCTGTAACTGCTCTTTCTCACAGTGACAAAGGAAATGTGTCCATCTGAGATCAGAGGTTACTAATATATCTGAAGATTCAAAGAGTCAAAGTTTAGAATGGCCAGTTTTGGAAAGAAAAGTAAGCAACATAATATAAATACAAAAGTCTGAATCAATCACATACTTGATATTCATTTACTGTCAACACACCGACAACATGATGATGGTTGAAGAAATTAAATGCATGGATATTCAAGGCATATGGCAAGTTTATGTAGAATAAACCTGTGTATGAACCACTCTCCCCCTGTAAACTCTAGTGGCGATAAGAGACTTAAGTCTGTGGAAGGACATCAAGTGACATCTGATGTGCCATCATCAAATTAGAAAACCCGGTGTTCCAGACAGGAAGCAAGATAATGAAAATAAAACCTTTATTTTGGGTAGTGCTTCTGTTTCAGACTAGAGGCCTGGCTGATGGAGCTGTCCTTGGCTTTCAATGTATTTTGTAACATGTAATTATGTAAATAATAAGCATTATGCCTTCAAACTGCCTTAGATCCTTTGGAGACCCCAGATTAACCATTTTTATTAAAATATAGAACCTTATTTTTAAGGAAGATAATTAAAATATTTTGTAATGAAGATGGAAATCATAGTGTCTTATGCTATCTAAATCCATGGGGATTTGTAGCTAAAATAGGTTGAAATTTTAATAGTGTGAATCTCTTTTTTGATAAACCTGCCTCAGGCATGCTAATAGATGGGTTTGCTCAAGCTATAGATAACTCAGAAATTCTGAACTTAATTTGGAAATGTAAAAATCTGTGAAAAGTAGGGAAGAAATTGTTAGAAACTTTGTTTAAAGTTTTCTCTTTTAGATGTGCTGTAATTTCAGGAATGTTTTCAGTATTGGTTGATGTGATTACCAGCCATGTTTTAAGCAAGCTGCATATGAAGTAGAGGATTAGACAGCAAGACATAAACAAAAACAATCTCTATCCTCGGGCTCTTATAATCCCATCCCCCCATAATAGGGCACGGAAACATGTCCTTGCTACAATTTTGTGTGAGGCATTCCCAGTGAACTGGAAAGCCAAGGAATTGAAATGAATGATTTTAATTTTTCATAGAAGTGTTTCATGAGTGAAAATACAGTTAATGTCTGCATTTGAGTCAGGGGATATTTTATCTAACTCTGCACTAAAATTCACATTTACATAGAATAATTACTGACTTATATAGAGAATGCACATTTATATAGAATAAAAACTCACTAATTCTTGGAAGAATAAGCCAATTGTGCCTGTAGTTTTTGTCTAGCTAGCCATTAGGAATTCCAGTCAATCAAGTGTGGATTTTTATTTTTGACTTGAAAAATTATTTTAAAGTTCCTCCTCTTAGATAAAGTATAAATATGGATTATCTAAGGAGCATATCTACCAACAAAATGCTTGTTTGTCAGTAACAAATAAACACAAGAAACAGATACAATATTGAAAGCAAAAGCAAGGGGAAGAAAGAAATGGATTTGTTTTGTATCTGCTTTCTATTTGTGAAGGGACTCACCAGTGGTTCAGCTAGAAACGTCCGCATGTCAGAATCCAGTGGTTATTCTTTTTCACCTGAAGTAGTGGTACTCTTCACAAATGAGGTCAACACTAAATTTAATTTACCTTCTTATTGGTTAAATACAGATTATTGGGAGTCCCTACTAGAACTTTCCTTCCAGTTTTCATGGGGCTGAGGAGGGCTTGCCAGATATACCAGTGAGCTCTGCTTCCTCGCTTTTCAGAAGGGAGCACAAAGGCCACTGGACTTAGATTATTATTATAGGATAAGCCGGTCTCAGTCTAAGATTTCATGTTTTAAGTGTGGTATTGAACCCAACTCAAGCCAACACGACAAGAGCACAGATGATAGAATTCCAAATTTCAACTCTGTTTTCTCTAATTACTGAATTTAACAAAATGAAAAAGAAATTGTACCACAGAAGTTACACAGGCAAAGGAAGGCTTTTTTCAAGATTCTTTCAATAGAGAACAGATAGAATCCTGGGAAGAAATGGACTGAACTCCACAAGGATTGGAAGCAGTTTTAATCTCTAACATGAGCAAAAGGAAGGTATCAGGAGACAGCACAGGAGAAGCTGATTGGTGTGACTGTTATCTAACACAGATTAGATACACAGCTTTGGTTGGCTTATTGTCTGTCATCACTTTTCAAATCCACAAATCCCAGGTCCTCAAATTTATACCTCATAGGGTCAGCAAAACAGCTTAAGATATCTTAAACTAGTGTTCTAAATTATGGGAGGGTCTGAGCTGTAAAAATGAAGCAAGCATCTGATTTCTGAAGTGAATAGGCAGGCCATCTTAGAAACAGATCCCTTGAGGATTCTTCAATTCTACATCTTCACCTTCAAAAAGAGGGTATCCATCCTACCTTAAGGAGGTTATTGAAGTTGTAAGGACTAGTATTGCTAATGAAGTGCAACATGGAGGAGGCTAACTTTGCCAGTGGTGTAAGTAAACAGTAAACCCAACAGCCTTCCATGTATAATAACCCCCATTAATGTCAGATTCAAAGATTGTTGCTAACTCCCTATTTTTTTCATTATCTTCATTTTTCTTTTGCAGAGAAACAAACTGCCTTCAGAGAAATCAGGCTTTATCCAAAGCCCATGCCAGTATGTGTAGAGCTGTGATTCACACACAGGACTGTGCACTCACCAAGTCTTGGTGTCTCTAGGGCAGTATATTTCTCAGAAGGTTTATCAGGCCTCTTACCATAAAAAACACACCTACGCAGTCACCCTATGCTGAAAAATGAGAGGTCAGCAGAAACTTTCAGATAACGTCCAAACGAGGATTACATAGGTACAATTTCACATTTTTGAGAATGGACCGTGTGAGCTTTTAAGAATATCAGTGCACTATTAGGGGGAAGGCAGGCGACCTTTCCTTTCCTGGGCTTCCATCCTCAGCGTTAGCAGTGGAGTGGGGCTGTGTTCTTTCTGTAAGCTTTTTACCTCCAGGGCACAGCTGAGCAAAGAAGTCTTCTCTGAAGAGCAAGATACCAAATAAAATCTTGTCTTTGGGGCTTAGACTGCAACGTGTGACTTTCTCTCCCACTCGACTTCTCAATGCAAAGAAAATCTATTTTCCAGTCCTGCTGCAGATGTGCATTAGCAGGTGAACTCAGCCTGGTGAGACAGCCCTACATAGAGAACAGTGGACCTAGTGCCATAATCTTAGGCTTTAAGCTACTTTCCACTAAGACACAATGGCCTGGGAAGTGGTAATTCTTTTCTCTGAGCCTAAATTTTCTTTTCTGTGGAATGAAGAAAGCCAATTCTAAGAATTATTCATTAGTCTTATCATTAGTAGCCATCCAAATGTTATTTCTATGCAAGATATATTTAGGGATCACCTCAGTAGATGCACTTCTCAGATGTACTGCCTTGTTCTTCATTTGCATAGGAAAGCAGTCTGGATGTACAGACCTGCACTTCGGAGATATACAGGTCTCATCTGACCACTCTGTCCACTGCTTGCTACTTCCACGATGTGAAACACATTGTCTATTCTTCAGTTTCAAACACCTTACCTGTCAAATTGGGTGTCACGGATATGTGTCAGGTCTTTGTCGTTGACTGGTTCCCTTGCCTAGCACTTGTCTAAAAGCTTTTCTGTGATTAGAGAATCCCCCACTTGACAGGCCTACCTTCTCTGAATGTACATCCACGAATGAACCTTTCCAGCTTCTCTTGTCATTAAACCTCAGGCTCCTGATCTAAGGCTGCCAGTCATATCAGTGGACTTCCTATTGGATGAGGAAAGAGGTCTCACAGTGAACATGCTCCTGGAAGAATAGTGGTAAGCTTGCCAGGCCTCAGAGAGAACCATTTAATGATTGAAGTGTCTGGCATTATCCACACAGTCTGTCACATTCCTCCCATAAGTGGTCCGTGTTGTAGTTAAGCACCAGACCTGACCGAGGATTGTCTAAGAGTCAGGCTTCAGCTCCTCTGAATCCTCAGAGTTGCTTTTAATGAACTTCTTTGATGAATCCTATTTCTGCTTAAGCATATTACAGTGAGGTTTGTGCTGTCCCTGGGAAGACAGATACATGGAGATAAGAAAAACCTATGGTTAGGGTCAGTTTAAATATCAGAGAGGGACAACACTTGGAGCAGAGTTATATTTTACTATCTTGATATATTCAATATTTTGATATTCTTTGGGAAGTCCTTGAAGATCACGATGCATGTGGGTTAAGACATCATGCTGTACTTGAAGGGTGCCAACTCCCTGTAGGAGAGGCAGTTTGATGTTAGATCGTCTATATTTCAATCACATCTCCCCTTCCCACCAAGTTTACAGTGCAAAGCAATCCTGTCTCTCAGTTTTATTTTCGTCTGTAAAATAACAGATTAGTTTCTTCCTCATGCGATTGGTGCTAAACCTAAGTTCATTCAGCCATGCCATGTAAAGCTACACTCATCAGATGATCAGAGTTTATGCAACCTGGGTCCCCAGTTGCCTAAGGAACTGAGTCAAATTCTTATAGCAATGTCAGCTGTGTGCTTCCTCCAGTGCTAGCGAGAGCGCTGAGCAAGTGGCAGGGCTATGTGCTCCTTGAGCTTGCTGCACGTCTCCCAGCACCATTGTTTTTCTGAGTAAGTGGGCAACTAACTGTGATCATTACTCTTCTGTGAGTGAAGAATCTCTTGGTGACATTGTCAATCTGACCAAGCTAGAAAGAAATGCCGACATCAGAACCCAAGCTTTCTGATTGGAATCCAAGCTGTGTTTCAAACACCCACACTGGTTTTATAAGAGCTAGGTATCTGACAGCTGATAAAATGATGCTGGAGAGGTTTGACAACTTCCCCTTTGTTGGCGGAGCTATTGGCTTTTGAAAGAGGGCCTCATAATATAGGTCTTCCTGCTTTAGCCTCCTGAGTGCTGAAATAACCACCAATACATCAAGACACACACACACACACACACACACACACACACACACACACACCTCAGTGTCTTCCTTCTTCTAACATATTCGGCATGCATTTAGTACATGGAAACATAAGGACAATTACTTTAGAAAATAGTATGATTCAGAACATCTACACTGGAAGGATTCTGGCATGAGTATTGCTATGCAAGATCTAGGACTCTGTAAGACAGACATAATCTTCTTTATCAGCACTCAGCCATCATCTGAATTTAATGGGTCTCCTTTCATTGAGGTTGGGCAGGTTCCCCCTCTCGTGCGGAAGCCTGTTAACAACTGTTTTAGCAAAATGTTTCCTCCTGGGCCAGACTCTTTTTCTTCTTTACCTCATTTTACTAAAGGTCACTTATCACAACTGCAGTTAGATTTGGCCATTTAACTATAAGAAGGAAAATTAAAAGTTTGAGAAATGAACATGTCCATTGCAGTCTGTTGATCTCTTAAACTGTATCCAGTTAATACCTCAGCTGATGAGGGTAACTGAATGGAAACCATCACCTACTCTCGTCATGGGGAATGAACTGTATCCAGTTAATACCTCAGCTGGTGAGGATAACTGAATGGAAACCATCACCTACTCTCGGCATGGGGAATGAACTGTGTCCAGTTAATACCTCAGCTGGTGAGGGTAACTGAATGGAAACCATCACCCACTCTCGCACGGGGAATGAAGTCAGGGAAAACAGAAGAACCAGTACCTTACGGCAAAGCTTGTTCTTTTACCACAATGCATATTCCACTTAAAATCTACTTTGGACTAAGTATGGACCTTCGAGATATGGAAAACTTTAACAGAGAAAATAAAGAGAAATTAAAATGGCAAATCAAAATTATGTCTTAGATTAGTTCAGTTTATATACTTCCAAGCAGATCTCTTATGATAAATATTTTAAATGTGTATTTATATTACCTTTAGTTATAAAATCATAGTTGAAGGTAACTTCCCTTTTGCTTTCTTCATATTAAAAACCATTTTAGTCAATATTTGAAATGTGTAGTTATATGAAATTTAGATAAAATTCATAATTGAAGTTAACCTCTATTGTACTTTCTTCACATTAAATCCTATCCTAGCATTTCATTCACAGTGAGTAATCAAGGTACACTTTAGCTTGGGTGTCACTTACCTTTAAGGCCATGCTGTTCACCACTGCTTGGTGTGGCATCATAACTTGTTAAACCTGTTGATCTTCCCTTGATCTTACATCGCCTCAAGTCTCAGAGATCAGTGAACAAAAATTACTACATGGATGATTCATATTTTTATACAATGCCTTTATGTTGTTGACAGTGAAAACATTGCTTTTTAGTGTTAATCTGAATTTCCCCATGAGGTCTGGGAACTTAGAGCAAATGGCTAATTGCAAAAAAATTTCCACAAAGAAACTTCCACTATAAATGTAAAGAAATTACACTGTTTCCTTAGTCTTATCTAACTGAAAATACTTTCATTCATTTTGAGGAAACTAACTTGGTAGAACAGAAGCCAAGGAAATATCTCCCATGTTGAACATGTGGTTTTCAACATCCCCACACACAATTCTATGAATCCATGTTCTAAGCTATCACCAGGAAAAATTCCAAAAAGTAAATCTCAGTGATGACGCAGTGCTACGTATTATCTGCTGTTCCCTGCAAGGTTTGTAACTCAATATTGCCTTTGTCTACTAAACTCTTGATTCTTCGAAAGCTTTGCCATTGGACTTTTAGGTAGAAACGTCACTTTCCTCTTTATAGGAACACAATGGCAAGACATTATTTAATGCACAGGGGGAACGTCTACAGGCTTTGCAGAAAAGGTACAACAAGGGCCCTATTGTCTAAGGGTGCAGTCATTCTTCTGGAAAATAAGAAGACATGGGCTGTAGACTAAATGTGAATGAAGATCAGGAATACAAGTAGAGAGGGAGTTTCAGTGTCACATGGACCCACCCAATTCTAGTAATGTTTTAATTCATGCTCAGGTTCTCGTATTAAGAGCCAGAAACCTCAGGGATGTATGGGGGAGAGAGAGAGAGAGAGAGAGAGAGAGAGAGAGAGAGAGAGAGAGAGAGAGAGAGAGAAGTGACTGAAAAAGGAAACACAGAAGAGCCACAAGAAACATCAAAAAAAACCAAACAAACTTTCAAGGCTGTGGCCAGACATACTCAAACTGGACTTTCATTTGCTAAATTAGAAGTTATTTCTTTTTTTTATTTAATTTTTATTGATGCTTTATGCATTTTGTACATCATTTTCCAATTCAGATCAGGCATATTTCCCTTTCCCTTCCCCCCCACCCCTACCCCATCCCAGATCATGTATTCTGCCGTAACTGTCTTGCATCTTTCTCTGTTTTTTTTTTTTTTTCATTTTTTAGCTATAAGTGATAATCTATGAGTACAGGCATCCTTCGTGCAAAAGCAATCTGCAGGCTGTTGTGCCCAAACCCCCACAGCCCCACCATCCAGTGGGGGGTGACAGGTTAAGTTATTTCTAACATCACTCATCTATTAGCCACCTGGTGTAGAATTTTGTCTTGCTATTTCAAGTGTTTAAGTGTCCACCTCTGGAGGTTTAATTCCTGATTAGAGTGCTAAAGTTGTTCAAAGCTGTAGGTACAAATTGATTTATGTGCACATACATCCATTCTTTATAAAGAAATATATTAAATAAATGTGCCCGAGTATGTAGCATCTCTGGTGCTATTGATAGAATATGAATGGTATAGCTGTACTTTATGACTACCAGCTGTTCTAATGGCAAAAATAGATCATACAGGCACTCACAAAGAGGGCAAAACGTCCAGATGCTTCATGGTGCCCAAGAGGATTATGTTTATCTGTCCACATGTGATATAAGATGGGGGATACTGACAATATCGGCAAATCAAATATAAACTGGATGATGTAGAAAGCCCACAAGGAACAGCGAGGGCATAAGTGGGTGCCGTTTGATGATTCTAGTCTTTGAAAAATTCATTATGCTTGTTTTACAAGTATGAGAGTATTCCCTGCGTGTATGTAAGTGCACCATGCCATGCAATGGCCGTGGAGGTCAGAAGAGCATGTTGGATCTCCTGGAACTGGCATTATGGACAGTTGATGGCAACATATGGGTGCTGGGAAGTAAGAGTAGCCAGTGCTCTTAGCCACTGAGCCTTCTGTCTAGTCCTGATGCTTCCATTCTTGACTCTAGTTTGTATTTTACAGATTAACATGGATTTGGGATATAAAATTTATAAATATAATGTCCCTAACTATTTCATGCATGTACTGGAGACACAACAGGTATCTGTGAATCCCAATATACCAATGTCTGTTGAATCCTGAGAATATTGGAGACTAGGATATTTCTAGGGCAAGAGTGGTACTTCAGTGCTACAGTACAAGCTGCAGAAGCATGAGGCCTGAGTTTGGATCCCAGGCAAGGTAGCTATGTCAGTAATCCTAGTGTTCCTACAACACTGTGGAATGAAGAGACAATAGAATCCCCAGAAACTGGCAGGCTAGCTAGTCTGTTATATGCTGTGATGAACGAGAGAACCCATCTCAATAGAACATGTCTCAAGAGAACTCATTTCAAGAGAACCCATCTCAAGAGAACCCATCTCAAGTAACTTGGAAGATGAAGAGGACAACCGGAGGTCCTCTGACCTCCACACCTCTAATCTCCAGTCACACATCACACACACACACACACACACACACACACACACACACACACACACACAGATTATTTTGGAGGACTATATCTAACCTGTTACAAACCTCTGGATGTTACATCAGTCTCCACAGAATTCCTAGCCTATAGGTAAAGAGAAACCCTGAATGGTTTTGTCTTAGAATAAAACCTCACTAATATGAAATGCAGAAAGTGCTGACAGAACAGTCTTCATAGCAGATGACTTAGGTCAGAAATTCTTATGTCTCTGCTTGTACTACCTAGCCTACATCCTTGGTCATTTTCCTGTAGAGCCCCTGTCCACACCAGTAATCAGTAACATTGGTGGGGAAGTTGGGGGTGAGGGAATGGGGATGATTAAACAAACTACATAGAACACAGCAATGAGTGTCTCTCTCTCTCTCTCTCTCTCTCTCTCTCTCTCTCTCTCTCCCCCCCCGTGTCTTATTTTCCACAAGATAAAAACTTCTTGGATCAAATAAATATGCAAACAAATCCTTTATTAATGCACACAAACATCATTTGCTACCTGGAAAGCAAGGTTGGATCAAATAAATATACAAACAAATCCTTTATTAATGCACACAAACATCATTTGCTACCTGGAAGGCAAGGTGGTTACAATGCAGACCAACCATTTACTGACATTACAGAATGATAGGTCCTTTTTTTTTTTTTTTTGAGGAACAAAGCACCCTGGCCCCAGACCATGCAACACTGCACAATTTCTATACACATACTTTTCCTAGTCACAGAAGAAGCAGGGTGGAATGTCCAGGTAAGGCTGGAGATGTGGGTTCAGTCACTTTCAGTCATGTTGAGAAGTACAAGAATTATAGTATTCCAATCTCTATGTCTGGATAGGATTTGCGAGAACATATAATTAATTTATAATTTTGTAAAGCTACTCTAGATGATGACTATTGATGGCTAGGGTGCACAATTCTAGAAGAAGCCAGGATACATTGAACAGCAATGCTGAATGACAGAGGATAGAACCATTTAGAAAAGGAAATAATTTTCTAAAACATGGCATTTTAACATGGGTACAGGGAAGGAGGGCAGATTTGATGAATCTCAGAGTATAGTGGCCATATGTGACTTCAGAAAAATTCCTTATTGATGAGTCTGTTTTAGTTTTTTTCAATTTTTAAATTATGGCACACTTGGCATGTAATAAACTATATATCTTTAGAGTTTATAACAATAATTTATATGCTCATGAGGTAACTACATTCAAATTATGAACTTACACATCTCTCCTCCTCCAGGTGTTTCTCTTATCTCCCTTTGACACATAACCCCACCTTCCTCAAGCAACCACAATTCTCTCTCGTAGATGAGTTTACTATTTTTTTTACAATTTGTACAAATATCTATTTGATATGGTCTCTTACTCTGTGCATTATTTTGAGCTGACATATGACTATCATCAGTAGTTTATTCTTGGTTAATACTGAATAATTCTCCAATGGATAGGAGTGTGACATGTGTTGATCCATCCATTCATCCTTTTTTGGTAGTGGCATAGGGTTGACATGAGCCCAGGCTATCCTCAAACTCATTTGTGATTCTCCTGCTTCTGCCTCCTGAGAGCTGGGCCTACAAGTGTGAACTCTCACCCTTGCCTCTGCTCTCCTGTTTGAATTTGAGTTCTTCCACTTTGTAAGAATGAGGCTAACACAACTATTCAAGAGCTTTCCTGTGCCTTTATTTTCTCTTGGGTAAACCCTAAGATAAAATTTATGAATCATGATATAAATGCATGTTTAATTTTCTTAAGAACCAGCTAAACTGTTTTTCAAGGAATCTGCACAATTTTACATTTTCACTAGAACATTCACTTGTGAATGTTCCTGTTGCTTTCCTTCGCTGCACACTGCATAGAATCCACATTTTAATTTTAGCCAATTTAAAAGAAGTATGATCCTCTTTATGACATGAATTTTATGTTCTGAATGACCAATGATACTGAGTGCCTTCCCTCTACTTCTTTGTCACCTGTGCCCATTCATTAGTGCAGCGTCTGTTCAGAGCTTTCGACTACTCATTGAACTATGTTGTTTACTCTTACAGAGTTCTCTGAAATTCCTTTATATGTTCTGGAAACAAGTTCTCCTTATCTTAGGCCATTCAGATTGCATAGTTTATAAATATACCATGAATGTATCATCGATAGTTATGAAAGCTAAGAAATCCCAGCTTAAGTTTCCATAAGGACCATTGTCTAGAGAGTAAACTGTGTAGGAGATGATATGCTTTGCTTTGTCCTCTAGAGGGATTGACCACTACGTCCTCATACGGCAGAAGCCCTAAAAGGGTCAAACGCAGCTTCCCAAGACTTGTAGATGGCATGGATGCCTTCCTTATCCAGTCTCCCTCCTTCAAAGGTTCTACTCTTAATACCGATGCACTAAATTTCAATGGATTTTAAGGGGGACACAAACATTCAAGCCACAGTTATCCACACACAGTATGCTTTGTAAGCATTTTTTCTGGTTGGTGTCTTTCAAAGGTGAGAAGTTTGAAACTTGATGGAGTCTAAGAAATTTCATTTCCTTTTCATAGATAACATTATTTGTTTTCCTTTGTTAGATTATTCTTTTCATTTCAAACCTAAAATTGTTTGCTTAGCCAGGGATCATTTAGATTTTTCCTTATTCTCTTGAAGACGTTTCATAGTTTTAGGTTTACATTTGCACATATGATACATTTATAGGTAATTTTAAATGGTCTGAGATTAGACTAGAACATATAAACATGATATTATTTCTATCAGTCGCTGATTTCCTAGCATCATTTGTGAATTATATTATTGTTCTTAATTTATTTGCCTGTTCTAGTATTTTAAAATCCACTATCCATTTTTTCATGGATTTCTTTGCGTTACGTGACTCAATTTGCCCATTCTCCCAACAGCGCCCCATTCCACTTAAAATGTAGCTATAATAAATATCAAAATAAGGGAGAGTTAGTTCCTTTTTGTCCTTCTGTTAAAATTCCCCTGACTCCTCTAGATACACTGGATTCTCTCCACATGGAATCAGATCATAACCCCCTCCCTCAATGCATGCAGTTTGAGAACATGATTGTTGTAATGTTGAATCTATAATTCAGTTTAAGAAAACTTGGCATAAATAAGCATTCAATCTATAAATCTGTAAAATTATGAGAGGACATTTTAGTTCCTAAAACCAAACACTAGAAGACAAGTATTTATTTTGCAAAATGCTTAGTTTACCTCACAGCACCGTAGACTGGGGTCCTAGGATCGGGGTGCTCTATTAAGCTGCTTCTAAATAGCCCATTGGGTACATTGCAACACATATGATAAACAGAGTTGGAAAAGTCACGGGCAGCAGAGACATGTGTTTGGAGAGGACATGCTGTATGGTAGCCTACTCTTATGAGAGATAAATCATTCTGTGAAGTCAGTACAAATACTTCCTGACGGTGGGGGTTTGTGTTCTAGCCAACTACATTAGGACCCTCATCTTAAAAATTGTTCCACCTCAAAATCTCAGGCTAGAAACCAATCTCCTACTCCGTGATCCTTTCAGGGCCAAAACACATCAAAAGTATAATCCTATCTGAAGTTATATGATCTTTATTTCAGTCAATGATATTCAGTACGAGTTACTATCATAAAGATCTTATATTCTACAATCTAAATTCAATTATTACTTATATTTGTTTCTGTGCAGATTTTGTTGAAGTTTATACAGAGACAGTTGTATTGTTACTGTGATTTACATATTGACTGTCCCCCAAGGATCTCTGTGTTAAAGGCTTAGTCCTCAGGGTGTCATGGTGAAGATATGGGACCTAGTGGGAGGCTCTTGGGTCATTAGAGGTCTATTCATGACAGGGTCCATGAAACCCTAACTCCTTCCTTAATTCCTTCCTTTCTTTTCTCTTCGTATTCATGAGGAAAACAGCCATCTCCATCATGTCCTGCTCACCATTGCTTCCTAGGATTCCCAACTAAGGCTCAAAGCAGCAAGACTTCAACCCAGATTTGGAACCTCTGACACTCTGAGACAAAGTATACCTTTTCTTTTTATAGGTTAATCACCTCAGCTATTTCATTATAGCTATCTGACTCAGACTGAGCCAGTAATCATCATCTTTGATCTTACTAACAGTTCTGTTTTCCGATTATGGCTGTGGTCGTCACTTACTGTGGAATAAAAGAGGTGAAAGCAGATAACATGATGCTGCCAACACCAGGGGAGCCATATAACTGAAAAGTTCCATTTTTTACCATCAAGTACAGGAGGCTATTCTGAGAAAGCATGCTCTAGTTCCTGTCCTGGTGAGAGTATTTGCAAGGAACAGATGAGGAAGTTCAGCAAGTCTGGCTCAGCCTCTACTGAGATGATGGTTTAATTGTTGGTACAGCTACTTTCAGAGTTTGATGTTTTTTTTTTTTTTTTTTAATATAGGTCAATCTACATTCCTTTGATCATACCACATGTTATGCTTTTATTACATTGTTAAATTTGATTTACAATGTTTTCTTTGAACACTTTGTGCCTATACTCAAATTCTTGCTCTTAAGTTTTCGTTCTTTGTCATGACTTTGCCTGGCTTTGATGTTGAAGTGAGGATGGCCGCAGGGTACAGTGTGGGATATTTCATCAAATCTTCAGATTTTTGTAGGGCTTGGTAGAATTTGTACGATTTTCTCCTTAAATGTTTCTTTAATTAAGACTAAAACCTGCTGAGCTTTGAGAATTCTATGTTTTTACTTTCAAATTCAATGTCTTCAACATGTATAGGGCTATTTGGATTACCTATTTTTTTTCCTAAATTATAGCTGCTAGTTTGTATGCTTCAAGACAATTATTTATTTCATCTGAGTTTAAATTTTTGATAACCTCTCTATTTTTAGTGTTTACATGTTCAATTATTTATTGCAGCATGGGATATTTAACTCAAGGTCTTGGGGATGCTAGGCACAAATTCTTCCATCGATCTATAATCTGAGTCTTCTTCAGTTTCGAATATAAATACCTAGCAGATTAAAATATTCTCTACTTTGGACTGCATCAATGAGGTCTGTTAATTTTGATATCATGTGATCTTATTTCAGTTCAAAATACTTTATAGCTTGCTATTGAGTTTTTGTTTCATTACATGTTAATAATGGCTAAGATTTTTCCAAATAATCAGGCATTTTAAAAATTTTTTATTGTTATTAAACTTTTTCCATGGGTCATACATCATTTCTCAATCGAATCTAGAATCACTTCCCTTTCCATGCCCTCCACCCCACCTGAGTCCCTGCACTCTGTCATACATGTCCTGTATCTTTATCTTTTTCTGAGTCTTTCCAGAGTTTTGGCAAAAGTGCAGGATTGATGGTTGTTTGGGATTGCCGAGGAGGAACCTCAAGCACTTGCTTAAGGAAAACATGACATCTTTTAGGAAAAAAATAATCAGGCATTTTTAAAGACCACTACTTTTTTAACTTCCTTATGGTCAGGAAGTACACTTTGTATAGTAAGGTACATGTAGAGAATTGCTGTGTGGCTTAAAGTATGGTCTGTCAATATCTATTCTTTAAAGATAATATTTTGTATTTAAGCAGTCTTTGGCACTATAATGTATTTTGTAACCTACAGCATATGTAAAAGTAATATGTATAACAAAACCAAAATACAGCAAAATAGATTTGAAAATGTATTGTGATAAGATATATGGAAACTTCAGACCATCAAGTACAGTTCAAAAGTTAAATGTGTGTGCTCCTAGCTTGAAGTTAAATGTGTATACTCCTAGCTTGAAGTTAAATGTGTGTGCTCCTAGCTTGAAGAGATCAATAACAGAAAAAGAAGTGAGAGCTTAAAAGGCCACAAAGAAGCGTATTCCTAAGAACTCAATAATGTCAAAGGAGAAAAAAAATCAAACACAGCTGGGAAAAACTGAAAAGAAAATCAGGTGACAGACCTAAACAAAAATTCATTCCTTATCATATTAACTGTAAATGTTGTAAATTTACAATGAAAACCAGATTTTATTAGAATATACACTAAGTACAATATATCTGCCTCTTCATAAGCACACTTTATGTTTAATGGTATAAACAGGTTAAAGATAGAAGCATAAAAATGCTGCTCCCAACACTGATGAAAAGTTGTTTTGCATGGGTATAAAAGACAGATTTTAAAGAAAAGAATATTCTGAAGTGTGAAGAATGTTACTTCATAATGATTAATGGTTCAGTTAATTAAGATAAGATGAAAATACGAAGTGCGTTTTTACCTAAGATAGCTTTATAGATTTGAAGCAAAGCCTTTCAAAACAAGGGTAAATAAATCTAAGCTGTAGCAGGGTGTTTTAACCCTTTTTGTCAATGTTTAATAGAGTGTGTAGTCCAAAAATTAGCCAAGATATGGTAAACTGGACTACTGCACCAGTTGGTCTGCTTATTTACCCAGGAACAGAATATCTTTTTTTTTTTTTTTTTTTTTTCTTTTTGAGACAGGGTCTCCCTGTAGCCCCAGCTGTCCTGGAACTCACTCTGTAGACCAGGCTGGCCTTGAAGTCACAAAGATCCTCCTGCCTCTTCCTCCCAAGTGCTAGGATTAAAGGCGTGCACCACCAAGCCTGGCCAGAATATCTTTTATTATTATTTTATTTTACCAACCTTCAATAGAATGATGGAATCATTTTTATATTAATTATTCTTTATATTTTTTCCTTGTATGGGACCTAGTAATCTTTTACAAAACATTCTGAATTTTATTTGTGTGTTCAATTTATTTCTTGAAAATATTCTTGAGCCTTTTTCTGGGATATGTGTAAGTGGCTTGGAGTCAGATTGAGTTGTTTTCTTAATATTTGTAAGGTAAGAAGAGAACAGTATTTTATGTTACAAGTAATTCTTTCTCTGGAAGGAAGGTTTTTATGAGCAAGCCCTAGGGTGACTCCCTTCTAATCATGAGAAACAGTTCCTCCCTCACCTTGGGTTGGTTCTGTTCTTGTGATGGTCAGAACCCTTCTTAACAATGCACAAGTTGTCTACAGATAACTGGGTGCTGTCTGTGAGGTTTTATCTTTTCTGGATGTCTGTCTAATAAATAGTGATGAAGGCTTTCTCAGATACTCATATTTATCTCTTCAACTCACTGAGTCTGCTCCCCCCTACACTATTGCCTGAGATTTGTAGGCCTCATTGCCTCATGTCCTTGTGTCTTAATTATCATTGGTATTGAGTACCTGATGCTCAATATTTTCCAAACTCTATTTTAAATTTCATTTTTATTGAATTTTTGTAATATTCTTTTTTTCATATACTTTAACGGTATTTAGAGCCCCTCCCCTATCGTCAACCCCCCCATTGCCCTCACCCAATTTAGTGTACATAATATAGACTATAGAGTCTGGTTTGTGTCCCCGAATATCCTTCAGTGTGGATCCATACACTGGGCCCACCAAGACTCCCATCGTTATAACACCGTCTCTCCACCTCCCAGCAGCCACAATTGCTGAAAATTCCTTGGATTAGATTGAGATTGCTCACCCACTTCTGCATGTCCATAGCTGGGATTTTCTCTGGTTTGAGATTTCTTAGGACTTACACACACTGTCACCATCGCTGTGAGTTCATATGAGTAGCTGACCAGGTGTCGGGAAGTCCACTTCCTCGAGGTCATCCAGCCCCTCCAGCTCTTACAATCTTTTGACCCCTGTTCTGGCAATGATCCCTGAGCCTTGGAAGGCACAGATTTGAAATAGTTGTTCTATTCAGGAAAAGCCCTCTTCCTCCTCTTGTTCTCTGCACACTGGTCAGTTGTGGGTGTCTGTGTTATTCTCCATCTGCTGCACAAGGAAACTCCTCTGGGGAGGGTTGAGAGATGCATTCTCTATGTGTAGAGCTTTCCCTGAAGATACTCTACTTAGGGTTAAGTGTCAAGATGCTTATTCTCTGCATTTGGCCAGTTCTGGACCTCAGTAGTAGTCTCCATCCTGGCTACTCGTGCTCTCCACCAGCCTCAGTGGAGCAGACTCAAGGCCCATGGATGGACTGCTTCTTACAAGCTAACAGAGAAGGCTCTCCTCAAATCTTTGCCTAATACAGATTTCAGGGATTTGTTGTGTTATGAGAATATGATTTTGCTTCATACTATATCTTTTCCAGAACTAGAAATTACTAAATCCTTCTCTTATGGATTGCTAGGGAAAAACCCTATAATTTCCTAAAATAATACACCAATGATAAAATCTGTGGAAGTGGGAGAAATTGTTAAACATGTAGCAAAATATTTAAACCTAAAATCAGGTATGGATCAAAGTTCTCAATCACTTAAATAGTAATGAATTACATCATAGTTCTGACATGTGTAAATGAGTTCTCCTCTTTAGCTCTTTCCCATGCAGGGATGGTGGGACCCAGGGCCTATGATTCATTATTTATCCACCTTCTTAAATCTCTTTGGAGTCTAGCCCTGGAATTTTTACTGTGAGGGGTTTAGCTAGAGTCAACAGTACAGAGCCCTCCTAGGCTTTCTCTGTTCCTTTGATGCAAAGGAGACTAACATTCTTATTTATATTCAAAACGACAGTGAAAAAATTTTTGATTTGTTTATTTTTATGAGGGATACTACAATATAAGAGCACAGCTGTTTTTATGACTGTAGCCCTGTAGTATAGTATAGTATAGTATAGTATAGTATAGTATAGTATAGTATAGTATAGTATAGATCCCCCCCCCCCATTGTTCTTTTAACTCAGGGTTGCTTTGCCTATTCAGGGTCTTTTGTTTTTCCAAATAAAATTAAGGACTTTTTTTCCAAGCCTGTGAAGAAACTCTTGGGGATTTTAATTGAGATTGCATTAAATCTGTACAAGAGTTTGGGTAGAATGGACATTTTTACTATATTAATTTTCCCAGTCCATGAGCATGGGAGGTTTTTCCATTTTCTGATACCTTCTTCAATTTCCTTCTTCAGGGGTTTAAAATTTTTGTTGTAGAGATCCTTGGTGTGTTTGGTTAGGTTTGTTACTAGGTATTTTATTGTTTTTGAGGCTATTGTGAGAGTGTTCTCCTTGTATTCCTTCTTCAGTTGCTTGTTGTTGGTCTAAAGAAAGGCCACTGACTTTTCTAGGTTAATTTTGTATCCTGCCACATTACTGAAGCTCTTAATCATTTCTAGGAGTTTTCTGGTGGAGATTTTAGCATCTCTTAAGTAAACAATCATATCATCAGCAAAAAGGGATAGCTTGACTTCATCTTTTCCAATTAGTACTCCTTTAATTTCCTTTTCTTGCCTTATTGCCCTAGCAAGTGTTTCAAGCACTATATTGAAAAGGAGTGGTGACCGGGGCAGCCTTTCTGAGTTCCTACCTTTAAAGGGAATGCTTCTGTCATTTCCCAATTTAGGGTGATATTGGCTGTTGGTTTCCTGTATATGGCTTTGATTACATTGAGGAATGATCCCTCCAATCCAATTCCCTCTAGGACTTTAAGCATGAAGGGATGCTGGATTTGGTCAAAGGCTTTTTCCACATCAATTGAGATGACCGTGTGGTTTTTGTCTTTCAGTCCACTTACATGTTTTATGATATTTATTGATTTTTGTATGTTGAACCATCCCTGCATCTCTGGTGTGAATTGGTCATGATGGATGATCTTCTTGATGTGGGTCTGTATGTGGTTTACAAATATTTTATTGAGAATTTTTGCATCTGTGTTCATTAATGAGATCGTTCTATAGTTCGCCTTTTTGGTGATATCTTTACCTGGTTTTGGTATTAGAGAGATGCTGGCTTCATAGAAGGAATTTGGGAGAATTCCCTGTTTGTATCCTTCTAAACAATTTGAGGAATAATGGTTGTAAGCCTTTTTGAAATGTTTTATAGAATTCTGCTGTGAAACCATCTGGGCCCGGGCTTTTTGTAGTTGGGAGGTTTCTTATTACATCTTCAATTTCTTCATATATTAAGGGTCTGTTTAAGCTGTTGATCACTTCTTGGTTGAGCTTTGGTGAGTCCTAGGATTTCACATATTCATCAATTTCTCCTAGGTTTTCAAACTTAGTAGAGTATAGGTTTTTGAAGTATTCCCATATGATCGTCTGGATCTTTTCATTGTCTGTTGTGATATTTCCCCTTTCATCACAGATTCTATTGATTTGGAGTTGCTCTTTCTTTCTTTTGGTTAACTGGGCTAGAGGTCTGTCTATCTTGTTTATTCTCTCAAAGAACCAACTTTTGGATTCATTGATTTTTTTGTATTGTTTTCTTTGTTTCTATTTAATTGATTTCTGCTCTGATTTTTGTTATTTCTTCCTGCGTTTAGGGTTCATTTGTTGTTGTCTCTCAGGCATTTTGAGCAGCAGTGTTAGATCATTCTCAGGCACTCAGGGCTATAAACTTACCTCTTAGGACTGCTTTTAAAGTATCCCATAGGTTTTGTTGTGTTGTAATTCAGTTCCAGGAATGTTTTTATTTCTTTCTTTATCTCTTCCTTGACCCATTCATTATTCAGGAGTGTGTTGTTTAGTCTCTTGTAGATAGTAGGGCTTATCCTGGTGTTGATAGTGAGCTTTATTGCATTGTGATCTGATAGAATGCATGAAATTATTTCAACCTTTTCATATTGGTGGAGGTTTTTCTGTGTCCCAGTATGTGGTCAGCACCCATGGGGTGCTGAGTAGAAAGTGTATTTTCTGGTATTAGGGTGGAATAGTCAGAAGATGTCTGTGAGGTCCATTTGGTGTATCGTATCATTTAGTTCAGATGTGTCTCTGTTTATTCTTTGTCCAGTTGACCCATCCAAAGTGCTCAGTGGGGTATTGAAGTCCCCTACTATGAGTGTTCTGGGGATAATCTGTGCCTTGAGTCCTGGAGAATTGTCTTTATAAAGTTCGGTGCACCAGAGTTTGGTGCATATATATTCATGATTGTGAAATCTTCATGGTGAATTGTTCCTTTGATAAAAATGTAATGGCCTTCTTTGTCTCTTCTGACTTCTTTTACTTCGAAGTCTATTTTGTCTGATACTAAAATAGCAACACTTGCTTTATTTTTGGTACCATTTGCTTGGAATGTTTTTTCCATCCTTTCACTTTAAGGTGGTGCCTATCCTTGAAGGTAAGATGCATTTCTTGTAGACAGCATATAGATGGGTTCTGTTTCCTAATCCAATCTCCCAGTCTATATGTTTTGATTGGAGAGTTTATTCCATTAATTTTTAAGGTTATAACTTAAAGATGTGTGTTGCTTCCTTTTGCCTTATTATCCATTTGCATTTTTGGTCTAGGTTTCTACTTCTGCAGTTATACTTTTATTAATTTCTTTTTTTCAAGGTGCCTGGGAATAGTTGCTCCTTTCTTCTGTCCTTTGAATTGCTTCAAGTATTCTCTGAAGGATTGGTTTTCTGGACATGTGTTCTTTCATCTTGTTTATGTCATGGAAGGTTTTTCTCTCTCCTTCAACTATAATCGACATTTTTGCTGGGTATAGTAACCTGGGTTGGCATCCATAGTCCTTTAACACTGGGAATGCTTTGCTCTGTGTTCTTCTTGCTTTCATAGTTTGCACCAAGAAGTCAGTTGTAATTCTGATAGGTTTCCCCTTATAAGTAACTTGTCATTTTTCTCTTGTGGCTTTCAGAATTTTGTCTTTGTTTTGGGTGTCTAGCGTTTTAACTATGATATGGTGTGAAGGGTTTCTTTTCTGATCTCATCTGTTTGGAGTTCTGTGTGCTTCTTGTATTTGTATTGGTTTGTCTTTTTTTTAGTTTGGGGTAATCTTCATCTATTGTTCTGTTTAAGATCTGATCAATATCATTTTCTTGGGATTCTTCTCCTTCCTCTATTCCTATGATGCAAAGGTTTGATCTTTTCAGTGTCCCACAATTCCTGGTTGTTCCACTTTTGCATATTTTAAATTTTTCGTAATCTTTACTTGAGGTTTTTAGTTGTTCTGTGTTATCTTCCAGGTCTGATATTCTTTGTTCTGCTTCCTCCATTCTACCTCTGAGGCTTTTTCTATTCCTTTCCTCTTGATTGGATGAGTGTTTCATTTCCTTTTTCATTTCACCTTGTGATTTCTTTAGTATTTCCAGTTCCTTTTGGAGCTTCTCAATTTCTTCCTGTAGCTCTTTGCTTTGCTGGTTGGTTTCCTTTTCTTTTTCAACATGGAATCTTTTCAGTGTTTCCACTTCCTTCTGGAGTTTGTCATTCTCTCTGTCTAGGTCCTTCTTGAGTTTTTCATTCTCTCTCCTTAGTTCTCTGACTTGTTCTTTGTATTCTTTTATTTCTTTGAATATGTCCACAATTTCTCCTCTAATATCTGTGTCCTGGGCCATCCCCAGGGATCCCCCTGTAGAAATCTCCCACAGCATTAGTAGAGCTTGATGTGGAATCATCCTGCATGTTGTCCCATCTTCATGTCCCTGGCATGTGGGTTTCTCTTTGCCTGTATTCCAATGCCAATCCCAAATGCCTCTTCACTCTGTTGAAGGCTTGCTTTGCTTGCTTCCTTCAGATGCCTTCATTGTTTGTTTGTTTGATTGATTTGTTTTTCTCCATGCTCATGGAGTATTGACTTGTCTAAGTTTTAAGCTTTCTATTGGAAGTCTACCTCACACTTCCCTTTCTTTCCTGAAGGTTCTCCAAAGAATCCACTTGGACACTCCCTTGGAAATTCCAGTTGGGGGGAGGGAGGTGCCTGTACTGGGGCTTCAAGTGGTCCTGGGAAATCCCTGATCTAAGCTCTGTGCACTCAAGTCTCATGGTGGCAACAGGCCCACGTTTAATACCAGCTAGCAGGATGACTCCATCCCCACAGCCACACAAGAAGATTGAATCACACCAATTATCCAACAGGCCAGATAGGAATATCAAACAATCCACCTGGCTGAAGTGCCTGGCTCCTACCTGTGATTCAGGTGGTCCTGGAAAATCCCTGATCTAAGCTCTGTGCACTCAAGTCAACAGTGAAAAAATTTAATGAGATCATATATAAGCAAGGGAAGGGTATATATATATATATATATATAGAGAGAGAGAGAGAGAGAGAGAGAGAGATCATATATATGCAAGGAAAGGATAGACAACTCTATCACAGCAATCATTTTATAATGCTGAAGATAAGAATAGGTCTTTGTGTATCGGGTATACCTGACTAATGTGAGTATTAAGGAAGTATAAAGAGAATTTATGTACAGTACTTAGAATCTAGAAAATTTTCACTCTTAAAGACTGGAAGTTGACTATTATTATTATTATTATTATTATTATTATTATTTCAATATAATGATCTGGATAAATTCAAGAATATTGAGTTGTAGACTTGTCTAGATAATCAAAGAAATTTGAACATTCAACTAAATTATATTAAATCAGATGACAGTTTTCTGGGATTTGAACCCACTAATTTTTTTTCTTTTTTTGGAATAACTATGCTACAGGAAAAAAAAATATAGTAACAAAGACAGAGAAATATTCACACACTTTATAAAACTAGAGTTTCTTTCCCTATGGATGTGTTGAGCTCCACCCCCCCCCCATCTCATTACCAGATGTCATCTCCCTCTCCTGGCCCTGGTGTCACTGCTCCATGTCACTTTCATCTTCGCATTGCTGTTTCAACCTTCTCAAGTTCAGCACTGCGGGATGGTAAGGAGCCTCCCACTCTAGGCCGACAAATGGCTGGCGGATGAGTTCGTCTGAAACATGGCTTTCGTACTTCATCCCTGAAACAAAAATTGACAAAAGCTCTTCAGTACCTATTGAATGTTGTTTGAATGACTCACCCTAGCACACAGTACTGCAATCAGCTGGCTTTACCTGGTGTATCAGTGAAATAGTATTTAACAAACTGCCTTCTCATTATAGTACAATTCTGACTTCTGTCTCCTCTCCTTAATGCACCCTTCATGTTTTCTTCTCCAACTTACATCTGTTAATATTCTTTCTGAAAAAATACCTTCTAAGCTTATGGACAGGGGTGATATGTACATTCCTCAAGGGATCTTATCGGTGAAGATTTGTTTTTTTTCATACAATAGCAAAAACAAAGAGATAGTAGTTCAAATAGATTCATGGGAATGTTTCTCATATGTAAAGGGAGTCTGGAGGCAGGCAGGCAGGCAGGCAGGCAGGCAGAAGGCTAGCTTGGTCCTCCACTGCTGCGAAGAACAGTCCTGCCTGTCTTAATGTTCCATCATCCTAGAGCAAGGCTCAGAAAATTTTGACTTCTAAACATATTTGGACAAAATGTTCTTATGTGGCCTAGAAACTAGTAGTAGGATTTACTATTTGAATCTATATAAACACCCCCCCCACACACACACACACAAGCAAAGGAATATGCAAGTCTTGAAGGGAGAACAAATACATTTGTTAAAACCTAAAAATGCGTCTGAAACTCCAATTCCAGGAGAACTCCAGTTCCAGGGGAATCCGAGACCCTCTTCTGACCTCTGCAGCATTGCACGATGGGTGCACAAACCTTCATGTAGACAGTACATTGATACACATACAGAAATAAATAAAATTTAAAAAAATTTAAAAAACCCTAAAAATGCATGTCTTGTCTATTACAGAGAATTGGCAACCCTGACTTGGGGTGTAGGTTTTACTCATAAGATTTTCTCCAGGTCATCACAGCTGCTGGGCCTGTGACCATGAGTAGTCCCCAAACGGCAGAAGGAGAGACAAGGAGGAATGCCAGGTTTCAGCTGTGGCGGTTCTCTGGAAAATTCCCATTGTCTCCAACATCACATTATATAGCTCATAAGACTGAACTTTACCACAGTGTCAGATTGAGCCGCATCAGACCTGGGGCTGTGGAGTCTTGTTTGGGAGCAGCATCAGTCCTCACACATCTGTTATTCTGTCCTTATCAAAAATGGATGGTGGGGACTTGAGTTTTCAACTCCATTTAACTTCTGAGAGTAACTCATTGAATCCAGCCAGGCACCATTCCATATCAACAGGGTCAGAATCCTACCAGTAGTAGATAACGCAGGGTGTGGAGCTGGTTTATTTAAACATAAATTGCTTGTCCTGATTCTGCTATATACTGAATATTTAATACATACTGACTGTTCAGCATGTACCTGGGGAACAGTTTTATTTTGGAATGTCACCCTGAATTCATATAAGTTCGAAATTCTGTCTTGTTTACCTTAGTATCTCTAGTTCCTTTCTTCTGTATGGAAGCAAAATTGAGACTTGGCTCCCTGATTTAAACAAATCATCCTGAATTCGCTTACTTTACTATAAAATCTAGCCCATAAGGAAGAATGTGTCTCCTCACCTGACTAACAAACCACCTATCAGTCATCTTTCTGTCACTGTAACTAATTATCAATATAACTTAAAAAGGACACTGGATGTTTTTGCTGTTTGGGGACTAATTAAGCTCACTGCTTCAGTCCTGTGGCATAACAGCAGATCATGGTGGAAACTGATGTCAGCAGTCGCTCAACCAGGGGACCTCAGGGGGACGACAATCCAGAGCCTTCCAATATCTGAGGATATTCTATAAGCTAAGCAATGCAGGAAGGATATAGCCGTGAGTGAAGCAGAATTTCTGTGTTCATGTAACGTATACCCTAATATAGTAACAATACAATATAGGCAATAACTATCACTCTGTAAGTGGCACAAGCTGTCACAAAATGAAAAGATGAGAGATCCAGGATGGAGGACTGTGCAGGTTCGTCTTTTCTCAACTTGACACAACTAGAGTCGCTGGGAAAAGAGAATCTCACCTGGGAACACACTCCCTCACATGGGCCCGTGGCCATATCTGTGGGGCATGTTCTTGGTATCTCACTGATGAAGGAGGCCCAGCCAATGCTCAGTGGTGCCATCCCTGTGCAGGTGAGCCACGGGCACATGAGAAAAGTAGCTAAGCAAGCCAGGAGAAGCAAGACAGCAAGCAGCATTTCTTCAAGGTCTCTGCTTCACTTCCCACCTCGGCTTCCCTCGATGGAGGACTGTGATGTGTAAGCAGAAATAAACCCAACTGCCATGTCAGCGTGGAGAGCAGTGGGACTAAAGTTTCGAAGAAAGTTTGTGAGAGCCTCTAGAACAGTGTGAAATGTGAGGGACTGGTGGGAGAGCAAAGTGAGAGAGGATTGTGGAGAGGGAAGGAGGGAGAGAGAGAAAGAGCGAGAACTAAATCCCACGACTTGACAGTGCCTGAAGGGTGGGCAAGTTTGATCACATCAAAGAATCTTCTATCATAGTTAGAGAAAATACATAAGAATATGTAATAATTTATATTTTAATTCAAAATCCTAAAGATGATAATGAAGACTTTGGCTTCAGATCTGAGTGAGAAAGATGCCATTGGGAACTTCTTCACAGAATATGATGATCTCACTGGATCTGAGACACGTCCCTCATTGACATGCTGGGAATGTTGAGTAAGGGCATGTGGCTGAAGGCGGTAACTCAGTTAGGTTATAATAATCTGGGACGAGACCAGAGTCTCAAAGGTGCAGGGGCGGGGGGAATATCAGAGTGTAGGCATGTTTTGAAGGCAGAGTTATGAGATTTTGCTGGTGAATAAGATATGATATATGAGAGTAAGGAAAGGTCAAATGTACTTCTGAGCTTAACTAAAGGGATAAAGTTGTATTCCACTGACATATGGGGACTAATGTCAAGACATCTGTAGAGAAATAAAGCTCCACAGAGCAACTTCCACAGATGCTTCATATAAGATATCCATACATAGATGTGACAGGTGAGGGAGCGCAGCGTGTCACTTATACAAATGATTCCTATAAGATATCCATACATAGATGTGACAGGTGAGGGAGCGCAGCATGTAACTTACGCAGATGATTCCTATAAGATATCCACAGGTAGATGTGACATGTGAGCAAAGTCTAAATCCCTGATTTGAGCCTATAAGTGAGCTCCAATTACAGTCCAGGAAGGCCTCCAGTCACCAGTGTCAGCTTTGTGGGTAGACCTATCTTGTTGCTGCCCTGACTGGCCTTCCTACCTTCAACCCCGCGTCACCTCAAGCCACTTCCACAGTGAGCCCAGCATACAAATGGAGCCAAACTGTTTTCTGCCTAACACTTCAGTTTCCTACGCTCACTCCTGTAACCTTCTCTAGCTCTCTACATTCTGTCTTTTAGAAGACTTTACTCCTAGGAAATAGCTTCTAGAACCCTCTCTGCAGCTTCTGTACATTTCATTAAGGAAAGACAAACCATCTTGCAATGTTTCCAGAACACACAGAGCCAACACTGTCTGCAAGAACTCCTTCAGTTAGATTACAATTTACTACTGTACATGTGGATTCGGACAGGCTGTTCTGTCCATCCATGTCCTCCATATCAAAATGCATATGGAAGGTAGGGTCTCCATTCCCACAAATACAAAACAAAGTACTACCAAATCATGTATGTCTCTTGTCTTTATAGAAGATGATATTGAATATTGCTAGGGGTTTTTAAAATATTTTCAACAAAGAAACAAACGATTTTAAAAGTCCTGATCTTATTGTTTTCTCCCTTCCTCCTTTGCTCTTTTTCATACTTTCTTCATATTTCTGATCGACCCATGTCATACATTACTATCCATGTCTAATAAAGCAGCTGAAAGTTTTCTGTTGATTTCATCACCACCAAATTACTCAGATCCTTGTTCCTCTACACGAAGTCTCCCTGCATTCCTTCCCAAAAGGAAAAAAATAAAAAGATTCTGAAACCAACAAATAAAATGTCATTTTTTTACTTCACTTCTCTAAAGGTTCCTTCCTGTTCTTGCTTTATGTAGAGACTCCCCCCGCCCAAAGTTGTATACTTATATGTCATAACAATAATGGAGACAGGAAGTTATAACACAGGCAGGGGGAGAATCAACGCGAATACAATACTCATGTATGAATTCTAAAACGAAAGAATGATAAAATGAAAACCACATTCACCCTACTTGCTCACTTTCGCAGGTTCTCTGATGGTCCAGGTTCCCAGCCTAGATCTTCAGGTGTGGCCACATCTTTGAAGACCTCGCATTTAATATCTTTCTCTTTTTAGCATCTAACTCCTCATTCTTCAAAGACTCAGCTAGTACTTACTTTCCAGGACCCATGAAAAGGAGATCACGGCTCTATTCAAATGATTGTTGAGCAGTGGCTCAGAACACAGAGCCAAATATTGGGCATTTGAATTAATCAGCTGAAATTCTCCCATCATTTTACTCTTCCTTGAAGACAAGGAAACTTTGTTATTTAATCCTCACTTCCTAGGACAAACTATGTAACCAGGAGGATTTCAAGGATTTCACTAACCACCTAAATGCATAAATGTATAAAGAAAGGGAGAGGAAATGTAAAGCTCATCCTAAATATTTCAATTTGAACTCTACAGTCCTGTCTAGTTCACAGCCAACATCTTTGATATAACTACATCTTTCTTTTCTTGTAAGCTTAGCCTGTGTTTCATTCAGAAGCTTGAAAAAAATTAAAATTCGAGGATCCAAAAATAATAGCTATTTAATGTATACAAGTACTTGGTTCTCTTATGCAAGATATTTTATATCAAATGAACTTACTGGGGGAGGTATTTCTAATAGATAAGTCACTGTTAAGCCAATATACTTAAAGTCAATTTCATTCTCATGGTTTCTTACTGTAGTCAAATCTGGCATGTTGGAAGCAGTACAATCTTCCAGTCAACAAGGTTTGATGTTCATCAGCACAGAGAGACATTCATATTGCTGCTCAGAGATGAATAAAATAATTTAGCAATTTGAGATGTGTCATCTTTCTCGTTAGCAATTATTTGTTTCTTTTGGTTGTTGTTCTTTTCGAGACAGGGTCTCCTTGTAGCCCCAGCTGTCCTGGAACTCTCTTTGTAGACCAGGCTATCCTTGAACTCACAGATTTCTGTCTTCCTTTGCCTCCCGAGTGCTAGGATTAAAGGTGTGTGCCACCACGCCCAGTTTACTTATGTGCTCTGATTTGTCACCCTGCTTGGCCTTCGCCTTTCGTAACATGGACTTCCGCATCTCTCTTGTTTTTACTCTTCTGGAGTATTTATATTTTCACCTTGGTCAATTTATCTTTTAACTGAAAAGTGTGAAAAACCCACTAAATTGTGCATTTTGGCAGCAGGCGTTTACTATTTGTATTTAATTATGTTAAAATTATTAAAAGAGTTAACAGTGTATGGTAAGCATATAGCATGGTAGGAAGACATACCTTGACCTTGAAAGAACCACAGCTATAGGCGCTGGATGGGAAGATGATTTGTTGGTAGAAGAAAAGTGTGTCATTCACTTTGATCATCAGATGCCGAACGATGTCAATGTTCTGTTTCCTAATCACAAACTCCATCACTCATCTGTCTGTCTAGTATCTTCGCAACTGCTGGAGAGATGGCCTAGTGGTTAAGAGCACCGACTGCTCTTGCAGAGGACCCGGGTTCAATTCCCAGCATCCACTTGGTGGCTGAAAACCATCTTTAACTCCAGTTCCAGGGGAATCTGACAGCCTCTTCTGACCTCCGCGGCATTGCATGACACGGGTGGGTGCATAGACCTGCATGCAGACAGTACATTCATACACATACGAAAATAAATTTTAAAAAAATTAAAAAAGAATGTTCTGTATTTTTACTCCTTGAAGGTTCTCATTTGAGGATAGATATTTTTTTTCCTTTTCTGATAAGCAATGCTCAAGAATACAATGTCAAAGACTGTTAAAGTTCCTGAGCCTAAGACACAAAATAAAATACAAACATTAAATATTGTGTTGGGTTTAAGCATTCCATCAAAGTTTAGCCATTAGGCAGTGATTCCTCAATTTTCACAGTATGGAGACTGTAGTTAATATTTAATTTATAATTTTGAAGGAAAGGATGTAGTAATTTTTATGGAAACAAATCTCCTTAAAATGCAGAAGTTTGAGCCTGGAGAGATGGCTCAGTAGTTAAGAGGACTTGTTGCTCTTCCAGAGGACATGAGTTCAGTCCCCAGCACCCACATGGTGGCTAACAACATCAGTAACTCCAGTTCCAGGGATTCTGAGACCTTCTTCTGGCTGCACCAGGCATTGTATGCAAGAGAACACAATGTACATGCAGACAGAACACCCATAAACATAAAATAATTATAAACAAAAAAATATTTGAATGCCAAGTTCACATAAATTAGACTAGATTTTCTGACATAATTTTTATTTTATTATTTTTTTAATTTATTTTTTATGTGTATGAGTGTAATGTCTGCATGTAGTTTGGTGCACCTGTGTCATGCAATGCCTTGAGGTCAGAAGAGGGCATCAGAGTCCCCTGGAACTGGAGTTAAAGACGGTTCTTAGCTGCCATGTGGGAGCTGGGAATCGAACCTGGGTCCTCTGCAAGAGCAGGCAGTGCTCTTAACCACTGAGCCATTTCTCTAGCCCCTTATTTATTATTTTATTATTTTACTTTATGTGTATGAATGAATGCCTGCATGTACATAAGTGCACCTGTGTCATGCAGTCCTCATGGAGGTCAGAAAATGGCATTGGATTCCCCTAGAACTGGAATTGCAGATGGCTGTTAACCGCCATTTGGGTGCTTCAAACTGAACCCAGGTCCTCTGCAAGAGCAGTCAATGCTCTTAACTACTGAGCCATCTCTCCAGACACTTTTTTTGTTTTATTTTTATATTTTATCTGATGTCATTTTTAGTCTAAGCTATAATCTCAAATCCTACCATAAATTTATTTATGTAGCAAATGGGAATACAGTTTGAAAAAGCTAATACATTGTTTGATTTAAAGAAAAATGATGTTCAGAGGAAGCATACCTAATGATGGTAGAGATAGTGAACATATCAGCTAGGATTGAGGCCAGAAGAGAGAGGAGATAGAAATTGGGTAATATGAGAAGAGTTTACTACAGAAGCTATTTGCAAAGTTTGGAGAAAACTTAGGGAATAACAACAGCATGTCAGGACAGCAGCAATGCGTCCAACTGGGCCGTGAAATGCGATGGAGAGAAGTGACACTGGAGCTCCAAGAATTAGATCACTTGGTGCAAACTCATTGAGAAGGCACTCAGGCATTTCGTCAGAGGCATTACACACCCAGCTTAGCCACACATGATGGAGGAAGCTACCACCTCCACCTCCTTCCTCTCCCATCTCTCAACTCAGGCCAGGGCGCTGCTAAAGAGAACTCTTCCTATCCTTTCCTGTCTGGAAGCCAGAGAACATACAGGACCTTTAACAGGTCTTCATCACCTCCTCAGACTAAGAAGACCTGGTCTGATAACTGGGGAGAGTATATCAGGAATGGCAAGCACATGATTTCTTAGCAACTACAAGGCAAAATGAAATATATCTTGATAGAGCAAATTAATGAAAAATGCTAGCTGGGCATGGTAGCGCACACCTTTAATCCAGGGTGGATCTCTGTGAGTTCAAGGCCAGCCTGGTCTACAGAGCAAGCTCCAGGCCAGCTAGGACTAAAAGGGAGACCCTGTCTCAAAAATACCCCCCAAAAATGCTAATTGACAATTTCCATTGATCTTAGTATTAAATAATTTCCTAGTTATTTTGAACATGAAATTAATGTTTATGCAGTAGTGTTTTTTTTTTTTTTTTTTTTTTTTTTACCACAGTACTGAATTTTATTAGGGATTTTATTAAGGTTAAATCCCTAGGAACAAGGGCATCCTAGTTAGAGGCCATAAAAGCCCATGAAGCTGCCTCAGATCTCATAGTGAACCACAGACTCAGGTTCTTTGGTAGGATCACAGCCTCATTCCGTTCCAGGTACAGATTATTGTTAAGGTACTGCTTCGGCCCCACAGGTTGGTAGGAAGGGAAAATATCCCAGCCCAGAACGTGAAAGTCATGAATCCCAAGAAGCTGAAGAGCTGCTTACACATGTATTCCAAGAAACAGATGTAAGGGATGAGTCTGCACGGTTCCTGGTATACGTGTCCACGTTCCAGTGTATAGGTTCTTCCCAGGTCAACCTCCGCTCGGAGTGGTCCCATTCATACCATGGATCCCTTCCTGCTGTGAGCAGTCAGGGAGCTTTGGATAGTCACCATACCCCATGCCTCCATCCAGGTAAAGCTCATAATCTTCCACACACATATTATACATCTTGGAGGTGGCCGTCTGTTCTTCTGGGGTCCTAGGATAGGATAGGGCCCCGGCAGCATATCCTTGGTAATATAGGAGCTGTCTGCACCCCCAGTGACACCACACAGTGGATTGCACTTTGAAGCCAACCAGACTCCCCAGGCCATCCCGGCCCAGCTGCCACATCTTCACCTTCTCCTCCATTCACCAATAGTGTTTGTAAAGCATGTTAGAATCGGAAGAAAGAATATTGTTACACAATCATTTATGCAGATGCTGTTTACCAGAGACTTGCACACACTGATGATCACAAATTCACCAGAAGTTCAACTTATAGGTGCATAGTTGAAGACTATGAGCTAGGATTTTATGAATTAGAATCCAAGGCTCTCATTATTTTCATTATACTATACAGCTTTTCTCTATAAAATGGAGCTCATTCCCTTGTGGGCTAACCTAACACCTTCCATCAATATCCTTAGTCTATTTTAAAATTTCTGCTCTGCTCTCTCTCTCTCTCTCTCTCTCTCTCTCTCTCTCTCTCTCTCTCGACATGTGTGGTGGTTTGCATGAGTGTCCCCCATAGGCTGTAAGTATTTGGATATTTGTCTCCAGTTGGTGGCGCTGTTTTTAGAGGCCTTAGAAGGTGTGGCCATGGGTTAGAGAACCTGTTTCACTTCAGAGCAGGCCTTGTGGTAATAATGTCAATGCCATGCTGGGAGCTGAGCTTCCTATTCTAGCCGACAGGATCTTGAGTCTTCACATCCCTCTCCCATTGGAGTGACTACATGTGTGTGCACATGTGTGTATGTTTTGGTGTGAGGCTGCATGTGTGTTGATCAGGTCTCACACCTCAGGCATCATACATCTGTAATTTTGTCTCAGGATCTCTCAATGGCCTGGAACTCAGCTGGAAGGCTAGGCAGACGGGCTTAGAAGCTTCTGTATGCCCAGTACTGGAATTAAGTGACTGATATATCCCTTCATCCTGTGTGTCCCACTTTTAAGAAAACTTCTATTAAATGAAATACATATTCAAAGAATCTGAAACACTTCTTTTAGTAGTGGACTTTGTTAAGTGAATGTGTAACACAAAATTACAGGATTCATGCTTTTAAATGTGTTTCTTGAACTGAATTTAATGGTATAATTAAAGCTTATTATAAGCAATAAATTGACGATAATGTGCAGACTTATTACAGCACGTCCCTGACGGTTTTTATACAAATTCGTCTTCTGGGAGCTAATGGCATCATGAACACCTCACGGGGCGTGGCTACCTGACATTTTTCTGTTCTGGTCCCGAGTGACTCTTTCTTATGCGTGACATTCATTCTCCCATCTCCTTTGAGAGTCACAATTTTCTCTGCCCTGATGAACCTCATCAGGCTTACTGCTTTACTTGAATCAAGACCAATATAGTAACTGCAGAGAGAAAAGCAGCCGCTCTAGTCCCAGACTTTAATCAGTGCCCCTTCACCTATATTCTTCACAGCATCTGCCTTCGCTTATGAATAGACCTGGTCCCAGCACACCCTGGGCAGCATTGCCCTGTGAGAGCTCAGCCTTTAGCTACAATAGGCCAGGTCACACCCAGGCAGTTGAGATAGAGCTGCCATTTTCAACTTTAAGTACGTGGGTCAGTTTCATTCATCTCACCTTTGGCGCTTTGTAAGAGCACAGGTGCCCTGAGAGTTTTATTTAGAAAGTCAGGTTGCAGTTGGAGAAACTGAATGTTTAAATCTTCCAGGTTTGTCACTTTCTCCACCTCCCAAAGCTCTGAATAACTTTCTGGGTGTCTCATTGCCTAATTCCCTTTCTTTATTAAGAATGTGGAAAGAACTGACAGTGGGCTCCAAAACTGTAAAGCTAAGGAAATCTGAGTTTAAAGCCCCTCATTTGCATGTCCTTGTGGCTACTTGTAATTGCAGGGAGTTTAGAGGGGAAAGGAGTGCAGATTTGCAGTCAGGAATTATTTCTACCTGAAAGTTTCTGGTAAATTGTCACTAGAGTCCTCGAAACAAAGAAATTTGAAACTTACTGATAAATCCCTGCAATTTTCTTCCTTCTCCTGAACAAATATTTAATTGTATATATATTTTTTTTCAAAAGTGCCAGGTCTACAAGGTTGGATCCACTCTTATTCGCCTTGTTGCATGTGCAATTAGAGTGGAAAGGAATGGGGATGTGGCTGCATTGCAAACAAGAGACAGGCCTTACACAGCAAGTGGCGGGAGCTGCATTTATGAATCTGACAACTGGGAACCAAAAGGAAGGGAAATGAAAGGAGAAAATGATTCTAAAATATCAAACTTGAATTGTTAGGAAATACAAAAAATGGACTAGGGGAGCTGCTGAGAGGGTTCAGTGGGTAAAGGTGCTTGTAGCAAGTGCACAACCTTGGCGTAATCCCCAGAATCAACAGGTAGAAGGAGGGGACCAACTCCTGAAAGCAGAACGTTCTCTGACCTCCACACAGCAAGGCACAGGTTTGACCACACACACACACATACACACACACACACACACACACACACACGTTGTATTAGTCACTTTTCTGTTGCTGTAATAAAACAACAGACCAAGGAACTTATAAAAGGAAGAGTTTATTTGAGCTTATGATTGGCGGTTCCAGGGAATAAGAGTCCATTGTGGCAGGAGGCGTGGCGGCTGGATCTGGAGCAGCAAACCGAGGGTCACATCTCGCAAAGAGCACAGGAAACAGAGAGGGCAACTGTACACCACAGAGGCTTGTTAAAACTCACTAAGCCTGCCCCCAGTGACACACTTCCCCCAGCATGGCCACACCTTCTAAGGCCTCTAAAAACAGCGCCACCAACTGGAGACAAATATCCAAATACTTACAGCCTATGGGGGACACTCATGCAAACCACCACACATGTCGAGAGAGAGAGAGAGAGAGAGAGAGAGAGAGAGAGAGAGCAGAGCAGAAATTTTAAAATAGACTAAGGATATTGATGGAAGGTGTTAGGTTAGCCCACAAGGGAATGAGCTCCATTTTACAGAGAAAAGCTGTATAGTATAATGAAAATAATGAGAGCCTTGGATTCTAATTCATAAAATCCTAGCTCTAAGGCTGCACCATTTTGTACCAGGCTCTGGGAGCTAATAGAATGAGAATTTAAAGAGTATTTAGTCCTTTTCTTGACATAAGTTATGGGATGAATAGATATTTATCCCTGATCTGTAAATTTGAAGAATCCTTGAATGTTAGATGATACATTCCCAAGGAAAACAAAATTATTATTATACACCGACATAAAATGAACACATGAAAGGTTAGTTTAACACTTCAAGTATGAACCAGTGAAAAGTTAGAGTTGCTTCTAAGGGAAACCTAAGATGTTCCCCTACATGAGGATATCAACAATGCTACCTGGCTTACAAATGTGTGAAACATGGACCTATTCCATGGGTCAGAAGGGACCAGATTCTGGGTGAAGAAACTCCTATGTTCATGAATATTTTTATGAGTTACTAGAATCTCTACAATTCCTCAATAGCTCAAGGAGAATGATAGACATAGAAAGTCCAAAGAATAATTGAGGCAGGTCATAGCTTCCAGAACAGCAAAGTGGGTGTGGGTTATGAAACTGTGTCTCAGAAAAACAACCCTAACTGCTGAAAGGCAGGTACATCTCTGTGAGTTCAAGTCCAGCCTGGTCTCATAGCAAGCTCCAGGTCAGCTGGGACTAAAGGGAGACCCTGTCTCAAAAAGACAAAAAAAAAAAAAATTCTTTAGAGCTACTAGAAATTATCTTGAAAGCAAGAAATACTAAAGATGTTAGAAAATATGGATGCCTATTATATATTTGTATAAAATAATTTAATTGGAGCTTCTCTACACATAGGATACTGCTCCTCCCCAGAAGCCTTAGGTTATCAAATATGGCAGCCAGCGCTAGATATGGGCTATCTCCCTGGAGTTGTTGGTCAGAGGTATCTTGAGACCCTCAAAATAATGCAGAATATTGCTTTGTCCTTGGTAACTCATCAGAATTTTATTATGAGACCCTATTGCTGAAGACACCACACACATTGGGAACAGGACATGGAGAAATCAAATTGATGCTGATCAGGATGCTTACTCCCTGAGGGATTTCATAGCACCACAAAATTCTGTGCAAGGGTCTGGGGGAAAGTCATAAACAGTCTTACCAGCTGTGAACCCTGTGAAAAACAGTGAAGACCACCATGGCCAGATATGACCACACGTGCAGTAGTGCCATATACCATGTGGGCTACCAACCACTTTCCCATGGATTCAAGTCACACTCCTCTGGATGAAGTGCATGCCGGATACTGTAAGTCAAGTCTGCGGGGTAGCTCACAGGTCTCAGGGCTGGGCCTATATGCTCTTCCTCTGCTTAGTGGATGGAATACCAACCTGCCCTCTAAATTCCCATCTCTGTATCCCCAGATTAGTGCAGTTCTCATCCGAGAAGTTTCTTTGTTCAGTGGACAGTAAAGAAGAAGTTCACTCTGTTCATGATGCAGAGAATAAGTGTCTGTGAAGTGCTCTGACACAAGTGGGACCCCTTTATTACCCCCCCCCAAGCTTCAGAGACCATTACTGAAGAGGAGGTAGTAAGATTATAAAAGCCAGAGGCTAGAGAGGACCGGAGTGGAGTAGTGTTTTCTGGACATGACAATACTCATGAACGTGCAGCAATTGTGGTTGCTGCACAAACTCTGCACCAGATCAAGCTAGTCAACACTCTAGCACGGGATGGGAAGATGTTTTCAAGGCCCCAAGGCAAAGTTGAGGAGCCACCGAGAGCTGCTGGCTGCTGGCGGAGGCAGTCGGTTTTCTCTAAGGCTGTGACCTTGGTAGGTTGACAGTGCTCCCTCCAGTTGATGGCCATATACTCAGGTTGGTGTGGCTCGACTGGGTTTTCTGTTTAGGATTTCAGTATGTTCTAAGGCAGCCTTTTATCTTGAACTCTGAGAAGGAACTGCTTTCTGGGCCACTGTGTTGCTGGTAGAGTTTACCTTCGTATGGCTGATCTGCTGGCTGTTGACTGTCTGTCACTTCTTGCTCCTGGAGACGCCTGTGTGGCTTCTTAGCCGGCAGTGGTGCTTTTAGGCTTTCTCATTTTTTGATCTTTCTGCTTTCTTCTGACACCAACCAGAAAATATTCTTCATTTTTAAGGGCTCTTATGATTAGATTAGTTTCCATAACTATAATTTGTATATATATTTTTTATTTTTATTGATGCTTTGTGTATTTCATACATCATTTTCCAATTCAGTTCAGGCATATATCCCCTTCCCTTCCCCCCACCCCACCCCTACCCATCCCAGATCATGCATTCTGCCGTAACTTTTCTGCATCTTTCTCTGTTTTTTTTGTTTTGTTTGTTTTCATTTTTTTTTAACAATAAGTGATAATTTGTGAGTACAAGCATCCTTCATGTAAAACTAATTTGCGAGCAGTTGTGCCCAAACCCACATAGCTCATGGGTCCCACCATCCAAGAGGGGGGACGTGTATGTTCAATCAAGTTGATCAAATGAGTGTCCAGTCTATATTGTTGTAGTTTCACCATTCACCCCAATCACAGCCCTTACATTCTACCATGCTCCCTCTTCCGCAGATTGTTCCCTAGGCTTAGAAAAGGGGCACAGGTGGATGAGAAGCAAAACAGTCTACTTTCTCTGGAGCTGTTGTCTTGGTCTCTAGTCAATTCTAGCTGTTTTCTTTCATGGGCTGCCAGCTTGTCCAGGCATAACCTTTCAATCTTACTAATGAAGCACATGCAATTAGACATATAGGTATTTAAACAGTATAATATATAGCCTTTCGATCCTACTAATGAAGCACACGCAATTAAATATATAGGTATTTAAACAGTATTAATTGTTATGGTAGGTTACTTTGGTATAGACACAGATGTTTGGATGGTATCTTAATCCATGAATTACATTTTCTTCTGTTAAGTATGACAGGGTCTTTGTGTGGTTTATAACATCTCCTAACCATTAGAGGATGTAAGCTTGTGGCATCAGCTGTGGGTTATTCCTCCAAGGAGAGAGCTAATAGCCAATTAGATTTGGGATATACAGACATATGGCTGCCACTGCTGCACAGTATTTCCAAGCAGATGAGGTGTAGCTGGTGCTGACGGAGGAGTCTTGCTTGACTCAAGGAGACCTATATTTGCTTTATTGGTTTAGTGGCCTTTGGTAACACTCTCTGGCATTCCAGAGACCATCTGTATACTTGCAAGTGCGGTCTCCATACGTCTTTCCCAGGTTTATATCAGGTCTTCAACAGCAGGGCCTTATCACCTCTCTTCCTGCAGATATCCCCGTTTGGAGGCAAGGAGCCTTTGCCTTTTGTGGGGGCTTGGATCCCCTGGCCAACATCTCCTTGGTGGAATAATCCATTGTTGATGTCAGAGCTCCTGTATTAATATATTTTGCTTAAGTGCATAGCTTAAGGAGACTTTAGCATTATATTTGGTTCTGAATAGAGAATAATCCTTTTCACAGTTTCTATGTCCATTAGTCAATTAAAGAAGGCAGTTTTATGGATTTTACAAGAGAAAACCTCTATAACAGCTGGCTCCAATCTACAGCTGGAGAACGACCTCATCATCATCATATTTCTCCTTATTCTATGGGGGGGGGAGTTAAGAAAGTCTCTTGAATTAAAACGTTTGCGGCACCTAGAAGGTAAGCTTCATTAGGATTCATTAAAAATAGTTGTTACTAGTAGGATCCAGAGAGGGACCTGATGTCTGCAGCAATCTGAGGCATTTCTTCCCTTCAATGCCCAGAGGAGTCAATCCTTCTGCTGGCACTTTCTGGTACATCCTACTCACTGCAAAGCTGCATTTTCTTTCTCAGCCATTAAGTTGGTGATACTCTGGCCTGTTGGAACATACAAATCCTTTCCCGTAGTTAGTTTTATGATTTGGATTGCAAGGTTTTTTGACAAAAAGTTTTCATATCTATCTATATCCCCCTTTTTTATTTTAGGTTTTTATTTTTGACTCATGAGTCTCAAAAAAGCAGTTGTATTATATATACCTATAGGGTGGAATCAAGGCACAGATTTCATCAGGTTCACCCATACTGTTTCGGGTTATTGTATGTGATTAACTTGGGAAACAAACTTTATTTTTAAATTAAATCATCCTATAAGTGAAAGAGATTGCTACCAGGTGATACTATATGACAGCAAAATTATAGAGAACATTTGTTTATATCAATCCCAAAGTAATTGTTATACAGTTTTTAATTAAAGCTAATGTGGACAACAGCAATTTATATCACCAATTAACTCAGATGCATTACCGTTTTTATCAGCCTTTAAACCAATGTTGTTTAATATACACATATTTACTTTTACTAAGTCCTAAAACACCATGTATCCTGTAGACAGAGTCTGAGCAAAACTGGATACTTGTTGAACTCACGTCAATTAAATATGCACCAATCGAATATACACCCGTGTCCCTCTCCCACCCCTCCCACCATTCCCAAGTCACCATTTCAGTCAGTTTTCTGATGCAATCTTTCTGTTGTTGTTCTTTTAATATGCATCCCTCTCCACAAGAAATATTTATAACTGGGTTATTGGTACTAGCATCCACATATGAGAGATACCATTTGTTGTTTGTTTTTCTGGGACTGTGTTACTTCACTTAACATGATGTCTTCTAGCTCCATCCATTTATATTTTAAGGTCAACTCATTTAGAATTTATGTGGTCAGAACTTCTTCCTAAGTTGATCTGGAAAGAGGAATATTGGCAAAATCATCTTTGCAACTCTACCATCCATATAGCTATCTTTTGGATTCATTTCTGTTATTCATATTGTTTCTTAAATATGAGTATAAATTCCTTCCAGTGTTTTGGCTCACAGGGTCTGTTCCTCTGTGTTACAGAGATATAAACATAGAAAAGACATACTAAATGCCAAATGATTTTTTTCTATTCACAGTTTGGGTCTCCACCTGTGACACTGAAATTTAGCCAATATGTATGTGTCAGACAGAGACTTACATTTTCATCCCATAATCCTCAGACCATGGGGGCATTGGGAGGACTGGTGTTCTCTAAACAGCTATGAAGCAGCTCATAAGAGCCCAGCATCTTATTTGTTCAGGTCTGCATTCAGAAAGAATGACAAAGGGAAAGGATCCTGTGGGAGGAGGGAAGCTGGTAGAGGAGGAGGCTCGGAAGAACCTGGGCCACTCTGATCTCAGATTGTCACTGACAACCTGCACCTACCCCCTCTTGACTGTCAGTGCCCCAGGAATTCTGGGTAGAATTCATTTCTGAAGTGGAGGCGAGTCACACACATGGTCCCTGGCTGTCCTGCTCTGCTTCCTCCTTTCCTCAGCCCAGGATGGCCTGTATTTCATCTACTTTTATTTGTGTTCACTTTATTTTCCTTTCCTAGAGACCTCTTAATCTGAGACATGCTGTGCAAATTCACATACCATCTTGGGTGTTTACTTTTTGAGACAGGGTCTCCTGGGTCCCAGGCTGTCCTCACACTCACTACCTATCCAAGGCTGGTCTTGAACTGCTGATCCTGTTAGCTCCTTCTGTGGGATCAGAGGAGTCCAACACCATGCTGGCTGTAACTCACTTTTCTTAATGTTCTAAAACAAGACTTTTTTTAATCAATGTCAGGTCACAAAAATCATTTATGTACTGAAATATTTCACAGAATGAAAGTATGCAGCTTATCAAAGATGGATGTTATTTTCTCTACATTTTTACAATCTGGCTCCATCTATGGTAATTGTATACTCAAACATTCAGCAGTCAGTTAACCTGGTCCACATTTCAGATCTGGGGTTTAACTTTCTAAAATGAAGAGGAGAGTTTCTTCTTCCTCAGATTTTTCTTCAAATAATAACTGGCAGTTGTTCCCAAGTAGTGCAAACAATTCTAGAAAAGCATTTCTTATGTAAATGCTACTATTTAAAGGAAAAGACCAGTTATTAAAAACATACCATTAAAATCGTTACTGTTTTATTTTTCTATTTGAAGGAAAAAAAATTCAAGTTACCTGCCCTCCATGACTAGCTGTGTGGTGTGTCAGTGCTGCCCAGCAGCCCATCTGGATCACGCTATTTCTTTCTGCAAACCACACTTGACCAAAATGATCAATACTGTCTGACAGATATTAAAGCAGGGGACAGGCTAATCAGGGCAGAGATGAAGGCAGACTGCTCTGGATAGAACTTGCTGGAATGATTGTGATGGAAAGATCTGAAGAAGAGGGGAGGGGAGAGAGAAAGCCCTGGGAGCAAATGCACAAAAGCACTTCTGGAGAAAGGGAGGTGCTCAGGAGTTAGCATGCTCCACTTTGTTCAGGACAAAGTCACCACAAAACACTGAGCGTGTGAGGTAGAACCAAAGAAGTTACTGAACTGAAGCCTGTGGTTTGATCTTTGTTAGACAAGGAGACCTTCCTGAAAGTTACTTATTATTAAATTAAAGTTGGCTTTTAGAGTAGTGAGGCATGCTGAGGAAAACAGAAGATGTTTAAGTGAAGCTGTTGAGGCAAAGGTGAGGTTCACTATGGTTATATATGATATAATCTATTCCTGCATTATTTAAGTGCACTAAACACAGAGGAAAGTGAATGTGTCCTTGGGCCAGGATAACACTGTGCCCACTTATTAAGCATTTACAATGTATAAATGTTCTAAGAGCATCATATGCAAGGTCTTATTTAAAACTTCTCCATAGCCTGGTGGTGGTGCATATATTCTTAGACTTTAATTTGCAGATGAAGGGTCAGAAGTATAAAAGAAGAAGCAACTCACCCAAGGTCAGGTCGCTAATAACTAGCAAATGTGTATTCAACCTACAGAGTCTGAAGCTGGGGTTGATGGTCACACAGCCCAGTATTCATAGGGGATTCTTTTTTGAATGTCCATGTTTTACCATAAAAAAACATTGAATTTTGCACACAACTCTGGTCTTTGTAATCTAAAATATTACTATAAAAGTTTAGTAACTGCACAAATTAGCTCACCAGAAACATTTTTCCTGTGGCTTTGTCTTGACCCAGCCCTGTATAAGAGCAGAGAAATACAAAGGCCCAGAGCCCAGTGCAGAAAGCTCGGAGAAATGGAAAGACTGAAGACTGGGGAGATAGGTTAGTCCACAGATGGGTCTGGGAGAACACTCTAAAGCTATGGCCTTTGATTGGAGTCCCATGGGGATGCCCCATGCAGGGTACCTTTGAATTCAGCTTCTGCTCTATGGAAGGAAAACAGGAAGCAAATTTGGGCAGGAGAAGGGAGTGATGTTCATTCAACCCATGTTCCAGAAGGCACTGTGGTGAGCACTGGAGAGCATTCCTTTAAGGATATACTGACTTGGGTTAGGATGGACAGACTGGCAGAGTGCAGGCAAGGAGTCCACCATGCCCAAGATATCTTACTTGCCTGAGCCTACCCCAGAAGGAACAGAAGGCTGTCACAGACTGTACCCTAAGCAAGAGCTATTTCCTGGATGGCCATCCGATCTGTCAGCTCAATAGCAGTCCTCACGACAAGGAAACACTGGTGCTTTCCCCATCTCTCCGACATATTTCTGGTTGGCGATCTCATATTAAGTGGGCTACTATTATTCTGTCATAATATTTGTTAGTATCACTCAGTTGTGTTTTGTTCTTTTCAGAGAATACAGAAAATAGATAAAACAAGTAATGAGTCCACTTCACCTCATGATGTAGTTTTCAGTTTCCTGACTCTTCTTCTGTGTTCAACTAATAAATAAGGAGAGAGAGAGAGAGAGAGAGAGAGAGAGAGAGAGAGAGAGAGAGACTGTTTTTTGAAAGAAGAGAATTAAGAAAAAACTAGACAGACCAGAGTTAAAAGTACCTAGTTGATGTTAAGTACCTAGTTGATGTTCAGAACAGAGAGAATGTATGAGGTTCAGATGGTTGTTGGAACAAATTGGCACATACCTGGCTTCTTGAAACAACTCAACTTTGTTTTTATAGCAATAAATCAATTTTCTGTCTGCTGTTCAGAAGTCAACGAGTTTCATTAAGCTGAATTTGGATGGTTACAGATGGTTTATTTATTAGGGGCTCCAGGGAAGAATCCATTAGCTTACCTCTCCCATATTTTTTAAGACAGCCCTAGTTCCTTGACTCCTGGACCTTCTGTTGTCAAAGCCAGCAGTGATAAGCTGAGTCATTCTCTGACACAGCAGTGATAAACTGAGTCATTCTCTGACACAGCAGTGATAAGCTGAGTCATTCTCCAACACAGCAGTGATAAGCTGAGTCATTCTCTGACAGACACTCTCACTGCTCCATGTTTTACAAGACGTGGCTCTAAAACTAAATTTCTGATAAAAATTTAAGAACCTTTTTTTAGTTGGGAGTTTTTTATTATATCTTCAATTTTTTATTATATCTTTAATATTTTTATAATATCTTCAATTATATCCTCAAATGTTATGGGTCTGCTTAAACTGTCAATCCCTTCTTGGTTAAGCTTTGTTGCTTCCCAGGATTTCAAATATTCACACATTTCTCTTAGGTTTTCAAGTTTAGTATAGGTTTTTGATGTTTTCCGGTATGATTGTCTGGATTTTTTTCATTGTCTGTTGTGATAGTTCACCTTTCATCACAAATTCTATTTATTTGGAGTTACTCTTTCTTTCTTTTGGCTAACTGGGCTAGAGGTCTGTCTATCTTTTATACCCTTTCAAAGAACCAACTTTTGGATTCATTGATTCTTTGCATTGTTCTCTTTGTTTCTATTTCATTGATCTCTGCTCTGATTTTTGTTACTTCTTCCTATGTGTTGGGTTTAGGGTTCATTTGCTGTCTCTCAAGTGTTTTTAGCTGCAGTGTTAGATCATTCACTTGTGCTCTTTCTGTTTTTTTTTTTTATTGTAGGCACCCAGGGCTATAAATTTCCCTCTTAGAAATGCTTTTAAAGTATCTCAAAGGTTTTGTTGTATTGTTTTGTCATTTTTGTTTAGTTCCATGAATGCTTTTATTTCTTTCTTAATTTCTTCCTTGGCCCATTCACTATTCAAGAGTGTTTAATCTCCATGTGTCTTTATAGGTGGCAGGGCTTATCCTGATGTCGATAATGAGCTTTATCGCACTGTGGTCTGATAGACATTATCATGAAATTATTTCAATCCTTTTGTATTTGTTGAGGCTTATTCTGTGTCCCAGCATGTGGTAGATTTTGGAGAAGGTTGCATAAAAAAATAAAAAAATAAAATAAATAAATACATAAAATTAAGGACCTAAAATTGTTTACTCATTTGATAAAATAGAGAAGCCAGTGAAATCAATTCTCCATTTTCTATAGATATAAAATCCTTAGCTTTGCAAGTGCTGCCTGAATAAAGATAAGAAAAAAGAATAAAGAAGAAAAACAGAGGAATATAGAAAGGAAGAATCCATTGTAAAAGCTTTCAGTGATGAGGGACGCCATTTAAAGGACTTGAGTCTTCAGCTTTGTGCCTCTGGGGATGCACTACTTATTGCTGAGCTCTTTGGCTAGAAATGTTACTTCTCTCCATGAGATTGTGGATTTCTTTATGAGCACTCAGGTTCTATTGTGTGCTGGTGACATGATCAGGTACCAGAATTTAAGAGGTCTCTTCAAGAGATCAGATTAGGGAATGTAAGGGGTCTCTTCAAGGGACCCTGTGCCAGAATGTAAGGCATCTCTGAGGCCCTCCTGACTTTGAAAACTAACTGATCCCATACCATTTCTATTTGATTTCCCATTGTTGAAATGTTTCACCATGACAGAAAGACAAAGGGTTTCAATGATCTGATTCATTTATCACTTCATTAGTGATGGTCTAGAAGTAGAACAGAGGTCAGTTCTGAGAAGAGGCTGGAAACGACTGAGGAGAAGGTTAAAGAAGGACCAGCCTATGGGTGCTGCTGACTTTGTTTATCATCTGGGGTACAAATGTTAGAGAGACCTTGAAAGATGAAAAGATTCACAAATAAATAAAGGTAGCTCTTAAGGAGAAAGGACCGAGATGACTGATGTCACTGGTTGTCAAACTAATAGTTTGATGTCAACCAACCCTTATCAGTAAGTGTTGTGATAATGATGGACTCTGATGCTGCCTTCTCGGTAGACTTTATTATATATATATATTTATTATATATATATATTAGATATTTATCTATAATATATATAATATATATATATATAATCTGCATTCCATGAAAACTTTCATCATTTGGGGATTAGAGATAGATTTTTTCAGAGAGGAAGGGGGGAATTATATGGAACATAATGGTTAGAACCTACCAGTAGCAATTGTGCAATACCTGTAAGATTCAGCATTTCTACATCTGGACCATATCGGAAACCTGATTATCTATTTGCTGAATTCATAAAGGACCATGAGATTGCATATAAGTATGGCAATATTTGAAAAGGAGAATGCAATGTTGGATCAGAGTACTTTGCACATTCCACTGTTGAAAAACTACGCTTTGCCACATTTCCCCCAAGATTACCAGTTCTTTCGGGTAGGATTTGCTCGGCAGGCAATCATTAGGAAGAGAACAGAGGGTCAGAACACAGCACATGTCTGTAGTCTAGACCATTAAACAAGTGTAAGTAAATAAAATTAAAACAAGGAGGTTTTGTTACCTTTGGGCAAGTCGAGCATCCAGAAGGATTTTCTAGGCTCAGAAAATGTAAGACATCACTTTAAGTGACACAAATAGTGGCAAAGAGGAGACTAAAATCTACCAGAAACATTCTCCCGAAAGTTGTAAAACCGTAGTTAGTAGCTTCATTTAAAATGTATAATAAATTCTGCTTCTCAGGCTGACTTAGAATCATAACAGTTAAGAGATACTGATCATTTGCAGTTAAGCACTTTTGACATGGTATATTTCAGTTAATATATATTATACTGAAATAAAGTATGTGCTATTTTTTTCTCTACTTATCAAAATAGGAATATTCTAAACAAGTGAGAAAGCACTGAGTACAATCTATCATGAGATTTTGGAATTCAATTTTATTTTCACTGTTCTGTTCTTGGAGCACAGTTATAATACAGCGAATCAGAGTAATTAAAAGTTACTATTTAAATGTAAGTTTCCGCCGGGCATGGTGGCGCACGCCTTTAATCCTAGCACTTGGGAGGCAGAGGCACGCGGATCTCTGTGAGTTCAAGGCCAGCCTGGTCTACAGAGTTCCAGGACAGCCAGAGCTACAGGGAGACCCTGTCTCAAAAAGTCCAAAAAAAAATAAAAATAAATAAATAAATGTAAGTTTCCAATAAGATAAATTGCGCATGTGTCTGGAATTAAATTTAATTTACAAAGCAGGAAACATTTAACATTCTGCATTATATGAAGATGGTAATTCTCACTAGCATTTTCTCTTGTAAAAATTCAGACATCATAGCCAATGGAAAGTTTTGCACTAAAAAAGTTGTGACTAATTTGAAAGCTCGCTATGATTTGACACAGCCTCTATGTCACAATAGTTAAAGGTGTACAAAAGTTGGAGAACATTTATAAGATTCTAATAGATCTTTATTAAATTGGTTCATCTTTACAAGAATGTGGAATGTAGATTATAATGTTACTTTAACAATTGTTTTCACACCATGCATATGATTTTCAAAACACTGTCCACCTTCTTTGACCCATTCCAGTCGGCTTCTAATTGAAGAGAATAATGCTTTTGGCCAGCAGAGAGCAGCAATGATATACTATATAGGAGCCATTCTGGTGAACCTGACCATCAGTTTTAAAGTCTGTGAGATCTACAGTGTCTTGAGGGATGCTGGTCTTTGAATGGTTCACTTTTCACAGATCCCGGAGATCACCTTGAACTCCACCGACAAGGTGGTTGCTGTTAGTCAGAGTTTCTATGCCGTGTTCTGTACCTCCTCATGTCAGGAGCAGATCTTGCTTGAGGCTTCACCTGCTGGTTCTGCCAATGAAGATCTAAGAGAAGTATTCTTAGGGACAATGGAAGAGAACCCAGTAATAAGAGGGAACAGGGCACATGAACTTCAGGGATGATGGGGGATCTCTTCAGAACACAGGGTTAGAAGAGGCTAAGGGGGAAAATTGTCAGTAGAATCTAAAGGGCAGACATTTGTTAAATCCTTTTGGTAATGGTGAAAATGAATATAGAAAAAGTTATTGACTTAGAAACAGATGCTTCAGAACATCTACTATGTCATTTTACAGATTTGAGTTAGACTGCATGGGGTTCTAGCACAGATGTTAGGACAGAATTACACAATTTAAAGTTGAAATCCAAACTAGTTGGGAAAAAGCAAGGACACGTTTTCTTCCAATGCCAGAGGGAAGTGGGAACTTATGAATAATGACACGAAGCCCAGAGACTTTGAGTTGGACAAGGAAATAAATACCCTTAGCCAACCATAAATCAAAAAGCCTTGGCTGTGCCGGCTGTGATGCATTGGTGTCAGTGTGTGTGTTTATCAGCATTCATGCGTTTCTCTGATGGTTGGTGGCTAGAGAGTAGAAAACGCAAAATTAAATACAACTTTATAAAGGGAATGCCAGCAAGCTCTGTGAGACTAACTGAGATCATACAATAAAATCTTTTGTAAAATCAAAAGAATCGTAGTAATAAAATTATATTTATTACCTAAAATTGCCAGTGTTCAGAAATAATAAATGGAAATTTTTACTAAGGGTTCTGGTTTAATTTCTGTGGTGATTAAACATCCTTCCAAAAGGTGGCCTAGGAGGGAAAAGGTTGACTTTAGCTCCTGATTCCTGGTTACAGCGCATTATCCTAGGGACGTCAAGGCAGAAGGAACTGGAGACAGTCACAGGACATCCATGGTCAAGGGTGCAGAGTGGGTGCCTGCCTGCTTGTACTCAGCTAACCTCTCCACTCTGAGCACAGTCAAGGACCAAACCCAGGCATGGCGCTGCCCACAAAGGTGGGTCTTTATCCTTTAATTAGTGGAATGCAGACAATCTCCACGGATATGTCCAGGAGCCAACATAATCTAGAAATCTCTCATTGAGACTGCACTCAGGTTACTCTAGATTTCGCTGACCGTTTAAACTATCCATCACAATTAAAATGATGGGAAGGAGGACATTGTACATTCAGGGAGATGACGGGTGGATCACGCATCCCTGGAGGCTGAGCCCTCCGGGTTGGAAACAACCAGGTGTGGGCTGTGATGGAAGCAGAGAAATGAGAGTCTGAGAAACGAGGAGCCAGGCCAAGACCCACAGGACTCCACAGTACCTGGATCCCAACACGCCCATGCCCTCGGGTCCCTTCCAGTGGCCTCAATAGTTTGCCTTGAAACATTTCTGGTTTTGATGCACATGACAAGTCCATTTATGCTCATTGAATGAATAAATAATTATTGACAAACCTAGAGTGTTTTATAAACAAAGACTTAAAATCCTGTATTCCAGGGAATACATGCCTTTCAAGTAGAAAGAAGAAACCTAGAAACACATACTGCCAAGAAATTGCTTTAATGGGCCTATTATGACAACAGGTAAAGGTACTTGCCACCAAGCCTGGTGACCTCAGTTAAATCTCTGGGACCTTCCTGGTGAACAATGAGCCCTGACTCCCACAGGCTGTCCTCTGACATCCATATGAACAGTGTGCAGCACACCTGCTTCCCCAAATCTGCATGCATGGGCATGCACACACAAGTAAATCTACATGTGTGGGCATGCACACACAAGTAAATAAATAAATGCAATGCAATTTTAATAACTATAGAAAGAAGATTAATAACATTACAAGGTGGAAATTTTTCATAAAAGTAATATTTTCAAATCCCATTTGGACCTCTTTCTGCAATTACAATGATAGTCAAGGAAGGAAGTAAATTTTAGCTTGTGTAATGGTTCCAAGGCAAATAGTGCTGGGATTCTCAACCCACACATTCTAACTATCACTTGGGATCTTTATAAGTATGATCTCCAGGCTGACTTCGGACTAATTAATGCTCTCCACAGGTGAAACCCTAGGATTGGAACTTTACACTCTTTCTAAGATTGATAGCCACTGATGTAGTGATTTTGCAAAACTGCAGGACAAGACATTTTGGAATGGCTGACACATGATAGCTGAAGGGCTCTACAGTGATGAACATCCTGCAGTGGAAAGCCATCAGGCCTATGTGGCTCAGGTCTTCTTCAGTCAAAATTAAAATGCCACTTCACCTAGATCAGTTAAACCATCACGAGTCTGGGTGGGGGAGTGACATTTGGGATGCCTTGGAGTCAGGGATATTTTAAGCATCCTTTACACCAACACTGCTTTTCATTATCATTTCTCATCCACACTGGTTACATTATTTCATCTTCTAACACCTTTATTCCAAGAACATCATGTTATACAAAACACACACATTTTAAGTTGTAAACTCAGAGAATTTTCTCCCAAATAATTTGCATTTAAGATGACCCAAAGTCTGTGTCATCTATACTGTGAGGCGAGAACAATTCCCCCAAGTTGAGAATTTTGTAACTCTTGCCATTCCTTCAGTTGCCAACAGCCAGTTCTTCATCCTGCAGTGAGGACGTTCAATGCCAGCAGCTGCTGTGTGTGAGCAGGGGAAGCGAGAGGGAAAGTGCATAGGCTCAACATCTTATCTGTGCCCCTTGTACGGGAACAGTGTGCACAGCATGGGTGTGTGGTCAGAGACTAGCATTTCTTTTCCTGGAGTCCTACCTAGTCTTCCCAGTTTCCAGAAGAATGACCCAGTGTGTCTCCTGCACCTTCTGAACACAGGCTTCTCATCTATGAAAGGTTTCCTGTCCTAGGCACGTACTCCATCCTAAATACCATGTGAATGCTTTCAACACATACACAGTTGATCTTACCAATAATCCTAAGAAATAATTAGTATCAGTTTCCCCATTGTGTATCTGGAAATGAAGGTTTAGGCAGCATGGGCCACACAGTGGTCACTTCTTGGCACAAACATATCAAGTATCATACTCTCTGTTACAAGGAAGGCAGTAAGCTATGTTGGAAGGAGCTCACAGTGCTTTCCTTATTGATCTAAACTTAAGCAAAAAGACAGGTTGTACTAGTGGAATCATGTCCATCAGGGAATCTAGGCTTCCGTGAACATACAAGTAATTGTGCAGATTTTTGAGTTGTTTTTAACCAAGTGTTTATTGAGCGTGATTTTCTCTGGGCAGGTCCTCTCAAATGTAAAATGAAGACTTGGACTCAAACCTTCCCAAAATATCCCTCTTCACTGGATGCCAGGCACCCAGAGGGCACAGACTATCTGCTGCCCGTTTCTTGTCACTATTTACAAAGTTAGTTTTTTTTTTTAATTAGTTTCTTTTTTAAGGGATTCTACAATACAATGACACAGTTGTTTGCAGATAGCATTGACGTCACTCATTATGTCATACAATCAGGTAATTGGTGCATTTTGCAAGTATCTATGTCCAAATTTTGAACAACCCAAGGTTCCCATAGACCAGTTGGAGAAGCTTGTATGCACAGACATGTTGATCAATCAGGAGTCCAGACTATATTCCTGTAGTCTCATGATTCGCCCCTATCTCTCCACAGCCCTTACAATCTACCACGCCTCCTCTTCCACAGTTTGTTCCCTGGGCTTTGGGAAAGGGGCACAAGTGGGTGAGAAGAAAACAGTCTAATTTCTTTGGAGTTGTCATTTTGGACTCCAGTCTGTTCAGGTTGTTTCCTTTCATGGATTGACAGCTTTCCCAGTGATACCCTTTTTAGTCATATTAACAAAGCACAAGCTATTGGATGTACAGGCATTTAAGCAGTACCACTTATTGTGACAAGCTAAGCTGTGAGCATAGACACAGATGCTTGGATGGCATGCTAATCCACAAACTGTGGTTTCTCTGTAAAGGGTGACAAGTTCTTATTGTGGCTCACAACATCGCCCAACCACCCAAGGACACAAGCTTGTGGCATCAGCTGTGAGTTATTCCTCCAAGGAGAGAGCTAATAGCCAAATAGATTTTAGATATATATAGACACTTGGCTGCCACTGTTGCACAGTATCTCCAGGCTGTTGAGGTGTAGCTGATATTGATGGAGGAGTCTTCTTGTCTCAGGGAGACCAATATTTTGCTGTATTGCTTTAGTGGCCTTTGGTAACGCTCTCTAGCCTTTTCAGAGGCCAGTTGTATGCTAGCAAGTGACGTCTCATAACATTTTTCATGCTCACTCCAGGTCTTCGACAACAGGGACTTACTGCCTTTCTCCTTGCATATATCCCACTTATAGGCAAATGGCCTTTATAATTTGGGGGGAGCGGGTTTGAATCCCCTAGCCAACATCTCCTAGGCAGAATAATTCATTGCTGATGTCAGAGCTTTCCTGTAGTAATATATTTTGCTTAATTAAACAACTTACAAAGTTAGTTTTTAATAAATATTCATTGACCAAATATTTAAGTTTGTATTTCTACCAAGTGCTCAGCTTACTAACTAACTGTATTCTTAACTTTGATCCTGTAAGCCCAATTAGAGGTTTCCTCATGTCCGCAGTTATCTCGAGGAAAATTCTCTGGCAGTGGCCCTAGGCTTTCAAAGGTTGATCCTTGTGTGTACAGCAGAACAGAATGCATTTATTTTAAGCACGTGAGTCTTTGATGTTCATACTTCCTTAAAGGTCATGGGGAACTGAAACTAAAACCAGACTAGAAAGATTACATGCTCATTTGCTGAAGATAATTGTAAGATGTTTATAAATTCAGGAGTCTCGATAATGAACCAGAGCCTGTTTTTTTTTTTTTCATACTTCACATCTGTATTCTAATTACAGAAAAGGAATTGGTCACATTACAGCTTCAAAGACATTTCCAAAGCCTTGCTACATAGCCAAGTCTTAAGGGTCTCTCCCCAACCCTGGAGAAAACAAAGTAGCTGTTAAAAATGCAATTAATGTGCTCCTATGGGGTCTCTCCTCTGAGCAGCCGTGCTAAGAAATGAAATTGCAGATAAGCTCCTCTTTGCTCTTAAAATAAGAGATTATCGTGGAGCCACCCAATATATTGGCAGAGATCATCTAGTTGTTTTCTGAGTTGGTGGCATAAACAATTAGAGAACAAAGCAATCTAGCTCAATTATAGTAGTCTTGGGTGGATAACTTGTGGATAAAGGGTCACCTGGGAACTTACTGTATATACAGTTCTGACATACCTCACATCTTTGGAATTATAAAAGGCCTAACTTTTTGTTTTCTGATACGAGTGTCACCACTTCGTCTAACGTTGGGCTTCTTCTTTGGTCATCAGGGATGTTTAGGAATTAGGTTGAGATAATGTGGATGATGTCATACTCATGAGGGAACAAAATAATAAATATCAGCTCACGCTCACACCCTTCCATTTGGAGCCATGCTTTGCTGTCAATACTGAATCAGCCCAATGCCAAAGGGATACCTCATAGAGGAAGCCTGAGACTTCACTTGCTAAGTGTTTGTGGTTTTGTCAACACTGCCTGTCTCAGATGTCCCCCTTCCTTTAACTTGGATCAGCTTATTATCAAACTGACAAAAATGGGGATGAGGGGGAAACAAGAGGTTAGAAGACGGCGTAGGAGAAGGAAAGGAAGGAGAGGATGTGGACGAGAGGAGCAGGAAGGGAAGAGGTGGAGGGAGAAGAGGTGGGAAAAGAGATGGAGGAGAAACAAGAAGAGAAAGTTCATTTTGTTAAAACACTAAAAGGAGAAAAATCACAAGGGAAAGAGAGAAGAGAATGTCCCACCCAGGAAGGTTGCTGGACACATTGTCATTCAAACAACTCCTGTTGGTGTGTGTGAAGCAGAGACTGAGAGACAGGGAATGACTTCCAAGCACCACAGTTTCAACCCCACACCCCAACCAGGTGACTAAAACACTATAGGTTTTCGAAGCATATGCCAGGTGTTCCCCCAGGACTCTCTGCAGTCCCATCTGGGAACCAAGGGTAAAATCTGCCTTAATAATAAAGTTAGGGCTCTATTTCTGCTCTCTTTTCTCATTTTTTTCTGAGCACACATTGTTTTCCAGATGTTTCAGGATACTGTGATCACAAATTAAGTAAAACATCAAATAAAAAGCTATGGTTATTCTATCATACCAGACAGAGCAGATTTTTCAGAACAACAAAACAATGCTATTCTCATTTTATTTTTTGTTTAGGAAATAGTTCTAAATATATAAAATATGTCGTCATCTTGGTCATCTGCTGCTGCTACAAGAACGAGTCACAGGAAAAGCGCCTTCAGCCACTTCAGCCACAGAGAGGCAATCCTCTTATTTCTACTTCCTGGAGGATTGCGATCTGAATGGATGATCAGGTCTCTGAGGTCCGGCTTCCTCCACTGCCTCCTACCTGAGTAGGAAAATGGCCTTCCCTTGCCTTAGGGCATGGAGAACAAATTCTCCATGAGAGTCCCTCCTCATCTTTCAATGCTACCAGCCTCATCCTGAGGTACCCTCCACCATGATACCATCTCACCCTAATTATTTTCAAAGGCTTCACTTGCAAATATTGCCAATGGGAGAGCTGAAATATACAGAATCAGGCCGTAATAGTGAATTGGGGCATGTAACTGGTTTTACCATTGTTTTAATGAATTAATAAATACTTTAAAGCTCTATCTTTAATTTTCAATATAACTAATTTTGATAGATATTATTCCCATGAATACAAATTTTTATGATCTTTAACAACTTTTTTTTTAGTTTTTGATTGAGCTTCTATACATTTCATACAATAGTTCTTAATCAAATTTAGACCCCTCCCCATCCATGCCCCCCACCAGAACTCATGCATTCTGCCATACACACATATGAAGTCCTATCTAGTCAAGCATTTGTACCCAGATGTCTTTTGTTGCAAATTTATCCAATGGAGTCTAGTCAGCTTATCTAGAGATCTTAAGGAAGGTCTACTCTATCTCACTCAGTAGTAATCAGTCTCTGACAGTTCCCAGGCCAGGACTGGCCTGCTGCCTATTCCCTCATTCCATGCTGAGCCATCGTCTGGTTGAGTCAGCACAGGTCATGCTCTCTGCGCCATTGCTGCAAGTTCACATGTGCAGCTTCCAGTGGCCTGAAAGCCTCTGCTTCCTTACGTTCATGGACCAACCTTGGCTTTTATAATCTTTCTTCCTTGCCTTCCACAGTGGCCCCTGAACCAGGGATGGGAGGTCCTATCCAGAGATACAGAGTCATTTATTCTCTAAAACCTGTCCAGTTGTGGCCATCTGTGTGTATTGTACTCTGTTGTGTAAGGAAGCTTTGCTGGTGAGAGTTGAGAGATGCACTAATATGCCTTCTACCCTCATTCCTTCTGTGGCAAAAAGAAGTTTCTTTGATGAGGGGTTTACGGTATTCTAGTCTCCCAGATAACAGTCACACTACACCAATAGAGGTAGTTTGCTCTGCAGGTCATTATAGTTATTAGGCTTTAGGCCTGGGTTGCAGCATTGATTTATTTTCTCCATTAGTAGCTTGCATAGTGTCCTCTAGAACTAAGAGAGCTAGTCTTTGGGAGGAGGCTTCCAGGTCGGTCTCTGCTCCATTGCTCTCCAAGTCCTATGTCCAAAGTATGTCCTGTCTTCAGCAGTAGGGTCTTATTTTGAGTTCCAGGAAATAACCAAGAGCTCTGCCAATAGCTTGTGTTATTTTAGGAATCCCTTGGACTACTCTGACCAACCACTGGAAGGGAGGTCTCTCCTGTCTGTCACTGTGCTCCTTCCCATACAACCCCCAGGTATACACATGTACTAATATTCAGATACTGTATGTGCATTTCTCAAGGAGTTTGCTAGCCAACACATTTCCCTCTGCTTAATTTTTAAGGAGATAAAGATAGTCTAGGGTTTGTTTGAGGACTGCTGCAATCTACCTTGACCTAAAACACAACTGGTTGCCTCTGTGTTCATTTAAAATAAAATGATTTCCAAATTGCAAGCTGTGTATGGAAAAGGATGTTTGTCTCTTCGGCTGAGGAGTTTTTCTCAGGTTACTACACCAGTGTCTGTCACATTCTAGGCACTCAATAAATATGAATTGAATTAATGATGAAATATATTTCCCCCAAAAGTCAACAGTCATCTTAAAACTGATAGCTTAAATGAAAAGAAAACCCAGAAAGGGAACATTCACAGATTGCTCCATTTATATGTCTTAAAGAAGAATTTAAACCATAGACAGGACAACCTTGGCTCCTTGCCTAATTAACATAAAGCAGGAGGTACCTGGTCCCAGTCTATGCCACATACACTTCTGGAACTTCCTGACCTTCCCATTCTCCCTTCAGTCTTTTTTTCTACATGTAAGTTTTGAGTAGTATGTGTCCCTTCTTGCTTCCTGTTGTTGTGATAAAAGTCTGACCAAAACCAACTTGAGGAAGGGCTTATATACTTGTATGTTATACTACATCATCAACAGAAGCAAAGCAGGAAGTAAAGGCAGGAACCTGGGGGCACTGCCCATGGAGAACCTAAAGAAACACTGCTTACTGAATGTCTCCCAGCCTCAAGTTTAGCTGCATTTCTTATACTGCCCTGGCCTACATACTGCCCACATTTACTTGGGCCCTCCTACATCAAATAGCAATTAAAAATGTCCCACACACCTGCATACAGCCAGTCTGATGGAGGAAATTCCTCAGCTGAGGTTTCCTCTTCCCAGGTGTGTCAAGTTGGAAAGTTAAACTAACTTCAGCAACAGGTTTATCTCAAAATACCTGGATGGGACCTGGAGCATATGTATTTAACATCTTTCAAACTTAGCATGTCGACTTCTGGCTCATTTTCTTTATATTATACTAAATATTATCAGATAACTGAATAGCCAAAGGAACAAGAGTGTATTAGTCACTTTTCTGTTGCTGTGACAAACCACCATGACCAAGGGAACTTATAAAAGGAAGAGTTTATTTGAGCTTGTGATTGACAATTAAAGGGAATTAGAGTCCATTGTGGTGGGAGGCATGGTGGCCAGGGATGGAGCAGCAAGCTGAGGGTCACATCTCACAATGAGTACAGGAAGTCAAGAGAGAGAGAGAGACTGGAGACTGGCAAGGCTTGTTAAACTCCCTAAGACCGCCCCCAATGACGTACTTTCTCCAGTATGGCCACACCTTCTAAGACCTCCACAAACAGTGCCACCAACTGGGGACAAAATGTCTGAATACTTGATGCCTATGGAGACATTCTCATTCAAACTACCGTGAAGAGTAATGTACAAATAATAACCATTACCCTGCTTTTCTTGATTATTTTTATTTTCTGAGCTGAGAAATGATTCTTATAAAATTAAAGTTTAGTAAATTTTACCAAACTTTCCAGTCCCCATAGTTCATAAGGATGGGTACCAAACTTTCCAGTCCCCATAGTTCATAAGGATGGGTGCTGCTTTTCACTTTTGGTGAAACCTCTTCACAGGAACACTTTCCTAAGTAATTACAGATAGCTGGGATGATCCTTTGGGGGTTTTAGTACTTATACATTTGTTGATCTCCTGAATAATTGTGTTAACTGCAAAAAAATTCCATCAACTTCATTTTAATACTGAAAGTTTTGAGACCCACCAAGGCAAAGTGACTGCTTTAGATCTCACTTTGGAGTTTCTATCTGTACTGTGGAAGCCTCCAAGTTTTATGATATTATTGGCTAGCTCTGACAAATCATATTCTCCTGCACATTCAACATAGAAGAGAAGAGGGTTATGTGCTGAACAGTTTGCTTGCTGTCTTCCATGGAGTGTCTTGTAATCACATATTGTCAATGAGTAATATGCACTTCAGAAGGATTAAATGACTTACTCAAAGTCACACTGCTAGGATTAGAAGTATCATTTTTTAAAGTTTTTTATTTTATTTTTTTATTTATGTGTATGAATGTACTGTCTGCATGCAGGTCTGTACACCCCTGTCATGCAATGTCACGGAGGTCAAAAGAGGGTGTCAGATTCCCAGGGAACCGGAGCCAAAGATGGATCTCAGCCACCCTGTGGGTTCTGGGGATGGAACCCAGGCCCTCTGCAAGAGCAGTCGATGCTCTTAACTGCTAGGCCATCTCTCCAGCCCCAGAAGTATCATTTTAATAAACATATTCTCTATATTAAGCTTTTTTGTTTCATATCTGGGTTACCTCACCCAGAATAATTATTTACAACTCCATTCATTGATCTGAAAATTTAATAATCGTTTTTTTTTTATTTACAGCTGAATAAATTCCATTGTATATATGTTCCATATTTTCAATAGCCATTCATCATTTGAGCAACATAAAAGGTACTCCCACTTGATGGTTATTATGAATAGAGCAGCATGGACACAGATGTGTATCTCTGTTGTGGGGCATAGAGTCCTTTGGGAATATGCCCATAATTGCTATAGCTGGGGCATGCAGTAGGTCTATTTACAGCTTTTTGAGGGACCTCCACCCTGATTTCCATAGTGGTTATAGTAGTTTAAATTCCCACCAGCAGTGAACATGTGTTATTCTTAGTTCCATTTCTTGCTAACATCTTCAGTGCCTGTACCAGACCCTCTAGGCTAGCAAGTGAAATGCCCAGGGCCAGCTATGGTTTCCTCTTTTCAAATTCTTGGTCACTGTGGTTCCACATACCTGTCCCAAATAGTATTGATTCCTGCCCCTGCCCTCCAGAGCTTGATGGTAAGATCCTATTTCTGAAGATACTACATATAAAGATCACAGAGCATGGAGAAATCAAACTGGAAAGGAACGGGAATCATCATCCCTACTGCCTGGTTTTCATAGTGTTAAAAGGTTCTCTCTCTCTCTCTCTCTCTCTCTCTCTCTCTCTCTATATAATATTATATATATATATATATATATATATATATATTACCAGATGAAAAACGTAATCAAGTTTTACCCAGCCCTGAACCCTGGAATCTATAATAATGTCTGGCCTGGCAAGATATATTGTTTGATGCTATAGTGGCTGAATGTTATGAGAGTAATCCACCACCTTCTGATTGGATTTAAGGCAAAACATGCCTCATAATGTTAACTGGGCTAATAGTTCCTGAATGGCTAGGTTATAGGTCCCTAGGGGAGAATCTACTACTATTATGCTGTTAAATGGACATAAAATCAGGCTGCTCTTTATAAGTACTGTGCACTAATCTCCCAGGCTGCTCTTTAAATACTTATTGGTATATTCACAGATTAGTGAAGCTTTAAGCCATCATTAGGAAAACTTGTTTATGCAGTAGATATAGCTTACTTCATAGAACCACATGTGGTCAAAGTACAGAGGATAAAAGACTGTGGCATGCTCAGCTCTGGACGGGACATATATCTCTCTCCTCTCTCTCTCTCTCTCTCTCTCTCTCTCTCTCTCTCTCTCTCTCACACACACACACACACACACACACACACACACACACACGACTGTCACTCCTAGTGGCTGAAATAGCATGCATAAGGTCTGCACAAGATCAAGCCAGCCAAATCCCAGCATGGATGTGGAGGGTCTCGTGAAGTCCCACCCTAAGCTGAAGAACTACTGGCAATTGATGGCTTCCTGGGGAAGAAGAGTCTGTTTTTTTTTTTCCAAGGATATGGTCTTGAGAGGCTACCCATGCTCCAATAGATGCTTCTTCATCCTTATACACAGAGGCAAAACTAAGTAGACAAGGTGCTTGAGAGAGAGAGAGAGAGAGAGAGAGAGAGAGAGAGAGAGAGAACATGAAATTGAGAGGAAAAGTGGTGGTGGGGTAGAAGAAAATGGGGGAAAGGGAATGAAGGAGAGATTAGATCAAAGCATTATATGCATGAATGAAATTCTCAGATAGAAAAGAAAGGAAAACTGTTGATTAATATACATTGAAAATCATTACATTACAGCCTGAAAGCACAGGAACCACAGGATGTCCCTGCTCCTGTCTTCAGGTTCTTCAGCCTGGTCATGAGGCAGGGTCCTGGGGTAGAGAGAAGGAAGCTAGCTGTGGGCCCACAAAATCTGGGCTGAACTGTTGATAACAGCCTTTCAAGGATGATTTCTCTTCTCTTCTTTAGTCAATTTTGCTGAATAATGGAGGACAGGAAGGACTTGGACCATCATAGGACAAGATGGTATCCCTAAGAAGAGTCCATTTTATTTTATTTTTTTTATTGATGCTTTGTGCATTTCGTACATCATTTTCCAATTCAGATCAGGCATTTTTCCCTTTCCCTTCCCCCCCACCCCCACCCCATCCCAGATCATGTATTCTGCCATAACTGTCTTGCATCTTTCTCTGTTTTTTTTTTTTCCTTTTTTTAGCTATAAGTGATAATCCATGAGTACAAGCATCCTTCGTGCAAAACCAATCTACAGGCTGTTGTGTCCAAACCCCCACAGCCCCACCATCCAGTGGGGGTGACATGTTCGTTTGTTCAATCAAAGTTGATCAAATGGATGTCCAGACTACACGCTGTAGTTTCACCATTCACCCCAATCGGAGCCTTTACATTCTAACACGCCCCCTCTTCTGCAGGTTTTTCCCTAGGCTTAGAAAAAGGGCAAAATGGATGAAGAAAACAGTCCACTCTCTCTTGAGCTGTTGACTTGGACTCTGGTCAATTCTGGCTGTTTCCTTTCATGGGCTGACAGTTTGTGCCAGGGGTACCTTTCGATCCTACTAATAAGCACAAGCAGTTAGAGATATAGGTATTTAATCAGCACTGATAGTTATGTAGGTTACTTTGCATAGACACATATGTTTGGATGAATGTTAATCCATGAATTACATTTTCCCCCTGTTAAATATGACAGGGTCTTACTGTGGCTAAACATCTCCTAACCTGTAAAGGATGTAAGCTTGTGGCATCAGTCATGGTTATTCCTCCAAGGAGAGAGCCAATAGCGATATGTTTGTTCCAACAGGAGAAATGTCACCAACTTAATGGCTGAGAAAGAAAAGAATACACTTTGCATTGAGTAGGATGTACCAAAAAGTGGCAACTGAAAGGTGGACCTGTCTAACATTGAAAAGGAAGAAAAGCCCATATTGCCATAAACAATGAACCCTTCTGTGGATCCTAATTGTAACAACTATTTATAATGAGTCCTAATGAAACTATTACCTTCTAGGTGCCACAAAGTTTTGAGTGAGAGACTTTCTTGCCTTCCCCCCATAGAACAAGGAGAAATATGAGAATGATGAGACGTTCTCCAACTGTAAATTGGAGACAACTATTGTAGAGGTAATCTCTTATAAAACCGGTAAAACTGCTTTCTTTAATTGACTACTAGACATGGGAACTGTGGAAGGGATTACTCTCTGTTCAGAACCAAATATAATACTAAAGTCCTAGGGCTATGCACTCAGGCAAAATATATTAATACAGGAGCTCTGACATCAGCAATGGATTGTTCTACCAGGTGGATGTTGGCCAGGGGATCCAAGGCCCCACAAAAGGTAAGGGCTCCTTGCCTCTAAGTTGGGATACCTACAGGAGGAGAGGCAATAAGACCCTGCTGCCGAAGACCTGACGTTAACATGGGAGGGATGTATTGAGACCACACATGCAAGTGTACAGATGGCCTCTGGAATGCCAGAGAGTGTTACCAAAGGCCACTAAACCAATAAAGCAAATACGGGTCTCCCTGAGTCAAGCAAGACTCCACCATCAGCACCAGCTACACCTCACCTGCCTGGAAATACTGTGCAGCAGAGGCAGCCATGTGCCTGTATATCCCAAATCTAGAAGAGTCCATTTTAAAGCAGACTTCAGAAAAGTGTCGATTTCCTTATGTACAGAACTCTCCACCAGGCACGTGGGATTGAATTATATCTGAATCATGAGTCCCCTGAAAGTTCACTGGATTTGGAGATTGTGTGCTATGGCCACAAGGCCAAATGAAGTTGTCGATCTGAACCCTAATCCAGTAGACTAGTGTCCTCCCAAGAAGAAGCAGCTACAAACAAGAAGACAAGCTGAAGTGCAGGCCACCTGTGATTTTGGAGTAGAGTCTCAGGAGAAGCAGTCCATCCTAGTTAGTTCTCTACAGCTGTCATAAAACACTGTTCAAAACCAATCTAGGGAGGGAAGGTTTTATTTTAATTTACATGATAGTTCTTCAGCACAGGAAGTCATGGTAGAGCTCACACAGGAACTTGGATGCAAGAACTGAAGCAGAGACCATGGAGAAAAGTTGCTTACTGGCTTGTTCCCAGGCTCGTGTTCAGCCTGCTCTTGTATACGACTTGGGACCATCTTCCCAAGGGTGGCACATCCCATAGTGGGTTGGGCTCTCTCAAATCACTCAACAATCCAGAAAATACCTCTCAGACATGACCAAAGGCAGCTGAAGATGTTGAGAACAGGGTCCTCCAGGCATAAGCATCTCAATCCTCTTTCAGAACTGGTGGGAACTCATGCCTGCCAGTTAAGCACACTCATCCACGGTCCTTGTATGGCAGCCCTAGCAGACCACCTTCTTCATGAGGATGTTGTTGGCACCCAGTGCTCCTGAACACAGAGTTAGAATATCGAAAATCAGAGGAAAAGTACCCACTACCATCTGCCCCTGAGGGTTCTCCAAGACCCTTGGATACATGGGATGGGGAGGCTGGGAGACCCTATAGTACTTCCTGTCACCACCACCCCGGGAGGCCTATGTCCCAACCCAACATCCTCCAGCCTTTTCTCCTCTATGCTTCTAAACTGCAAAGCATCACTGACACATCTAGCCACAACACTTAATTAATGAGCACACACAAGTCTAGCACCTTTTACTATTTAATTTATCCTGACTTTAATTTCATTTGCTTCTCACTTTCTAACTTCTAACTAAACCTAATTACTTGATTCTAATTCTACTGCATTCTTCCACAAAGCAAGAAAAATTATATAAATATAAGTTTAGAAGGCAAATAGGGATAGCAAATTTAATAAAGAACCCAGTTTTTAAGCTGAAAAAATATGTTACTAAATGAATAAATTGCTTTGGGAATTTTTTGAAATGAAATGTTCTTTCCTTATTAAATATTTTTTCAGTGTTTGGTTTTACCTTTTGTGAATAGTCATACACTTATTCAATAATTGTAGAAATTCAGGAGTGTGTCAGCATCAAATTATGAAGGAGTGAACCATGGGCTGGTTTGTTGTGACTGGAAGGTAGTTATAGTACATGTTCTGCCACCAGCCCCCACTGAGGTCAGTTGACCAACATAGGAACTTGGTGGTCACTTAGTGTCTTCTCTGATAGCTTTTTAACTTTTATTTTATGTATTTTTATTTGATGTGTATGAGTGCTTTGGCTGCATGTATGTAAGCACATCACATATGTGTAGTGCCCATGAAAGCCAGAAGAGAGTTTGATGCCCTGGAACTGGAGTTCCAGACAGTTGTTAGCAGCCCTGTAGATGCTAGGAATCAGACCTTGGTCCTTTCCAAGAGCAACAAGTCCTCTTGACCCTTGAGCTATCCTTCCTTCCAGTCCCCTTCTCTACTATCTTGGCCTTTATGTTTCATTTCAATTAGATATTTCTCCTAATGTATTTTGTGTCTTAAGAAAGATGTAATGTCCACTCATAAGAATGCTTTCCACCTTTCATGATCATCCTGATGCTGCCTCTTCAACATTTTGAGCTCTGAGTTCCTCCCTTTGTTGAGAATATCTTTTATAGATGTCTGAAGCAGACAGTACAACAGCCTGCAGATAGGTTTTGCATGAAGGATGCTTGTACTCATGGATTATCACTTATAGCTAAAAATGAAAAAAAAAAAAAACAGAAAGATGCAGGACAGTTATGGCAGAATGCATGATCTGGGATGGGGTGGGGTGGGGTGGGGGGAGGGAAAGGGAAATAAGCCTGAACTGAATTGGAAAAAATGTATGAAATCACAAAGCATCAATAAAATTAAAAAAAAAAAAAAAAAAAAAAAAAAAAAAGAATTCATCATAGACAAAACCTTTATTTATCCTTCCCTAACTGAATTTGATTTCTGTTTAGAGTCTCCATTCAGACTGATCTGAAAACAGCACAAATCAAGACATAAACCTACATCATGCTCAGGTCAATTCAATGGACAAGCAACGTTCTGTCATTTAAAACAGAACTGTGGGGAGCTGGAGAGATGGCCTAGCGGTTAAGAGTGCCAACTGCTCTTGCAGAGGACCCGGGTTCGATCCCCAGCACCCACATGGCGGCAGAGAACCGTCTGAAACTCCAGTTCCGGGAGAACTCCAGCTCCAGGGGAATCCGAGACCCTCTTCTGACCTCCGCGGCATTGCACGACATGGGTGCACAAACTTGCATGCAGACAGTACATTCATACACATACAGAAATGAATAATAATAAAAAAAAATTAAAAAAAAAATAAAACAGAACTGTGGCAAGATTTGTTTCTACATCACACTTTTGAGAGGGTTGCAGGTTCAACCCAAACTCTGCTCTTCTCTGACATTTGCAAATGTGTAGCATGGACTCCTACAGTCTGATGTAACCTTCTTCTTGGATGAGGGTGGGGAGGATTAGCTGCTGCAGGGCTAACCGGGAGCTGGCACTCGGCACAGGTACCAGATGGCTACTTTCATAGCCTGAACTTAGAGGCTTCTGCCTTTCTCAGGGCCTTAGCCTAGGATGGGGGATGCCAACCCATCTGGCCATACTAATCCTCACCAATCCAGGAGCTGGCTCTCAGGACTGGAATTTCAGTCTTGTGCCTGATTGGCTCTCCCTAGGCTACACCACAAGCTATTCACTTCAAAGCTTGGTGACCTGCTTGGTCTCCATCCAGCCCCATGCTAGTACACCAGGCTGGTGGTCTGATGGACCCCCTTCTAGCCCAGTATCACCTGACACTCGAAACTCAGGCCTGCTCCAGCCTGTACATGCACAAAGTGACGGATCTGGGGGACTCTGTCTGATGGTAATGGAGAATCCACTTTATGCTGAAGGTCACTTCTATAGGCAGAGTGACATCATCTCTCAGGGCCAATCCCAGACTCCTGCATCTTGCCCCTGTGTACACATCACCTGCTACAGCTCTGCTGAGCATCATGTGCCTGGTCACGAGCTGCTGTCTCTTGGGGCAGGAGCAGGGGAGTTGCATGACCCCCACCTGTGTCCCCAAGGGATGCTGGCTGAAAACCTACCCATTCATACTTAACTCAAACTGGATTTCCCTACACAAACAGTTCTGCTTCCATCAGCTGACCTGTCTGGGTTCTCTGTGCATCTGGTCACTCTGGTTACTCTTTCGGTCTCTGTGCTTATTCTCTCTTTCCCAGCAGCATCTGAAGGTGGAGGGAAGGAGGCTGCAGGAAAGCAGCTGAGAATGCTCACTTACTTGACGAAAGTAGATCAAAATTCCAAAGCTGTGTCTTCCCCACCGTGTCTGTTGGATTGAACTAAGATCATTTCAATGCGAACAAATAGAGTATTTATTCAGATTTTGCTTCATTTCCTTGCTTCTGACAGAAAGAGTCTCAAAGATAGGGACAATATTGTAGATGTTTCATTGTGAGCCATGGAAGTCTTTAACTGGAGGGTGTTGGCTTACTGAAGCTGGGGTAGGCTGCTTTCTGTGATTGGTTTGGGGATCATATCTGGCTGTCTGTGGTGGGTAGAGAGTTATAAACAAGGGCTAAAATCCAAGATGCTGGCAGTCATAACTGGATAGACCTCAGGTGTAGGGGAATACTCCTAAGTGGGATTTGAGGGTTAGTTTGGCACCTCTACTTGCTGCAGGATCTGGGGATAACATTTGAATTGCCACAGATGGCCTGTCCATTACCTGATATTCAGTCTCAGCCATGTGAGGAATGTGTAGAAGCTACTGAAAGATGTGGTTATTCTCAAGCTACTATTGTGAGAGTAAATCGCACATAGAGATGCACACAGAGAAGTTAAAACCTCAAAACTCATCCTAGTCTGTTTGACTATATCCTCACCCCCCACAAAGTTACCAACCCCATGGGAATTTCATTGTAGATGTTAAAACATCAATTCAGTGAGTAGCACATACTAGGTCTGCTCTTAACACTTAGAGTTTGCCTACGTTTTATGTAATATGTGTGACTGCATTTGTGTGCATGTTTTTATGTGGGAGGCTGTACCTGTATATGTGGTCATGTGCATGTGGATGTCAGAGGTCAACCTCAAGTGTTTTCAAGATGGCCCGCCTTGATTTGTAAGGCAGTCCCTCACTAGCACCTGCAGCTTGCTGCTTAGGAGAGGCTGGGTGGTCAGTGAGTCCCAGGGACCCTCCTGTCTCCTCCTATCCGGCAGTGACATTATAAGCATGCACTACTTTGCTTAGTGATCTTCAGTCCTCAAGCTTCAGCAGCAAGTGACAGACTGAGCTATCTTCCCAGCCCTGTCTAAGATCTTTTATCTGTATCTTTGTTCTGACTGAGAGCAGACTTTCCTCTGGGTGGAAAATATTCTGAGTGCTAATTGCTTAGAGCTCTAGGGCCCCACTCACACCACAAAGGAAACTAGTAGGGCAACACATTAGAGTTACTCACTGTGCATGAAGCAAGGAGGTGGACTGAGGGCCCGTTCAAATGGCTTCAGTCAACTCGATTTGCTTTCTAGCTTTCCCAGCACAGCATTGGTCCCTGTGCTCCAGTGAAATAGAATAAGCTGGTGGTTCAAAGAATCAATGCACTGATCTTCTCTGGGAAATAGCATTTTCTCTTTGGCATATGGTCTGATCAAGGTAAATCATTTTTTTTTTCCAAATTGATTTTATAATCCTCTTAGTTAGATAATTAAATGTTATTACATTTTTATTTAATAGAAACTTCTTTCATCATATATCTAACATAACCATTCAGAATAAGAAGAAAATATATTGGTACATTTGATTTTCAGCTTAGTCATTTATTATCTAATAGTTAGTAACAAAGTTGGCAGAGCACCAGTCCTTATCACAATAAAATCACTTAGGGAGATGCAGAAAAAACTAACTTGCACACACTATGTATCCATTCATTACATTAGAAATGTGGGAGACAGAAGCCAGATTGTGAAAGATCCTGTGGGGATTTAATCTGTGGGTAGAGTTTACATTTGCTTCTCTGGAGTTGGACCCCTGCTTTAAATCCTACCCGTTCTGGTTATTAATTGAGTTTCTTGGCTTCTTTGACCCTCAGTTTCCTTATTTTTAAAATGTTTATTGGAGTAGCAGCTACCTAAAGGAATCAGAAGAAAATAAATGTATGTAATACACAAAATGACAGTATAGTTAGTACTTGAAGCAAAAGTGGAAAACCTGGTAGAAAGAATAATAAAAAATTGCTAAAAATTATAAATAACATAAGCATAAATGAAAAGAAGGATGTTTTTAGCTGCTCGTGGCAGAAGTGCAGAAAATGAAACAGGAAGGTACCATGATTATAAAAGTAGAAGTACATCTCTGTGAGTTCAAGGCCAGCCTGGTCTACAAAGCAAGTTCCAGGCCAGCTGTCTAAAAATACAAAACAACAACAACAACAACAACAACGATAAAACAGTAGATCAGTAGTCCCCAGCTTCCAGACATGAGTCTTTTCCTTCAAGAAATGAATATATGAAACAATGAAATGGATAAACAAATGCAAGAAAACAGAGCAGAGAAAATGTCTGTGGAATCTCCTGGCACATCTGGGTCTATGCTCCAGTATCTGATCAAGTGTTGGGGCATGTGAAGCATAAGCCAGTTGCAAATTCCTCTTTTTGAAGAGAAATCTTTAAAATCTCACTTGCTATATATAAATAGTTAGACTTTGATGAATCCCTAGTAAGCAGGGAGTGCTCATGCTTCAGGCTCATTAGCTTTCTGATGTGTCTGCCTCTGCTGATGTAGAAAAAAAGGGAATTAAAAGGAAAGTGAAATTTCCCAAAACTCATCTTTCACTGATTGCTTAGACTTGATCCTAACAGAAAACTTGGAATCTCTTTTATCTGTCACCTTATTTCTAAGTAGTTCTAAGACTTAGCAATCAGATACAACAGTTATTAGAGAAAATTGATTACCTAGCTGTTCTTTTAAAAATATTCATGTCTGCTAAGCACGATTATTCAATACCATATATCTGTTTATCTTGATAAGGTTCTAATATAGCTTATCCCATTCCAATGGAATAACATATTGATTATAAATATTTTCCACTAACTTGAAGCAGCTCAAAATAACATCACTAAAGTTTCTTTTTCTTTTTTTGTGTCCTATTTATTCCCAAATGTTAAAAATCCAATTTACCATTATTGATCTGTTTTTCAGTATAATGCAGAAATCTTTTGGATTAGGTATTTACTTAGGCTTTTCTTGGTTTAGTTTGATAATTAAATTCCTAGTAAAGCTGAGTTGTCCTACATTTTAATAAGTATCAATAAGCTATGCATTTATATCTGATCACTTCTCTTCTATTTCAGAGTGGCTTATATTTCTAGTAGGAAATTTGTAGAAAATACATGTGCAAGTATTGTGTCATATATGAAAGTAATTCTCATTTATTATGTAAAAATAATTAATCTGAGGGTTATTTTGATTTCTTTGCTACGTCTTTTGTTTGTAGAGGGGAGACAAATTATAAATTGGAAATCCTAGATCTTACCAGATAAAGCTTTATTTAGTTAAAATATACAAGCCGTAAGAAACCAAGCACTTGATTGGGGTTAATGGTGAAACTACAACAATATAGACTGGACACTCATTTGATCAACTTGATTAAACATACAAGCCCCCCTGCTGGATGGTGGGACCCATGAGCTGTGTGGGTTTGGGCACAACTGCTTGCAAATTGGTTTTACATGAAGGATGCTTGTACTCACAAATTATCACTTATTGTTAAAAAAATGAAAACAAAACAAAACAAAAAAGCAGAGAAAGATGCAGAAGACTTATGGCAGAATGCATGATCTGGGATGGGTAGGGGTGGGGTGGGGGGAAGGGAAGGGGATATATGCCTGAACTGAATTGGAAAATGATGTAAGAAATACACAAAGCATCAATAAAAAAAAATTCTCATTTAAATTGAAAAAAAAAAAGAAACCAAGCACTAACTGTAAGAACAAATTTGGAGATTCAATTTGATTGCAATTATGTTAAACTCTGTATGATTAGGGATGTGGTCTGTAAGATCACAAACAGCTGGAATAATGAAGGGTCATGGGAAGAGGAGATAAATCAAAGCTCCCACAGGGCTCTTAGAGACTTGGAGAAGGAAGAGCAAGGTGCTCTGAGCTACAGCAGGAGATAGAGGGGATATAGCCTGCAGGGTGGGGGGCCCATGTGGGCAACTGCTAATAGTTTATACTAAACCAACAAGAATCAAACCCCTCACAGCACATCTATTTTAAGCTTTTGTTACATGGAATATAGAGTCATTGGCTTTCCCTTCCTCTCCCCAAGTGGAAGATTGACTTTGCAATGCCAGAAGACAAATCTCACTGAAATCGGAATCAAAATAATTTGATGTGATTCATCAAGTTATCACATATCTATCACCTACTAGCTGTATAACTTTGGGGAAATTGCCTGTACTTCCTGAACCTGAATGTGTGCATCTATAAATGATAAAGTCTAATAACTTTGAGTTATAATATTATAAAGAGGCCTTAGCTAAGCAATACAGTAAATGTGTAGTGTCATAATCTGGGCAAATAGAAAGCCTTCAGTGTGTGGTAATATTAGTCATGTTTTCAAATTCAGAAATTAGTGTGATATTCAGTGATAGTCATTACTCTCAGGGGAAGACAGTTGTTATATTTAAAAGAGGGAGTTTGAAGACAAAAGGAAAGCATGCAGATATAGTATCAGTCAATACAGCTATTGTATTTTCACATCAAATTATTCTATTCGGTTCCTGAATAGTGTAGACACATGAAAGGCAAAGAATTTAATCCATTAGCAGATTGATCTCAATCCTAACCTATAAATTTACTTGTAAAACTGAAAATACTTCTGAGTTCCCTTGTTTAGAATGAGTATATTTGATAATTATATTTGTTCAAAAATTGCTCTGCTGAGAGAGGAAAGGAAGAGGTGCCATTTGGAACATTAGCACCTCTGTCTCATCCATTCCCGTACTTTGGAGAGGTGAGGGCAGTTTTACAGATGGCATAAGCATGGGAAAGTGACTATAGGTGTGTCTGGGCCACACCAAATTCTATGGTTTTCTTTGCATCATGATCAATGTGAGCAAACAAAAGGAAGGGAAAAATATGATTGAAATGGACTAGCAGATTGTTTTTGGAGGAAAGAGTGCATTTGGACTTACAGCTCCAAAGGAGAGTCCACAATGGCAGGGAGGCGTCCAAGGAGGTGATGGAAGGGGAGATGACAGATTACATCTTCCTGGCCAAACAGAAAGCAGAGAGAGAAGCAGAAGTTGGGAGAGACTGTGCATCCTGGAAGTCCACTCCCAGGGAAGTCCTCCTGCAGATCCCGACACCAAACTGAGCCAGCAACTGGGGATCAGAACAGATTTTTAATGTAATAATTTATTGACTCCTTGAGAATTTCATTCATGGTTACAATGTACTTTCTTTGTATGTTCACTCTTCACACACACAACTTCCACAGGTCCTTGTCTGTTTTCTTTTTAATCTCGAGAAGTTCATTTAAGTGCTTTAAATTTTCTGTGGGGCACAGGTGAAAGTTCACTGGAACTCCAGAAGAGTAATGGAAAAAATGATGGGGAATCCTGTGGTGCCTGGGAGGAGGAAAGGCCCAACACCCCACACCCTGGGTGCCCAGGGCCTGTGGAGTCAAGAGAGGTGGGCAGCCCATCCTTGGGAATCAGTCCTCCCACGACTGGAAATGACAGAATCTCCTCTGACCTCATCACATGTCTCACACAGAGGTAGAGCCACTACTATTAACAACTTGGGAGCTCAGGGGAGGGGGCTGCGGGGGGTGCACCCACTTAGTGAGGGCAGAGACTACTGTCTGAATCTTCTAATCTGCTCCACTATCAGTCAACCACGGGAAGAATGAGGAATCTTGGCTCACATTTGGAAACTAAAGCTCCAGATCACGGGAGGGGACCACAGCTCAGGTGCATGGGACTAACATTTTTTTTTTTTTATGGAAAAACTATTATGACATATTAGAGCTAAGTTAGATTTGCCTATTTCTTTTTTCAGTTCAGATGCTGAATATAAAACTCATGCATTTGTTTTTCTTTCTTCTTCACTTAAAATCCTAACCACTAACCGTGCTGGTGGCAGGGGAGTCCTCATCCCTTAACATGCTTGAATTAGCTCCCAGAATAGCTCCTCCTGCCAACGCGTGGGCTGAGCTGTATCATGGCTATCATGGCTTTCAGAGTTTGAGGAAAACAGGAGGAAGAGTCTCTTCCCCCACAGCAGAGCAATTTGTAATCAGAATCCCTTATCCTAGATTTTGGCTCGGAGAGTCCTGCTGAAGTGCTTCCTCCCTCCTCACCTGCTGAGCACAGCCTCCTCTTTTCTTGCTCTTAGCTATACCAGCTCTCCCTTATATTACATTTAGTCTTTGAAAGCAAAAGAGAAGTCAGACCCTAAACAGAAGAGGGAATTGTTTCGTTGGTTGAAGTAGACAAGAAAATGATTTTCCTGCTGTTTGCCTCAGCTGAATTACAGCCTGATACCTGTGTGAAATCCAATTTGATGAGATTTTTTTTCTTTGTTACTGCTGCCGAAAGAACTCATTTCTTAGGAGTCCTGCCTAGAATCAGACTGGACTGTTGCCTTCTATAAAGCTATTCGTCCATGTGCTTATGAAGACCCCTTCTTCCTTCAATCTTCTCTCTGTGTTTTTGGACATTTCTCTGAAATTTGGACTCAGTGGAATATAAATTGTCAAATGAATCACAAGTCTTTAATTGTATGTGCAAAGCATTGTCATTGTCTACAGAATAGCATCAAGGGTAGAGGACATTTGCTAAGAGTGTTCTATTCTAGAAATAACTTAGAAAATTCTAACTACCATACATAACATAGTAGCCAACTTGCTTATTTATTGGTAGTGGGATAAGAATAATAGTCTACATGGTTTCTAGAGAATAAGAGCAAAGACCATCTCAAACATTCCTGGGCCAAATGCAGCTGGCTACAAAACAGGCTTCATCGTGTTCTTTCCAATCAATTAGAAGCAAATAGTCTGCATGTTATACTGAAGAGGCCTCTGCCTGGTTCCTCCAGTTTCTACAGATGACTGGGTATCCATCCATGCAATAGGTTTTTGAAGGTCATTGTTACAAATTATCTGTCCTAAAGGCTGGTGGCTCTAATTCCAGTCCTGGCAATGCAAGAACCTTTCATAAGCAGACTATTGACAGTATCACAACATTGTTATATTACATGCTGCTTTAGTGATTATGTACAGAACTGTTCTTTTTCTTGTAAAAGGCAGCCCATTTTCCTACATCACTACTGAAGATGGCATGCATGCTTGCGTTAGAAAGAGCTAAGAGTGTGGTTTTATTCCTGACTACCACTTAATTCCTCAAAAACACCAACTAGGAGCAGTCTACTATGCTTACACTTCATTATGGCTTTAAATATGGCTATTCCATCCTAGAAGATTTAAAACCCTAAAGTACAATGCTCAGAAGCTTCAGTGGTGGTGAGGAAAGGGGTACCCTTAAAGACCTTTAAGATTCTCTAATTACTGCCTTTTGCCTAGGGCTGTCTAACCTTTCCAGTCCTATCTTCAAAGATGTACAGTATCTTAAATTATGCAAAAGTTTTAAATGCATCATGATACTTCTCTTGTACAACATCAAAGATATAGGTAGGTGATATTAACTAGATATAGATAGATTATAGGTGCTTTGTCTCTTTTCATAGAATTAAATCTTATTTCTAGTTTGATCTCTGATCCCAGTGAATTTTAGATACTTGACTCTATGAACTTAAATATTCCCTTCCTCCCTGTTAATTTTAGAGTCTAAACCTGATGGCTCTCCATTGTATAGATGGGGGGGTAGGTTCCTGACCTTCATCTGCAACAGGCCCAACATTTACTGATCACTTCTTCCTAGCATGGAAGCAGAAAACTTGTTGCAATGAAGGTGAGTATGGGAGTTCTTGAAAGCAGGTTCTATTGTATAGCCAGACAGAGTTGATAATGTCAATGAATTATATTAACAGAGGTACTTTATATTCCAAGCTTATTTCATATTTTCTGTTGTTTTGACATTTTCATTGCATTTTAAAGTTCATCTTTAGAGCTGAAAGCCACCAACAGATATGATACATAAATAAGCATATATCTAGCCAGACATGGTGACACATGACTTTAATACTAGTACTTAAGAAGCAGAGGCAGGTGGATCTCTATGGGTTCAAGGCCTGGTCTACATAGTGATTTCCAGGCCAGCTGGGGCTACAGGGAGACTCTGTCTCAAAAAGACCAAAAAAATGGAGTTCTATGCAGTGGTAAAGAAAGATGACATCATGAAATTTGCAGGTAAATGGAAAGAAAACAAAGCCAAAAAAAAAAAAAAAAAAAAAAAAAAAAAAAAAAAAAAAAAAAGCCTTTGGTACAGTTCCCAGAAGAAAACTGTCAAAAAGAGGTAGAAGAGATATTGGAGAATTTTGTTACCGTTTTTCCATACTACTCAAAGCTCAGTAGAGACTTACTTTAAAGAAAACTGTCCTTTAGAGACTATTTAGATTATGAATTAGAACTATAAATGTAGAGTATAGATTATAATGCTATTTAAAATATATGTTGAGAGAAAATGCAAAACTACATAGGTTTACACAATCATAAGTGACCAAAAAGCCTAAAATTTGTTTGTAGAATGTTTTTTCCAATAACAGATGATTTGTATACAGCAGAAGGTCATTTCTCCTAACTGTGGAAGCAGTGAAGTCTTGATCAAAGTGCTGGCACATTCAAAATCTGGGAGCTGTTCAAATCACAGGCCACCAGTCTCCCTCTGTATTCAGAGTAAAGAAAGAGAAGGATCTGGCTGGGGCCTGTTTTGTAAGTGTCCTAACCTCCTGAGAACTCAGTTGTTGTGACCTAAACAGCTCCCAAAGGAACCGTAACATCACACTTGGCTTGGGATTCAACCTATGAAATTTGGGAAGAGCACAAGCATTCAGTCCATAACATTAATTAAGTATAAACAAAATTATAAAGCCAGAGAAATCTGATTAAATGAAGTAAAAATTACAGGGAAGTAATATTACTCAAAAGTAAAGTTTTCTTTAAGAATAAGACAGATAACAGTATACGATTGATATGGTTATACCTGAAGTATAACAACTCAGATAATAGTTTTTTATGTATTTGGTATCATAGAAATGAAAGCCCCAAATGCAAAATTCTCAGTAAAGCAGTAACAGTGACTGTATCCTGGAAATCAACTTCGAGTGTAATTATTGTGGAGATGGAGCTGACAGATGTCAAAGTGTTAAATGTTTTACTTCAAGCTACATGGGAAAGGAAGAAAATACTGTGAGCATTAATTAGGCTTTAATACATCTGATGCCATCTCCTAAGTGACTAATTTTTTATTTTAAAGTAGTAATATAGAGATATGATCAATATCATCTGTTTCCTTTATGCATTTTTTTAATTTGAAAATTTGATTACTGGACTGAGATATAGCTCACTGTCGGAAAGGGCTTGTCTACCGTAAATAAGATCTGGACTGGGTCCCTAGAAGTGGCAAATGAGCAAATCAACAAAAATAATAGCATTTCAGTCTCTTTAAATAGTAGTTTGAAGTAAGCAAGAAAGAAAATAAGAGCTAAGGTCAACACAATAAAGGACCTAAGAAAATACAGAAGGAACGGGAGGAAAACTCCCACTGCAAAGCACTCCCCAAACTGGAGCTGCACTGGGGCTTTGAGGAAGGTGCAACTGTGTTCTCTAAAACTTCATCTGCTGTAAGAAAGAAGAAAAGAGATGGCTCAGCTGTTAAGCGTGCTGGCTGCTCTTGTTTCCCAGCACCCATATGTTGGCCACAAATGTCCATAACTCCAGTTCCAGGGGATCCAACAGCCTCTTCTGAAGTTCATGAGTATTGCATGACATGGGTGCACTTACATACATGTGGCAATACACTCACACACATAAAATATAAATAATAAAATATTTTTAAAAAAAGAAAGGAAGAAGGAAAGACACAAAATATCTGGTACAATTAGAAGAAAGTCTCAATTATCTTGTGTGCTTCCATTAGAGACATAAATATACTTAAATATTGAGGATGAGAGAACTGAATCTCTGAAATGTTGCAACTCAGCCAGAACCATAATGCCGGTAAATGGGGCAGCTGTTATTTAAACCGAAGTTCCTCTGGCTTCCAGTCATGGCTTGGCCCCACGTGATATTTTTCCTCTTTTTGACAGTATTTTAATAAAACTCATTTTGAAATACCCATAGTAGGGACAAGTTAATAATATTGTCAAAGAATAAACACTGACCAAGGTAATCAAGTCACACTTACTAAGGTAATCGAGTCACACTACAAGGTAATCGAGTCACACTTACTAAGGTAATAGAGTCACACTTACTAAGGTAATAGAGTCACAGTACTTTTCTGTTTATCCATTGGCATTTGAACTGACTCCTATTTTTCAGAATATGGTGTCTCCAAAGAATAATATGGTAGGAAGGGAATTCAGTGACTTTAGACAGGAAGTTAGTATTTTTCAGGCAAGTCCAGGTCTCAGAGGCTCTTTTGTGCAGTAGAAAGCAATGAAAGAGCAATTTTCTCCACGTGTCACCAAGGCCACTGTGCTTTACGAGTATTGTCCCTTTTTTTCCAAACCCAATTTTTATTGAAGCTTTGTGCATTTCCTACAAAATTTCCAATCAAATCTTGACCTGTTCCCCCTTCTTTGCCCCCCACGCCCCACCAGAACTCATGCATTCATTGTTCTTTTCAAAAGAATTGGTCCCACTGTGAAAATTTCAATGGGCTTTTATTTAAATTTGAGAGCTAAAACACAGACGAGTACCTGCGTATTTTCTCTGTCAAATACAAGGAATTAATTATTGCTTTATTCCTCAGTTTCTCATAACCTACACTACATTTAAAAGCCATGTATTGAGACCAAGCTGGACAGCTCTATATCAATGGGATGAAGTCTACTGAAATGTCCTGAAAACCAACTCAGCATTTCACATCCTAACCCCAAAATGCTTTATTCCATACCTTTCTCTTACGCTTATGTCCTTGAAATATAATATATCATGGAAATTTAATATTGCAATTGATTTTTGTGTTATTTATCTTTTCAACATTTATTGAATATTTGCTAAGACCAAGGAATGACATGAAGTAATGCTCTTTTTGATGTTTTCCAATGCCAAAGCAATGTATAATCTATGTTGTCTGCACTGACCTTTTTCAATTCTCTCTTAAATATGCTCTCTAATTCCTGTCTAAGAGAATGTATAAAGCCCATATCCTCAGTGAGGCACTGTGTGCTTTCTGTGATGTAGCTGACTTTGTGCCCCTGACTTATGCATGTCTTTCCTTGGTGTTAGATCATTCTACTACTTTTAGTTGTCTATATGTTTTCCTTTTTTCTTTTTATATTGTTATTAAACTTTTTCGATAAGTTTTATATCATTTATCAATAGACTTTTAAGTCACTTCCCTTTCCATGCCCCCCGCCCCACCCAAGTCCTGGCACTATATGTTTTCTTTTATCAGATACCCAACACAGAAGCATACTTTAGTCACTTGGAGACTAGCATAAATTCACATTATAATTTCTAAATCTAAGGCTACTCTTTCTGTGATGTGCCATTTATAATAGGACACTTTATTGTCTCCAAAAGGAGCATCCTCTGTACCTCATCAGTCCTCCTCCCCACTTCCTCTGTTCATAAGCAACAGTGGTCTTTCTTGAGACATTTTATAGAAATTGAATCTTACCATATGTGGTCTTTTGCATCCAGCTTCTTCTCTGGAGCATAAGGGTACTTTTCATTTTTTCTTTGTTTTCAATAGTTTAAGACATAGATACAATGAAGTATGAGCATACCTGCCTTTCCATTGTCCCCTCCATTAGTCATGGAACTACTAAGAGGTGGAGAATGGGGAGAAGGTGCATGGAATGCTGTCCTTTGGCTATGTAATGGCTCTTATACCCATGAGCTCACAGGAGCTGTGCAAGTCATGTAGAATATCAATCCATCCAAATAGGGGTGCACAGTTGAGATGAATGACCCCCTAGATCTGCTCACATTGTAGCATGGATGAGTACTTTGTTCTTACAAGAGAAGTGTGTGTGTGCGTGCATGCACACATGAGCTTATGTTCATGTCTGTGTCATGTGCATGCATGCTTGTGTCTGTGTGCATGGTGCTCAGGACTGAACATAGGGCCCTCTCCTTGCTAGGCATGTACTGTCGGATGGAGCCAGATTCCCCAGGCCTGTTATTTGTTACTGTTGAATACTGTTCAACCATGTGGTTACATGACACATTGTCTATCAGTTAACTGATGAATGGACTCTAGGCTATTTCCATTTTTGTTTTCTGGATTTTTTCAAATTATTATTATTATTATTATTATTATTATTATTATTATTATTATTATTAAACTTTTCCCATAGGTAATACATTATTTCTTGATTGAATCTAGTGTTGCTTCCCTTTCCACGCCCCCCATCCCACCCAAGTACTTGCACTCTGCCATACATGTCTTGCATCTTTTTCCCAGTCTTTCCAGTTTTTTTAGTTCTTTTGTTGTTATTCTCTCCAACTTGTATTGCTACATTATATATATATATATATATATATATATATATATATATAACTATATATACATATATAGTTATATATACATAAATATATACATACATACATACATACACATATCACTTGAATTGGAGGATTTTTTTTCTTCCCTAAAAGATGTCATGTTTTCCTTAAGGAAGTGCTTGACTGTTCCTCCTTGGCAACCCCAAACAACCATCAATCATGCACTTTTGCTCCACATGGGGGTCTTTCCCTCCCATGGTCCCCCAAATGAAGTCCAGTAAGCATGCGCCCTGTCTTGATCCCCCTGCATTGGCCTCCATGATACAGCCCAGGTAGTCCAACATTGGCAGTCTACACTCTGATGAGGCTGATATCCCGTTAGCTGTTTAGCACACAAGCTGGTTATATCAGTAGTCCCCAACTGACATTGAAGCTTTGGAGGATTCTTGGAGAGACATGAGTCCTTAGTCCATATTAGGAGGTTAAAAAGCTGTGTCTCATCTCTTTGAGGAGTGCCAAAAGTGGTGGCAGCCACAGAGTAGATGCACTTGGAGATAGGCCAAAAAACAGTACTCTCTTTATTCTTTTTGTCTTTTTACTAAGATCTCAAGTTCTATGTCTGGAGTACAGTTTCTCTGGCCTTACTGATTATTTGTATCTGGTTGTATTTTCCTTTTGGATGCTTAAGGCCACACAGTTAGCCCAGATTAACCAAGGTTTTTGTTTTCTCTAGGTCACTTGAGGATCTGGTCCTCAGGGGTCTCTCAGGGTTTTTTATTGAAAGCCTAAAACCTAGACAAATCAACACTCCATTCATTTGGTATTTCCGCTTTTTAGCTGTTACCAATAAAATTGCTAGAAAAATTTGCAGGTTAGCATTGGTACAGACATATGCTTTAATTTCTTTTAGACAGTATTTAGATTCTTAGGATTGTTTGGCACCGAATTGAAAGGCTGTATTTTTAAGACATGATATTTGTTTTGTCAATAGAATTGGCGTTTTTTGTTTGTTTTGTTTTGTTTTGTCTTAAATTTGAGCATTTGGTGTTTCAGGTTGAATGGAAATTGACAGAAGCTTTGTGGGAAGTGTGCTGTTTGTTATCCCAGTGTTGATTTGTCTTTGAATTGTTGGCAGACCTTTGAGATTGGGAGGATGCAGAAACACAGCCCCTTTTCAGAGTCTGTCATTCATTATGACTCCCCAGATTTCCCTACAATGTTCTATAGCTATTTATTTCATTATACAAAATAAAACTCAAGAGGTTCTGCTGAACAATTGAAAAATCTTGTGTTCTTTTAAAATGGAAATAATTTTAAGTTAGATATGAGCATATCAAGAGAAATACAAATGCATGTTTACGAATGAATATACTTAATGTCATAAAATGTGAAGTATAAGGAATGCTATTTTCAACAGTCAGAAAGCAAATTTCAAACTGACCCTTTTCAAATTAACTCAGTACAAAATAAGGCGAGTTCTGCGTTCACATCTGTAATGGCATGGGGCAGGATCCTGTGGCAGATACATTATGTATGAGTATTTGACCAGTTTTTCTTCTTCTCATTTCTTAGGGATTTGTTTTACCATTTTGCTGCATTTTCTTGGCCATTAGATGCAGCAGTGCATTGCAACTAAGCAGCTGTGAGTATGTACAGAGCTCTTCAAAAATAACACCTGCAGCATCTGAGTTCTCATAGCTCCCTGGAGAAAGAAGTTTATTTGTTCATGTGACTTATATATGAAAAAGAAATGTAATCTCTTTATTAGGAAATACCAAAGATATAAATAAACAATGATTTCTTTTGGTGGTTATTATCCACAATAGAAAAATGGATAACATATTAATTCTTACAGAATAATATTTTCTTATATTCTAATGAATTTGAACATACATTAAAATGGTGGTGCACTTTCTAATTAGTGTCAAAACTATCTAATTTTCTTTTTTCTTTTTAATTTTTTATTTTATTTTATTTTATATTATTCCAAAATATGTATATATATATATACTCCACACATAAGTCAAAATAAAAAATTATGAAAATAAGCTATAGGTTGATACCTATAACATTTAGAGATTCACATTTTAACAGTAGATTTCCATGCAGTTATAAAGTCATGTAACTTTACATTCTTTTTTTTTAGAATATGACTACATATTCTTCATCTATATATGGTAATTACAATGTGTGAGTATAAGTGGTAGGATAATTATAAATAAATCTAATTTTCATTGCACTGATAATTTAAATTGAATTTTACTTGACATGTCTTCTCAAAGAGTCAGATTATTTTTAAATAGATATGTCCACACCAAGATGACTTATAAAGTATAAGTATGAAAATAATTATGTAGAATGAAGAAATTTCTAAATTTTTATTCCCAGGAAGAGAGTAATACAAACGTTTTCATCTGAAAAATGCTATTTATTTAGCCAAATGCTGGTGGAGGGAAACCCTTCTGGAATACTCACTGGCTGAACCAATAGAGAGCCTGAAGTTTCTGAACCAGCTACTCAGTGGGCCTCCCATGTTTCCCTGTGCAGTCTAGTACTCTGTGGGAGGGCAATCATGCATGCTTATATCCACGTGCACATATTCCTTCCCTATCTGATAGGCCAAATCTCCATCGTAATTAATAGCCCCACTGTCTTCTCCATTATCCATATTTAAAAGTATTAAAATATTTAAAATACACACCATGCTCTGGGTGGGGACTTCACAGACAATTTTACTATCCTTGCAGTCTGTTTTTGTAGTCATATTTCAAACAATTGCTACTCCTTTTCCATTCTACCAGCAAAGAGATACTATCATGGAGTAGCTAAAGACAAACTCTGGAGATCTTATTCTAGATCTGGTACTTGATTTCTGTATTGAGCAAACCTCAGTTTCTTCTGTGTCCAATGATCTACTACTGCAAGCTGCGGGCAGGAGGCTTCAGTTCTCCCCCACCTTAACACTTCCATTGAAATGGTTTGAAGTTTCCTAAAACAAGGCAGCTGAGTATAGCTGTAGGAATTGGTCCAACAAAGTACAGGCAGAAATTGCAAGATCTTTTAAGAGATAACCTTAGGGGTCTGGCAATGCCATTTCCACAGCAATCTATTGGGACCATCCCATTAGGGTATATATACTAAGAGTTGAAATCCTCAGAGCCTTGGAGAGCAGTCCGCTTTCCTTATAGACCAGGCTCTTGTTCTAAAGGAGAGTTTTCCTTGGGTAACGCTATGGATCTCCTTTCACATCATCTTCAATCATCCTCCTGTGCTATTCTCCAAACTTCTACATACCAGTTTGCATTTACAGCTTTTAAAACTGCAATAGTAATGGTTTATCAAGTTAAAAGTTGATATCTCCTTTGGTCTATGCATTTACTTTAGATAAAACTTCCATTATGTGAGGAAGTTGCAATCCTCTTCAGTCAAATGTGCCCATGTCTTTGTTATGATTTCTTCTGCCATGCAGAACAGAACTGACCTCTAAACACACACACACACACACACACACACACACACACACACACATGTAATTCTACCTGGGGTCAGTTTCTTAATTTTTAAATATTTAGAATCTGTTATAACATTTAGATATAAAATAATTTATCAAGCCTTTTCTCTAATTTCTGTGATAATATGTTTTCATTTGATATATTCTGCTAATCCCCTAGTCTTATTTTTATAAATATTATATTGTTTATTTCTCACAAGAATGTTTTCCTAACAATTAGCCCAGGGACCTCTGAGACACAAAATTAATTTTAGTAGTACTTGTTTGATCAACCTTGGCCAAATAACTGAATTATCGGTATTTTTTCCTAGCTCTATCAGAGAGTGACCACAAATAATGATGACACCAATGTTGGCTATCATCAATTCCCTACTTATCATTTTAGGCCCCAATGTTAATATTTCTTCAATTGCTTTTCTAATTTGGAAGGCACTTCACATTCAGCTTATAATGTCCTTTAAATCAGGTGAAAAATTATAGTGAATGCATTTATTATTGGAATACAAGTCACATTTGGGTAATTAAGTGTCATTAGGAAAAAACATATTTTCCTGTAAAATTGAAGCCAGTTATGTCTGAACTTGAAGTGCCATATTATAGTCTACTAATTACCAAGTAGCTTTATGATAGGGAAATACATTTTAAACAGTGTTGCTTACTCAGATTTCAAAACATTTACCAGTGTCTCAAAAGGAATTTTGATAGTAGAAGGAAAATCATTCCTGTAGAAATAAATGCTTTGTAAACTTTTATTGCATTTTTGTATATTTCACGCAGAACATCTTAATCGGTTTTATTTTATTTTTATTTATTTATTTATTTATTTTTAATTTAATTTTTATTGATGCTTTGTGCATTTCATACATCATTTTCCAATTCAGATCAGGCATATTTCCCTTTCCCTTCCCCCCCACCCCCACCCCATCCCAGATCATGCATTCTTCCATAACTGTCCTGCATCTTTCTCTCAGTTTTTTTTTCCATTTTTTAGCTATAAGTGATAATCCATGAGTACAAGCATCCTTCATGCAAAACCAATCTGCAGGCTGTTGTGCCCAAACCCCCACAGCCCCACCATCCAGTGGGGAGTGACAGGTTGTTTGTTCAACCAAGTTGATCAAATGAGTGTCCAGACTACATTGCTGTAGTTTCACCATTCACCCCAATCGCAGCCTTTACATTCTACCATGCCCCCTCTTCCGCAGATTTAATCATATTTATATTGCCTTCCCCCTGACTCTTTCCTGTACCCCACCACTGAAATCCATCCAGTCTGTCATTTGTGTTAAGGCCTATCAAGTCATGTTGGTGTCTCCTGACATTCATCCACTGGGGTCTAGTCAGGCTATCTAGAGTCACTCCCTTTAAGAACTCGAAAAGACCAAAAAGATCAGCTCTTCTTCATATAGCAGTAATCAGCTGCCCATAGTGCTTCAACTAAGTTTGAGACTTGTTTCCCATCTCCACAATTCTGTAGTTCTGTGCTGGGGCTGTGTCTGCTTGAGTTTGCCTGGGTCTTATGGATGCTGATACCAGTGCTGTAGGTTCCTGTGAGCAAGGTCACAGGAGCTTGTAGGACTCTACTTCCATATGGACATGCACCTCTTCCCTGGCTTTTAGAATCGTTCTGCCTCCTCTTCTATAATAGACCCTGAGCCCTTTCCTTGGGCAATAAACTTTCATGAGCATAAACTTAAAGCCTTTTAAATTATTTGTCTTTACTGATAGAATTATTTCAACAGCTTTGCTTTTCCTAGGTGAAGTGATTTTATGTCTTTCAGTGATATGCTCTATCTTCTCTGCATTTGTTCTTTGCCTAAGCTCCAAGATCCTTGCACACTATTCATGTATAATTATATTCATCGTAATTATCAGTGACCTGCTATTTATACCACTGTTTCTAAGCTGTGTTGGAAGCTGGGACTTTTATTTACTGGGCACACTTTCTGAGCTTTTGCTTGCTCTTTGCCGCACTACTAAAAACACTTCTCATTAAGAACATTGGTGAGCTAATGCTAAGGACGGACAGAAGCACATCACCAATGCGCTCCGATCCTCTTGGAGCCTCTCTCTTCCATGGAGCTGTAGTACTGCAATGATCATCTTCATGGAGTTTTGGATGTCACAAGGAATGGATTAGAGTTCAGAATCCAGGACCCACTCTGGCAGTTGGCTTTCCACTGCAGTAATAGAATCCTTGAGATTATCAAGGGATAAAATATTTATTTTGGAGTATAGTTTCAGAGATTTTAGTCCATAGTCACCTGACCCTTTAGATTTATTACCTTGCTGAGGTAGAATATCAAAGAAAGTGCTCACAGTGAAGGAGAACTTTACCAAATGTGGCAGGTGGGATGAAGGGCAGGGGGGAGCTGGAACTCTCACTGTCCTTCGAGGGCCTCTGCCGATGGCCCACCTTCCTTCTACTGGACTCCGTCTCCGGAGGCTTCCTCCACATCCTGACAAGAAACATCACTGGAAAAGTTTAGCACATTAACAGTGGGCAAAAGGAAGTTCCAAACCATAACTCACTGAGACTGAACCACAAAATTTTATGTCTCTATCTCAATATATATATATATATA